>VZQC01015484.1:695537-872796 GCA_009823505.1 Rhizomys pruinosus
CAAACCGCCCCAAGCAGAGAGCAGAGAGAGTCCGAGAACCTTGGTTCCCTCAAGTCTTCATCATTGGTTATGTCTTTTCTTCTTTGTATGTATGTGTGCATGCATGTGTGTGTATGTGTGCATGTGTGTGTGTGTGTGTATGTGTGCGTGTGTGTGTGTGTGTGTGTATGTGTGCGTGTGTGTGTGTGTGTGTGTGTGTGTGTGTGTACCATTGCAGTGCCCATGGAAGCCAGAAGAGGGCGTTGGATCACTTGGAGCTGGAGTAACAGGTTTTTGTGGGCTGCCTAACTTGGGTGCTGGGAACAGTATATGAATCCTTGCAAGGGCAGCAAGCATTCTTAACCACTGAGCCATCATTCCAATCCCAACTAGTTAACCTTCTCTTTCTTTTATAGTTTTTATTTTTTTAACTTTTTTTAAATTTTCATATGTGTATGAATGTGCTGTCTGCATGCAGGTTTGTGAACCTGTGTCGTGCAATGCCGGGGAGGTCAGAAGAGGGAGTCAGATTCCCCTGGAACTGGAGTGAAAGACGGTTCTCAGCTGCCATGTGGGTGCTGGGGATCGAACCCGGGTCCTCTGCAAGAGCAGTCGGTGCTCTTAACCACTAGGCCAACTCTCCAGCCCAACCTTCTCTTTCTTTCTCTTGCATTCTGGCAGCATCCTGTCTGTTCACACAGAAAGTAGCATGGGCGGTTGAGCAAGCAAATTCAGTTTTTTTTTTTAAGTTGAACTTTATAATACACATAGCATAAAAATAACATAAATGAAACTTGCGATACCAAAAAAGCATCAAAATACAGTGACACTTTAACATGGAAATTTCATTTTTTTTCTCCAACTTGTATTCCATTGTTGGACTACCCAAGCTGTGTCATGGAGTCCAGTGCAGGAAGATCAAGACAGGATGCGTGCTTGCTGGACCTCATGTGAGCAAATTCAGTTTTAATTTCAGCTTTACTACCCATTAATTAGGACATTGTTTTATTTATTATTTCAATGAATATTAATGGCCCTTTTCAGAGAGAGAGAGAGAGAGAGAGAGAGAGAGAGAGAGAGAGAGAGAGATTTCAGCTTTGCTGAGAGGTCAAGCTTTGAGGCCAAATGCCCAGGTTAGAAACTTATTCTGCAACTTTCCAGCCATATAATAATCTTGAGTGAGTGCCACACACTGTTTCTTTACTTGAAAGATGGGGATAAAATTCTCATCCACTTGTGGGATAGTTACATATGCTGTAAGTTACTATGTTTAAAAATCACATGGCACCAAGGCTGGAGAGATGACTCAGAGGTTAAGAGCACTGGCTGCTCTTGCAGAAGACCAGGGTTTGATTCCCAGCACCCACATGGTAGATAACAACTGTGCATAAACTCCAGTTCCAGGGGATCCAACTCCTTCTTCTGACTTCCATGCGGCATTGCATGGCACAGGTGCATCTACCTACATGCAGGCAATACGCTCATATACATAAAATAAGTAAAAACCAGCCAACCAACCAACCAACCAAACAAACAAACAAAAACCTGTCATGGCACCATGTCTGGAACCAGCTCATTTTCCAGGACTGTGAGGTACTCTTACTCTGGCTAATATCTGTTGCTGCTCTCAAAAGCTGATCTCTGTGTCCAGCACAGAGTAAATAATGGGAAGATGGGAGACATGGCCTTTTCTGTAATAGAATTCGCTTTGTTATAGGTAAAGAGGTATCACACAAGCAAACACCCACACAAATGCCTCTTTACAAGCTGTGATGAGCAAGAGGAAGTCAATGAACAGGAGAGGAGGTGGGTGTGTGCTCTAAGAAATGCCATTTCAACGGAGACCTAAAGAATAGACTACAGGACTCCAGATGGAGAGAGGCACATCATAAACAGCCAGGCAAGAAGAGGAAATCGGCATTAAGGGCCCGAGCCCTTGAGGCCTAGAGATCTCAAGACCCTGAGGCAGGGACAGGGGACTGTGTGGCTACAGTGGAGACCGAGGAGGGGGCGCTGGCTGATGCAGGGGGCAGGTTCACATTCACGGGATTGATGGGGGAGGCAGAGGTTGGTGAATATTTTCTAATACCAAAGGCAAGCTGCTGAGGACACATCGTGTCTTTTTGGCCTAGATTACCCAGCAGGAAAGCAAGAGAACTGCATAAACTCTATCTCAGCTGCCTTCAACGCTGAAGGCTCTGAAATTCTGTGATGACTGAGAGGAAGGCAAAGAGGCCGTTTCTGGGGAAAACAAAAAATTATGGGGAAAAAGGGGATGGAAGGAAGGGAAAGACAGAATGAAGCAGGGAAGACTTTAGTGGGGGCTAGAAATCCTGGGAACACAATGCTGACAACTCCCCTCAGCTCCCTCCCCGTCACATCTCTGTGTTTGCAGTCCTACCTGATTTGGGCATACATTTGTCCGTTCCTGTTGGCAGGAACCCAAGCTGGGGCTGCCTTTCTGTGGAAGAGGCTAATGGCTTGGAAATGCAGAGGGGGAGAGGCACAGTCGGTCACTTTGGTTAAAAGCATGGTGATTTGGTATGAAGGTGCTTCTAGAACGGCTCCTGCTGGGTGCTGAGTGGAAGTGCTTGCTTCAGCAGCCTCTCCCATCAGCAGCAGCTGCCTGGTGCAAATCAAGCAGGATGGGATTTGGGGAGGACTGGCCCAGCCTGTCTGAACAGAAATTTTATTGGGGGAAGAAAAGAAAAACTCTAGTCCCCAGAGGCAGCCTGGCTGTGGGAGTGCTGAGTGCCCGAGCCTTCCCCAGCCTGCAGAAGGCTTCATCCTTCTGGCCTGGTGGAGAAATCTAGAACAATAAGTGCTTTCTGAGCTCAAGATTTCTCCTTTCCACCTGAAATAAAGGGAGGAGGCCTAAGGATTTATGAAGAGGCATTTACCATGGCCGGACTCCGCAAGCATTATCATGCTAAGACCTCTGGCTCTGGGAACTAGCTGTTGATAAGGTCATATGAGATCAAAGGTGGGATGAAGCTCTCAGCCAATGCTGTGAAATGTTCTCAACTGAGTTACCTCACTGCAACAGGAGGGGAAGCAACCCCTAAGACCTATGGAAAGCTCTTTTCTAATAAGGAAGTGTCTGTCTTATTCTCTTATGTACTTCCTGTTAGCAGACACCATGTTTTGGACATTAAGATGTTTTCATTACTTAACACATGTCATCTTGCTGAATTTCACAATGAATTGCAAGGTGGGTTTTTTAAATTTTTATTTATTTTTTATGTGTATGAATGTACTGTCTGCATGCAGATTTGTCCACCTGTGTCATGCAATGCTGCAGAGGTCAGAAGAGGATGTCAGATTCCCCTGGAACTGGAGTTAAAGATGGTTCTCAGCCACCATGTGGGTGCTGGGGATCGAACCCCGGTCTTCTACGAGAGCAGTTGGTGTTGTAAACTGCTAGGCCATCTCTCCAGCCCACAAGGTGGGTTTTAACAACCCAATTTTACACACAGAGAAACAAAGGCTGAGACAGAGTAACTGGCACAAACCCCAAGCACTCTGGAGCATGACCCAGCCAAGCCCAGCTGCATCGTCAGGAAATTCCAGCCAATGAGAAAACGCAGATCTTCTAGATAAACATCAGTCTCTGAAAACCTTCAGGAGTACTTTCCTGGATGGCAAGAAGCTAACCTTCCTTTAACAAGCATATCAGGTGGCTCACAACTTCCTGTAACTCCAACATTGGGGGATCTGATGCCCTCTTCTGGCATCTGTGGGCAGTGCACACACAGAAACACACACACACAAATACAAAATAATCTTTTAATAAAGGAAGCACAGACCTGCATGCAGACAGTACATTGATACACATACAGAAATAAATAAAATTAAAAAAAATAAAGGAAGATACTTCTTTTACAAAAGAGAAATCACATTAACATACAATGATTCAACAGAACTGAAATCCAAAGACACAGAAGCCCTAACAAAAGCAGGCTGTGGGGGAATGTTCAATGGGTCCTGCTCAGGCTGGACTTCAGCCTGAGAGCTAGGTTTTTGTGAGAAGCCTGCCCAAAAGTGTCAAGATGAGCTAATTGCTGTGTAGACTCCACAGACCTTTCACAGAAACTTCTTTTTCAACAAAGAATGTAAAATGTTGACATTTTATTACCAAAGAAAGGGAATGGCAGACTCACACCACAAATGAGGCAAAAAATTTCAGATATAAACTTAGGGATGTTGGGTAAAATATAAAGTAATAAATATGATAAACACACAAGCAAAGAGCAATACCGACTGACTAAGGACAACAGCAAAAACAATAATATAAAAATTACAGGATCAGGGCAGATGTCTGTAAGGACACTTGCTGCCAAGATGTACAACCTGCGTTTGCTCTTCAGAGTCCACATGGTAGACAGGGAAAAGTGACTCCTGTAGGTCATAAATTGTTCACTGACTTCCACATGTGTCCTGTGGCATGCGTGCTCTTCCTCCCCCAACACAAGAAATTACACAAAATAATTCTAAATAACAGACAAATAAGAGTAAAATGTTCTAAGGTCTGGGAAGAAGGTGAAAGTGCCTATTATTATAACATATGACATGTCAAGAAAGAACCTGTCATCCTTCAGTGTAACCATGAAAAGTAAAGGACAAGTCATTTTCCAGTCACCAGAGTGTGGAAAGAAGAATATGCAAAAATTCATAAGCACAGAAGAAGTCAAGAAAATATTAGAACAACCCAGCTAAGCCTGCCCTTAGAGGAGAATGCTGGATTTGTAAAAGTATGCATTTAAAAAATACAAAGGTCTAGGACATAGCTCAGTTAGTAGAGTGCTTACCTGAATGAACAAAACCCAGGGTTTGATCCCCACCACAAACCAGGCCTGTTGGGCACAACTGCCATCCCAGAAGCTGGGGGGAGAGGCAGGAAGATCAGCAGTTTAGAGCCTTCTTGGCTACAAACTGAGTTTGAGGTCAGCTTGGGCTACATGAGCTTTAAAAAGAATCAATGAACTAAGCATCTATTTCAAGAATTTAGAAGAACTTCTGTGAATTAAACATTAAAGGGGAAGGCAGAAGAAAGTGTAGGAAGTAATGAAATAAGAAAGGCTCAGTAGATTAGAATTTATTGACTGTAGCCAAGCCATTGAACATCAAAGTATAAATAATTTGCATTTTTTGGTATTTTTGAGACAGGGTCTCTGTTTAGTCCCAGCTGGCTTGGAGCTTGCTATTAGACCAGGATGGCTTTGAACACACAGAGATCTGCCTGCCTCTGCCACCTGAGTGCTGGGATTAAAGGCGTGTGCCACCACGCCCGGCTAATTTGCATTTCTTTAAAGCAGAGAGGGATAGAGCCAGACACTTGGAGTCCTCCTCTGGACTCCACCTATGGGTTCATGAACCTTCTTAGCCACATGCTAGTCACATGCATATACCACATACATACACCACATATATACACAACATTTACATTTTTATATATCAGTAGCAGTTGAAACAGTCTAAAAATAGCTTCAAAATATCAAAAGTTTGGGCCTTAAGTATCTACAAATCTATAAAAGGTATACAAAAGCTCAGTGCTAAAAATAACAGAATCTTACTGATAAAAAGCTAAGTCCTAAATTGTATTGATTTACTTTATTCTTAGATTATGGAACTTAATGCTGGAAAGCATCCAATTTCCCAAATTGATGTGTGTGGTAGGCAATTCATAAGCTATCCTGGCATGGTGACTTTTTTATGTTATCTTATTTCCTTTCATTTTAATTGTGACAGGGTCTCACCATGCAGCCCAGACTTCCTTGGGACTCACGATCCTTCTGCTTCAGACTCAAGTGCTGGAATTACAGGTGTCCATCACCAGGCTGGACCCCTGCAGTATTTCTTTTAAAAAATCCAATATTCATATTCTAAAGTTTTCATGAAAATATAAAAGTCTAACAGCATCTAAAATAATTTTAAAGAAAAAGGTGGGAAGATTTTCTGACCCAGATTTTTTTTTTAAGAAAGAGGTTAAATCATATCCAGGGAAGAAGGGGATGGACCAGAAGAGAAAGGCTGCAGATGGAACCATATGTTATTTGGTCACTTGGTTTATGACAAAGGTGCCCTTGAAGGTCAGTGGAGAAAGCTCAACTTTTGCAAAGAATGATGCCTTCAATTTGGTATCTATATGGAAACATTGATTCCAGACCCTCATATAAACCATACTATACACAAAATCGATTCCAGATGGATCGTTAATCTAAACGTGAAGACATGAGCCTCCAGAAGGTAATTTAGGAGCATATATCCCTGATCACAAGGTAGGAAAAATAATTCTTAAACAAGATCTGAAGCTATCTAAAATGAAGAAACTCATCCCTTGGACTAGATCAAGATAAACATGGCCTTAAGAGAGTTAAAATGGTGCCAAAGAAAGGGCTGGGCAGGTAAAGCTCTTGCCATGCAAGCTTGAGAACTCGAGTTCAGACCCCGACATACCCAGTGCCAGACATGGTAGCATGCTTCTGTCATATCAGATTTCCTACAGTGAGGGGCAGGCACAGAAGTCCTGGCCAACTGGTCAGGGATTTGCCAATGGCAAACCAGATATCCCATCACAAACAAGGTGGAAGGAAAGGACTGAGATTGTCCTCAGACCTCAGCATGGGCACTGAGGCACATGCACACCTGCACACACACACACACAAACACACACACACACACTCTCTCTCTCACACACACACACACTTCACACACATGCATGAAGTCTAAGAGGGAGAGTTTAAAAAGGAAGAGGATATTTATAACATACACATTTGGTTAAAGACTCACATCCAGAGCACCTGCCAATCAACAGGGAAAGTTAGGAGGAAGCTAGGGAGAAGACACAGATTGTTCTCTTTAAAAGCGGACCAGTGTTTCGATAGACACACAAAATGAAGCCCAAGCTCAGCAGCAAGCAGGAGGGAGATAAATGAAAATCACAATGAGTTATCACTACACCTCCCGCAGAGGGGTAAAATTATAGTGATTGGCAGCCCAAGCCTTTGAGAGCATGGAGCAACCGGACTCATCTCATACTGGTGACGGGACTATAAATTGGTACAGGTACTCGCAGGTACTTGGAAAAACTATTAGACAGTGTTATTAGAGCTGAACATTCACATAACACCCTCAGCACACATATGCAGAAGTCATCAAAAAAAAAAAAAAAAAGAAAAAAAGAATGCTTGCTGCTCCTGCAAAGGATCCGAGTTCAGTTCCCAGCACGTCTGGCAGTTCACGACTGCCTGCATCCCCACTTTAGGGCCTCTGATGCTCTCTTCTGGCTTCCATGAACACTTGAACATACTAGGCCCACACACAGACACATGCACATAAATAAAAGATGAATTAAAAAAATTTTTTTTTAATTTTATTTATTTCTGTATGTGTACGAATGTACTGTCTGCATGCAAGTTTGTGCACCCGTGTCGTGCAATGCCGCGGAGGTCAGAAGAGGGTGTCGGATTCCCCTGGAACTGGAGTTCTCCTGGAATTGGAGTTTCAGACGGTTCTCGGCCGCCATGTGGGTGCTGGGGATCGAACCCGGGTCCTCTGTAAGAGCGGTCGGCGCTCTTACCCGCTAGACCATCTCTCCAGCCCCCAAAAGATGAATTTTTAAAAAGACATAGATGCTGGCCAGGGTGGCTCACAGCTTTAATCCCAGCAGTTGGGAGGCAGAGACAGGCAGATCTGTGTGAGATGGAGGCCAGCTCAGTCTATAGAGCAAGATCTGGGCCAGCTGGAGCTAGAGGGAGGACCTGTCTCAAAAGAAGCAAAAAGTAAAAAAAAAAACAAAAACAAAAAAAAACACACAGACACATGGATAGTTATAAATTCATTAATCTATAATATGAACAGCCTAAATGCCTAACAACAGTAGAATTTTGGGTGATTAAATTGTGTTCTCATATAATATACTGCTATGTAGAATAAGAACACATTGTCCCCATGTGGAAATGCACAGATAAGCTCTACAGATTCATTTTTGAGTAATGGAAAAAGAGACACAGAATTATATTGGCTAATTATTTACTCTGAACTCTAAAAAGTGAGTTAAATTAAACTCTGATATTTAGGAAGGTTTCTGTGCTGGCCCAGCAACGAAGAGAACCTAGGATGTGAAATGTGAAGAGGATGAGACTGGACAGAGCTCTCTTCTGGGACAGGGGTGCTGGGATGGATGCATAGCTCAGGGTGGAGACAATGTCCTATTTCTTGGCCCAAGCAGTGGATACTCAGGCTTAGACTCCATTACAAGTATCTGTGGTATGTGGTCTTGCTTCCAGAGTGTACAGTAGTGTTCACTGTTTAGGAAAGCTAAACATGACTGCAAGGCCGAAACCTAGACTCTGCAAATGAAATTATTAGATTTTAAAATGTTAGCAACAAATTTTCTTTTCTTTTCTTTTTTTGGTCTTTTCAATACAGGGTCTCCCTGTAGCCCCAGCTGTCCTGGAACTCACTCTGTAGATCAGGCTGGCCTTGAACTCACAGAGATCCGCCTACCTCTGCCTCCCAAGTGCTAGGATTAAAGGTGTGCGCAACTATGCCAGGCTAGCAACAAATTTTCAAAAGCTGAGGGCTGAGGAGATATCTCAGTGGGTAAAGCGCTTGCTCTGCATGAGGACCTAAGTTTGATCCCCAGAACCCAGGTGAAGCTGGCACATGCATAAACACACATATGTGCACACACATGCATGCACACATATGCACACTCATGCACACACACACTCACACATGCATGCACATGCACACGAATTCAAAACCTGAGGTGTGTATGTGGGCTTTGGGTCTGTGTGTGGGCTGCCAGCCGGGCTGTAGTCTCTGAAGGTCATTCACGGCTTGGTGAGGAAATTGCAGACACTGGCCTTGGTTCTATCTCCATAGAAGAGCTTGAGAAAGTAGGGTCAGCAGTGTCATAGTGTGTAGACGTTAGAGGAGATCTCTCTCTCTCTCCTCTCTCCTCTTTTCTGTTCCATTTACTACAGATCCTAAAATACAGCTTCTTAGAGACCATGAGTCCAGGTAAATCAATCATCTATCAATCATCTATTAATCATCTATCTATCTATCTATCTATCATCTATCAATCTATCATCTATGTTTTTTTCTATCATCTAACTATGTATCTATCAATCATCTATCATCTATCTAGTATCTATCTTCTATCAATCATCTATCAGCTATCTAGTATCTATCTACTCTATCATTTATGATCTATCTATTTATCTATCTATCATCTATCTATCTATCTATCTATCTATCTATCTATCTATCTATCTTATATCTATTATCTATCACCTGTCTATCATCTCCTCTGTAACAGCATGACCATCTGTGAAGCACTTACTACACACCAGACCCTGGAGTTTAAAATTTGTACCATTTAATCAACACACTGTTGATCTGTGATGTGAGAATCACTGGATTTGTTGCACACATGAGAAAGTAGAGGCCCAGGGGGAAGTTAATTCCCACACTGAGAACACACCTAGGTGGCAGAGACTGATTCCTATCCTCTCCTGGCTGCCAACACATCAGTGTCATGAGGCCATCAGCCTCAGCAGATGTAGGTGAGTCTTGCATGTATGGCATTAGACACTTGCTCACACAGCCTGAAAATGGTGAGACAGCTAAAGTCTTCACTCTTCTGGGTGCTCAATGAAGGCAGACGTTGAAGAAGCCTGTCACCCTGTGGCTTCCTTAAACAACCTGTGGGGTAAGTCAGCCAGAACAAGGTCAACCAACTGTCCATGATGGTGCCATAGAGTAATTTAAAATGGGTATAGAGAGAGCCAGAAAGAAATGAAGAGGAGAAAAAGAGCAAGGGCTAGAGAGAAAATAAGGAGATAAGGAGGACTAGGGAGGAAGAGGGGGAGGAGGAAGAGGGGGAGGGGGAGGAAGAGGGGGAGGAAGAGGAAGAGGGGGCCCCCTCTTCTTCCTCCCCCCCCACCCCGCCCACTCCCCCTCTTCCTCCCCCTGTCCGTCCTCCCCCCGCTTCCTCCTCCTCCCCCTCTTTTTTTTTTTCTTCTTCTTCTTTTTCCTCCCCCTCTTCCTCCTGCCTCCCCCGTCTTCCTCCATCCTCCCCTCTTCCTCCTCCTCCCCTCACTCCCTCCCTCCCCATCCCCCACCCCACACTGCCTTCCCTCCCCCTCATCCTCCTCCTTCCCCTCCTCCTCCCCCCTCTCGCCTCCCTCTCTTCCTCCCTCCTCCGTCTTCTCCTCCTCCCTACCGCTCTTCCTCCTCCTCCTCCCTTCTCTGTTCCTCCTCCTCCCCTTCTCCTCCCCCCCCCTCCCCTCTTCCTCCCCCTCCCCCTCTTCCTCTCATCCCCCCCCTGACCATCCACACCCCCTCTCCATCCCCCTCCCCACCCTTTTCCCCCCTCTTCTCCTCCTCACCACTCTTCCTCCTCTCCTCCCCTCTTCCTCTTCCTCCCCTCTTCCTCCCCTCCCCCTTCCTGCCCCCTCCCCCCTCTTTCCTCCTCCCCCTCTTCCTCCCTAGTCCTCCTTATCTCCTTATTTTTCTCTCTAGCCCTTGCTCTTTTCTCCTCTTCAGTTTCTTTCTGGCTCTCTCTATACCCATTTTAAATTACTCATGGCACCATCATGGACAGTTGTGTTGGACCTTGTCTGGCTGACTACCCACAGGTTGTTTTAAGGAAGCCACGGGTGACAGGCTGGCTTCTCAACGTCTGCCTTCATTGAGCACCCAGAAAGAGTGAAGACTTTTAGCTGTTTCACCATTTTCAGGCTGTTGTGAGCAAGTGTACTAATGCCATACATGCAAGACTCACCTACATCTGCTGAGGTCTGATGGCCTCATGACACTGATGTGTTGGCAGCCAGGAGAGGATAGGAATCAGTCTCTGCCACCTAGGTGTGTTCTCAGTGTGGGAATTAACTTCCCCCTGGGCCTCTACTTTCTCATGTGTGCAACAAATCCCAGTGATTCTCACATCACAGATCAACAGTGTGTTGATTAAATGGTACAAATTTTAAACTCCAGGGTCTGGTGTGTAGTAAGTGCTTCACAGATGGTCATGCTGTTACAGAGGAGATGATAAGCAGGTGAGATAGATAATAGAGATAGATAGATAGTAGATAGATAGATAGATAGATAGATAGATGGAATGATAATATAGATAAATAGATAATCATAAATGATAGAGTAGATAGATACTAGATAGCTGATAGATGATTGATAGAAGATAGATACTAGATAGTTGATAGAGTTGATAGATACATAGTTCGATGATAGAAAAAAACATAGATGAAGCTTGATTCGTGATAGATAGATAGTAGTAGATTGATTATAGATGATTGATAGATGATTGATTTACCTGGACTCATGGTCTCTAAGAAGCTGTATTTNTCCCCTTCTCCTTTCCTCCCCCTCCCCACCCTTTTCCCCCCCCTCTTCTCCCGAATCACACCTTCCTCGGAGGAGGAGGAAGAGGAGGAGGAAGAGGGGGAGGAGGAGGAAGAGGGGGAGGAGGAGGGGGAGGAGGAAGAGGGGGAGGAGGAGGAAGAGGGGGAGGAGGAACTGTAGCAAAGGTGGCCTAAAGGACCACAGTTGCTGTGATCCCAGGACAGAGCTGGCAAAGTGCAAGCAGTCAAACAATTCTGAAAATGGAAAGATTTGGTCTTGGAAGAGACCACTAAAGAGGACCTGGCCTCTCCTTCGCAGAAGTCAGGTGTTGGGTCCAGTATGCCAGGATGGCATGAGACATGATGGCTTGGTAGAGGTACCAACGTGTGACCAGTGGCTGATGGCAATGGCCAGTCCTTGGGCCAGTCACTGCCTGTGTGTGGCCTTCATCATCCATGTGGGAGTGTTGGAGCAGACCACCATGGAAATCAAGCCATGTGGTCTCTTCAAAGTCTGTGTAACCGTGAGGCTGACACCACAGACACCACAGAAGAAACAGTTTCATAAGGTGGCTTTCTGTCCCCACCAGCAAGATCCCCAAGTTTTCTTTGCCCCAAACTTGGCACATCACAGATTCGCATGCCTTTAATCCTAGCACTTGGGAGGCAGAGGCAGGTGGATCTTTGTGAGTTCAAGGCCAGCCTGGTCTACAGAGTGAGTTCCAGGTCAGCTGGGGCTACAAGGAGACCCTGTCTTGAAAAGACCAAAAAAAAAAAAAAATTGGTATTTGAAGAATACATTGTGAAGGCTGCAATTTTGTGTAGTGTGATTTTAAGAATGTGGATTAAGACCCTAAAAGCATCCCTTAAATTTCTCTAACACTCTTGCCTGAAACCGTGCTGGGAGCCCAGGGCATGGGAACACTGCACGGCGCCCTCCCTGTGGGCACTCCTGACAGCTAGAATTTGCTCTCTGCCACCCTGGCAATGTGCAACATTAGGCATCTACCTTTTCAGCTCTCCCTGGGCATCTGAGGGGATTTCTCTTTCTTATTTTTTAAAAATTATTTTGTTATTTTTATTTTATGTATATGAGTGTATTTCCTGCATGTGTGTAATTGTACCCATGTACAATGCTTGTGGAGGTCAGAAGAGAGTGCTAGATCCCCTGGAAGTGGAGTTATAAATAGTTGTTAGCCACTGTTGGGATTTGAACCTGGGTCCTCTGCAAGAGCATCCAGTGCTCTTAACTGCTGAGCCCTCTTTCCAGCCATTTTTCCTTATTTTTTAAAACTGTGGTTTGATTTTCATCTTTGTCTGGGACCTGTATCTTGTTGACATAACACTCAGAGGCACAAGAGCAAAGAAAACATAATCCCAAACCCTTCACATCCCCAGAGAAAGGTCAGGAGCCTCAGCTGCCTTCATCTTTAGCAGCAGGATTATAAAAGCTTGGGGTCGGCAGGTCTGAAGTGGCTTGCAGTGTGCTGTCAGAAAATAAAGTAGTGTAGACTACAGAATCAGACAGTGTTGGTTAATTTTTGTTTTTGTTTTTGAGACAGGGTCTCCCTATAGCCCCAGCTGACCTGGAACTCACTCTGTAGACCAGGCTGGCCTTGAACTCACAGAGATCCATCTGCCTCTGCCTCAGCTAGGATTAAAGGCATGTACCACCATGCTCGGCTGGTTAAATCTTAAGGTTATCCACTTTTACCTTCAGGATGAGATCCTAGGCTCTTTGGGCTTCAGGATCCTGTTTGTGGGATGGAGGTAACCTGTCCTTCATCTCAAGGGGTCACAGGAAGGGATACAAGTAAAGCTAAAGTCAGAGCCCGGGACCCAGCACATGTTTAGTGGGTGATAGCCCTTCCTCCCCTTCTGACCACCAGGTCAGAAGTGAGAGGATTCTCTTGGCAACATCCCTGTGGAGCGATCGTCTGCATGTAAATGCCCAGTGATGGAAACTGGCCACCTGGGGGGAATTAGTGTCTTCCTGAAGCAACCTATCAACTCCAACTTCCTCTCAATACAGGGGAGGCCCACTCCCTCAGACCAATTTTGGATGGTGGTTCTGGGGTGAACGGGCTGCTCTGTTATCTTTAAAATGAACAGAAAAGTCTACTTTGTCTCAGCAGTCTCTGTACAAAGCTCACCTGAATCCAAACCCCCAGGCTGCCAGACAGAGGGAGACTCTGGAAGCAACTTTTAACAACAGTGTTCCAAGGTGGTAGACATGTCTCATCTTCCTGTCCCGGTTTCCCTTCGGCCCCCAGCCTGGCAAGGACCAGCCCCCTTCCCTCCTCGTGTTCTTGTCTGCCAGTCAGACTGAAGGGCATTCTCTGTGAGCACCCGTGTGCACAGACGGCAGAAATTCTAAATGTTTCCCTTGACTTCTCTTGGTCAAAACCCTGTCCTCAGTAGTGGCATTTCTTTCCTAGAGAAATTCTAGGTCAGGGTTAGAGAGATGGCTCAGAAGTTAAGAACACTGGCTACTTTTGCAGAGGACCCGGGTTCAAATCCCAGCACCTACCTGGTGGCTAACGATTGCCCCTAACTGAGTTCCAGGGATCCGATGCCCTTTTCTGACCTCTGCAGACATTGCATGACATAAGTGCAATTACATACATGCAGGCAATATACTCATACATATAAAATAATAAATGAAATATTTTTAAAGGAAATTCTAGGTCAGAGATTTGCTTCTGATTAAAAAATTTAACCCTGTAATCTCCACACTCCCATTACCAAACATAAAAGAGAGATTATATTCCAGGTCAGCTGATGCCCAGCCTGGGATGACATTCCAGGTCAGCTGATGCCCAGCCTGGGTTGACATTGCAGGTCAGCTGATGCCCAGCCTGGGTTGACATTGCAGGTCAGCTGATGCCCAGCCTGGGTTGACATTGCAGGTCAGCTGATGCCCAGCCTGGGTTGACATTCCAGGCTCCTAGCGCCTCTCTCAGTCTCTTCATCTCCCTGCATGCTTTTTTCCAGCCAAGCTGGCAGACTGCCTCCTCCTTCACTTCCATGACTATGTGCGTATACACATATTACGCATGCATGTGGATCACATCACTAAGGCAACAGTGCCATAAAGATTTGCTGGAAGGAGGGGAAGGAGGGGAAGGAGGGAGGGAGTCAGGAGGAGACCCAGGGGCAGTCATGGAAGGCTGGTCAATACAGAAGATCAATTCAGCTGTCATTGAGCCTGTCCTATTGCTCTGAGCTCTTCCTAACTCTACAGCTTGGCATCCCAGGCTTTCCATAGCCCAAGTACAAACTGCTTTTCCAGCTTTGCTCATTCTAGTTCCCTTATTTTCTCTTCTGTAAATGTGGACTGTAAACATATACTGTATACAACATACATATAGCCATATAGTCAATTATTTATCTGGCACCCTCAGTACCCCCTTTTAGACTTTAATCTCTTTAAGGGTAGGACTAGATTTTTTGTCCAGTGTCATATTTTCCGTGGCACTTAGGAGCTGCCCACTCAGCTCAATAATATTTGATAATCATGTTCATATTTCAAGCACGCACCTGTGTGCAGGCATAGACCCTTTTCTTTTTAAAATATTTTATTTGCCAGGCGTGGTGGCTCACGCCTTTAATCCTAACACTCAGGAGGCAGAGGCAGGCGGATCTTTGTGAGTTCAAGGCCAGCCTGGTCTACAAAGTGAGAGCCAGGACAGCTGGGGCTACAGGGAAACCCTGTCTCAAAAAGACCCCAAAAGAATCTTATCTACTATTTTTATTTTATATGTATGAGTGTGTTGCCTGCATGTGTGTAAGTGGTAAGTGCTCCCTTGTCATGCAATGTGTGCAGAGGTCAGAAGAAGGTGGATGATTCCCCTGAACAGGAATTATAGGAGGTTGTTAGCTGCCATGTGGGTGCTGGGAATTGAACCCAGGTCTTCTGCAAGAGCAGCAGATACTCTTAGCTGCTGAGCCATCTCTCCAGCTCATAGACCCTTATCTTATAGATTTTGTTATTTTCTGTTGGGGGTGAAGTCTATGCCTAAGCAGGCTTCACTGCTTTCTACAAACTTCAGGACTATTTTCCACCTGAAAGATCATTCTCTTTTAGGATAAATATTAGGACTCACCCTCATTCAAGTTTTCTAAATTGACCAGACTAATAGATGTTCAGATAATTTTCTTGCACCAAACAATCCAGTTGAGAGGATAAAAAGAATTAAGCTTGAATGGGCACTGGACCTAAAGTCATCTGAAAAGGAAGGAAATTATGTAAAATCAGGAACTCTGTTGAAGTGAGCCTTTATAGAACTTATGTAACACCGGAGACAGACCAGAAATGCCGCTAAGGTCTGACCTTCATCTGATTCTGTTAATGTATCATGGGACAGACAGGCAACGTGGAAGGCTTTCCATCTTGACTCTAAGTCAAGAGTGTAATCAAAGAGGAGAGGAGGGGGAGGGGAGAAACTGAGAAGTGACCAGACCCACAGGTGCTGATGGGGCTGGCAGGCCAGGCAGTCTGCAGCTAAGTTCTCACGTGTGCCCCAGTCAGAGCACCTCCTCCCCTCTGCAGTTTGGAGCCCCAGGATCCTGGCATTCTGAACACTCAATCTGTTCCTTGCTACCCTGTAAGTGCAGATGCACAGTTTAGTGGTTTAGTGTTAGAAAATTATGTTTTTAATTCTCTGATTTTTCTATGCATTTATCTTTCCCTTTTCTCTAATGTGTCATAAAATTTTCTCATAATTTAACCCAACCAGCCACATCACTTCTCTCTGGAAAACCAAATACAAGGTGGTGGTCCCAACAGGCTGTGGCGGTCCCGCCTCTGAAGTCACGCTTCATTATACCTCCATGATAAAACCTACTGCGAAATGGCTAGCCTACTGCAAAATGGCTAGCCTATGTCTTGGGTCTCAACTATCCCACACGGACTCCTGTTCTGACCTGTTATTCTCCGGCATTCGGGCTGTTTGAGGAGGGAGTAGAGATTTCAGGAGGCAGAGCTTCAATGGTGGAAGGAGGTCACTAGGCTGGGTCTTTGGGGGTTGCATTTGGCCCCTGCTTCCTGCTGGTTTCCTGGTCCACTGTGACGTGAACGGCCCCCACTGCATTCTCCGCTGTCATTAACTGAGCTGCTCCACTGTGACTCCCCAGCGGCATGGGTAGAAACTCTGAAACCAGAGCCCAAAGCAATCCTCCCTCTGCTGTTTTTTTGTAAGGCTTTGTGGCCACAGAAGTGCAGAAATACCAGATAGATCTGTATGGAATATAGGATAAAGTGTATGAAATGCTCATGTGTATATAGAAGCTTCTAAAACACCTGATGAGATATATGGCATAAATATATATATATATATATATATATATATATATATATATGGCGTCTTCTAGTCCTGCTTCTAAGGTTTGATCCTCTTGAAGGCAGAACTAGTGGTATTTTGTCTGACTTGATATTTCTTGTGGCATTTGGAAATCACCCACTGTGCTCAGTGCTACCAAATCATAATGTTAACATTGGAAGTCCACCACCATGCATGATCTCAGTGAATGCTGAAGGACCCTCTGATGCACAGATTCTCATTATCACCATAAGGAAAGAGAGCTTACAGCTCTCTGTAACTGTCTGGGGCCGCCTATAGGAATGGTTGGAGATTCAGAATACAGCCCCTGCAGCTTCATTATACAGCCTGAGTTCTTGACAAAGACCTGGTGACCCTCACACACAGCACACACCTAATGAGGAGAGCGTCTCTCACAATTGCAGAAAGGGAGCATGACTCTGAGATCAGTTATTCTACTTTGCTTTTTATTGCTGGGATCACCCTCATGACTAAAAGCAACTTGGGGAGGAGTGGGTTTACTTGGCTTGCAGGGAACAGCCCAAGGCAAGCCCAGGCAGGAACTCAAGCAGGGGCTCTGATATGACATTGCTCACTGGCTTGCTTCTCGCTTCTGCTCAGTGACCCTCCTACACAGCCAGATCCACCTGCCCAGAGACAGCACCACTCCCAGTGAGCTGGGGCTGCCCACATTAACAGGCAATCAAGACAAATGCCCCACAGACATGCCACAGTTAATCTGATGGAGGAGAGTCTTCAATTGAGGCTCCCTCTTCCCAGCTGTGTCGAGTTGCCAGCCAAGATCAGCCATCACAAGCAGAGTTCCAGAAACCTCAATAAGCAATGCACACTCAGGTAAGTCCCCAAAGTGCTCAGTGTGGCAATGCAGTTTTGAAGGCTCGTGCTGCTATTGACTAAATTTTCTCTTCAGAATAGGGCTGGACTCCTCGAAACTTTTCAAGGCGTCACACCCTGCAGAGGGAACTCTTCAAAGGATCTTGAAGACATATTTGATTGTGATCTCTGTATCCTTCCTGGCAGACCAGGGGCAGACAGCCAAATGGGCACCACTGTGAGGTAGGGGTCCACTGAGACCAAATTGGGGTGTCAGAGGAGGGCAGCATGTTCCCACCTCTAGTCTGTCCACTGGCTGGAATGACGGCCGGGCAGACCCAGCACCCACCTCCTCAGATAGGATGAGCCTTGGAGAGCTTGTGTGGCTTTTTACCAATTACCTTGTTAAACTAGTGATTAGCTGCCGGGTGTGGTGGCGCACGCCTTTAATCCTAGCACTTGGGAGGCAGAGGCAGGTGGATCTTTGTAAGTTCAAGGCCAGCCTGGTCTACAGAGTGTGTTCCAGGACAGCTGGGGCTACAGAGAGACCCTGTCTTGAAAAGACCGTCTTCCACCTCAGCATCTTCCACTTTAGAGGTCTGCGGTGCAGGAATCCATCAGTGGTGTCAGGCCCGTGGGGGGATCAGTGGGACTGAGAGCTGACAGCTGTCATGAGGACTCAGACTACTGATTTTGGTCACCTCCTGTGACTCGAGACATCAGGTCATGGCTCTGCCAGTTCAGTAGGGCTAACATCCTACTGTGACAGGAAGCCAAACTTGGCGAGGTAACTTCTAAAATGTCCTTTCACCAGCCCCCTCCCCTCTTCTCCCCAACCCTGAGTCCCCTCGGGGACATTGGTAACCTAACTGCCTTTACTCTGGTAAGCAACCCTGGAGTGGGCCCAAGTGAGGCCTGGGTGTCTCTCTGTGCCTCTTCCCCTCAAACATCTGCTTTCCCTCCTTACCACCTTGTGCAGTTAAGGCACGGTCTGCTCGCACACTTTCTTTCTGGAGAAATACATCCTGGTTTAGGCTTTTGATTTCATGTCGAAACCACAGGGAAAAAAATTGTTGTAGATTTTTTCTCCTCCCTTCAATGTACTTAATGCTCTGGCCTACGTTGTGCTCCGTGTGTGATTCCTGTTCTAGCCGGTTGCCTTCATGAAGTTCCAGGCTCCTCAAGTGCTCTCCTCCTTTCCCTAGCTCAGTACCTGCCCTCTGCACACACTTATGGAACAACCATTCCTTCAGTCATTCCAGTTCGCTTCTGTCTGTCTAGTACTTTATTTGTGTCAGCCCCTGAGCTGATTCTCAGAATCACCTGTGCTCTTCTGTAGCCCAGGGAGTGGAAAAAGGATGCATGAGAAGTAAGCGCTGCGCCCTTGTGTTGATGATTCTGCAAGGACCACAATTCCTGAGAAGCAAACAGGGTCCCGGGAAAAATAAACATGCACACTTCCTGCCACTTCTTGATCTCTGGCAGGAAGGCCTTATTTTTAACTCCAACACGGCCCCTTCAACTGACCTGCTTAGAGTCACATACACCTGGAAACCTACCTCCTCATTTGAAGCCATAAGCCATAAGTCTATCAGCACGCACTTCTTTGTTTAGGTCGACCAATCCAAAGTTAGGGGAGAGGAAACTACTAAAACCCCTAAGGCCCAGATTCTTTCTAGAGGTCATAGGAATTGGGTTTCTGGGTGTCTCCCCTCCACCTGTGGGGGGGGAGAGTCTTTATCTGTATGGGTGTTAGTCTTTCTTTCACATAATTTCTTGGACTGCTACTCTCCACTGGTCTGAGATTTTCCTGTCTTTTCATCCTTTAATTGACTGAAAAAACAAACCTAACTGCCTGTAGACTGATGATGATAACAATGGTTACAACAATATGCATGGAGTTTGTAGACAGCGAGAGCATAGGAATGAAGATCTGGGCTAGCTGGGATGCTCTTCCAGTTTCTGTAGAAGTGAAAAAATACCAAGAAAATCATGGGAGAAGGGGATTACTTTTGTTTCAGGGTCCTGGAGGTCTTCTTGGACTCTGGGTCTGTGATAAGGAAGAACATTATGGCAGAGGACCGGTGTGGAAGAGGCTGCTCACCTTAGTGTAGACAGGTTGCTGAGAGAAGGGGGAGCCTGTGCTAGTGGCTGGCAGGCAGGGAGGCCCCCAGCAGTTCGTCCTTTCTGGAAACACAATCACACACACTTGAGAGTAAGCTTTGTTCCCAGGGGCCCCTCAGTCCGATTAGGTGACAGTCGAGATTAACTTTCGCAGATAGTGTTGGTCAGGCTGCTTGCTGTACAGTGTTCAGTGGGATACCATCATTGCCTACTGCAACATTCTTTACTCAACAAACATGGCCCAGTTTTTTGATGAATTCCATTCCTGTTTCAGTTATGTTACTATCTTAGAACACCTTGACTAAAAGCAGCTTTGGGGGACAAAGGATTTATTTGGCTTACAAACTCCAGGTCAGAGTCCATTGCTGAGGAAATCAAGGTAGGAACTCAGGTAGGAGGTCGACCTGCTTGCTACTCCATACAGCATTTACCTCTGACCAAGGAATGCACTTCACAGGCAAAGAAGAGCGGCAGGGACCACAGAGGATGCTGCCTGCTGGCTAGAAGTCTGTCTTACATTCAGCTAGCTTTCTATTCAAAAATATACGAAATATTTTATATATTATTATTTTATGTGCATGAGTATATTGTCTGTATGTGTGTAAGTGCACCTGTGTCATGCAATGCCCTCAGAGGACAGAAGAAAGCATCTGGCCCCCTGGAACTGGAGTTATGGATGGTTGTTAGCCACCATGTGGGTCCTGGGAACTGAACCCAGGTCCTCTGCTAGTGCTTTTAATGTGGAGCCATCTCGCCAGGCCTATTAGCTTTCTTTACAGGTCAGGACCCTACAGACATGCCCACAGGCCCAATCTAGGAAAGTCTTCAGTGGAGATTTTCTTCTCAGATAATTCTAGATTGTGTCAAATGGACAGTTAAAGCTAACCAGGATGAATACTCATGATACTGATAAATTGAAGGCAGTTAAAAAATTAAACTTACCATTTGTCGTTTGTTTTTCTGGGACTGTGTTATTTCACTTAACATGATGTCTTCAAGCTCTATCCATTTACCTGCAAAGTTCATGATGTTGTCTTTCTTTACTGCTGCATAGAATTCCATTGTGTACATGTACCACATTTTCTCTATCCACTCATCAGTTGAGGGGCATTTGGGTTGATTCCAGTTTTTTGCTATTGTGAACAGAGCGGCAATAAATATAGCTGTGCATGTATCTCTGCAGTAAGATGAGTCTTGTGGGTATATACCCAGGAGTGGTATGACTGGGTCAAATGGCAGGATCATTTCGAATCTTCTAAGGTTCTCCACCACGTATTTCCACAGTGGCTGCACAAGTTTTACATTCCCACCAGCATGGATGAGTTTCCCCTATCCCCACACACCTCTGCCATCACCTTGGTATCAATTTGTTTCTTGATCCTAGCCAGTCTTACGAGGTAGAGATAGGTATCTTAAAGTGGTTTTAATTTGCATTTCCTTCTATAGTATGAGAACATACCTTTTTAAGATGTTTTCGAGCCATCTATAAATCCCTCCTTGTGTAAAGTCTCTGGTCATCCTTTGCTCCATCTTTTGAGTGGTCATTTGTTTCTTTCTTCTTTGTTTTTTTGAGTAGTTGTAATATATCTGGATAATCATCTTTGTCAGAGTGTTGCTCGTGAAGGTTTCCCCACTCTGTGGGTTTTCTCTTCAACTTCCTTTATTGTTTCTTTGTGTACAGAAGTCTTTTGAGTTTATAATGAGGTCCCAATGGTTCAATGTCGACCTTATTTTTTTGGCAGCTGCTGTCTGAATTTAGGAAGTCTTTTTTCCTATGCCTAGTCTGGTATAGCTTCTGCCAACTTTTGGTATTTCCATCAGAGTTGAGGGTCTTTTGACCTTTACGGAATTGACTTTTGTACAGGGGGAGAGTAGGGGATTTAATTTAATTTCTTCTGCAGGTGGTGATCCCAGTTTTTGCCACACCACTTGTTGAAGATGCTGTCTTTCCTCCAATGTGTTTCTGCTTCCTTATCAAATATGAGAAGGCTGAAAACAAAACGACAATGGTTCTCTCAATATGTGGAACGCTAAGTAAATAACCCAGTATAAATATTTCTTGTGGAGAGGATTGCATATTAAAAAAGAACAACAACAGAAAGATTGAATCATAAGGCTGACTGAAATAGTGAACTCGGAAGGGGTGGGAGGGGTGGGAGACGGGACACGGGTGTATATTCCATGTTGGTGCATGTTTAAGTGACATGAGTTTTCAACAGTATCCAGTTTTTGCCCAGACTCTGTCTACAAGATACATGGTGTTTAAGGACTTAGTAAAAGTAAATATGGGCATCTTGGACAAAATTGGTTTGAAGACTGATAAAACGGTAATGCATCGAGTTAATGGGTGATATAAATTGCTCTTGTCCACATTAGTTTTAACTAAAATCTGTATAAAAATTACTCTGGGATTGGTATAAAAAATGTTCTCCATAATTTCTCTATTGTACAGTAACACCCTGTAGCATTCTCTTCCTGGTGTAACTCAAGAAATAACTTCGATTTCCAAGTAATCCACATACAAGTAACCTCGAAACAGCAGGTGAAGAGCTTGATGGAAATCTGTGACTTGATTCACCTAATAAAAGGTATGTGATTAAAACAACTGCTTTTTTGAGACTCCTGGTCAAAACTAAAAACATTAAATAAAAAAGGGGGGGATATAGATAGATTTGAAAACTTTTTTGTCAAAAAACCTTGCAATTCAAGTCTTTTTCTATGGGAAAAGATTTGTAATGTTCCCACACAGGCCAGAGATCAACCACTTAATGGCGAGAAAGAAAATGCAGCTTTGCAATGAAATATGGATGTACCAGAAAGTGCCAAGCAGAAGGATTGACTCCTCAGCGCATTGAAGGGAAGAAAAATGCCTCAGATTGCTGCAGACATCAGGCCCTCTGTGGATCCTACTAAATACAACTATTTTTAAATGATTCCTAAAAAGTTACCTTCTAGGTGCTGCAAAGGTTTTAATACAGGAGACTTTCTTAACTCCCCCCTTAGAATAAAGAGAAATAAGAAGAAATAAGAGGATGATGAGATCATTCTCGCGGTAGCTGTAGATTGGAACCAGCTGTTATCGAGGTTCCTCTCTTGTCAAATCAGTAAAACTGCCTTCTATGATTAACTAATAGACAAGACATAGGAAACTGTGAAAGGATTATTTTTCTATTCAGACAACAAAATATAATGCGAAAGTCTACCCTTAAGCTATGCACTTAAACAAAAATATATCAATACAGGAGCTCTGACATCAACAATGGGTTATTCTATCCAAGGAGATGTTGGCCAGCGGGATCACAAGCCCCCCACAAGGTAAAGGCTCCTTGCATTCCGTAATGGATATCGCAGGAAGAGAGGCGATAAGGCCCTGCTGTTGAAGACCTGATAACAACACATGGAAAAGATGTATGGAGCCCGCACTTGCAAGCATACAGATAGTCTCTGGATGCCAGAGAGTTGTTACCAAAGGCCGCTAAAACAATAAAGCAAATAAAGGTCTCCTTGAGCCAAGCAAGAATCCTCCATCAGCACCAGCTACACCTCATCTGCCCTGGAAATACTGTGCAGAGTGGAGCCATATGTCTGTATATCCAAATCTAATTGGGCTATTGGCTCTCTCCTTGGTAGGAATAACCCATGGCTGATAACACAAGCTTACATCAGGCATGGTTGAGGCAGATGTTTAACCACATGAAGACCCTACGATACTTGACAGAAAGAAAATGTGATCATGGAATTGGACATATCCTGCAAACATCTGTTTCTACTATAAACCAAAGTAAACCTACCCATACAAATTAGTACTGTTTAAATACCCATATATCTATTGTGTGTGGCTTCATTAGTAGGATCGAAAAGGCTATATATTATACTGTTTGTAAAAATACCTAAATATCCTAATTGCATGTGGCTTCATTAGTAGGATCGAAAGGTTAAGCCTGGACAAAGCTGGCAGCCCCATGAAAGAAAACAGCCAAACTGGACTAGAGACCAAGACATCAGCCCAGAGAAAGTAGACTGTTGGCTTCTCATACACCTTGCCCCTTTTCTAAGCCTAGGGAACAATCTGCAGAAGAGAGGGGCGTGGTAGAAGTTAAGGGCTTCGATTGGGGTTTAATGGTGAAACTACAATAATATATACTGGACACTCAATTTGATCAACTTGATTGACATCAAGCCCCCCCCCCCTGCTGGATGGTGGGACCCATGAGCTGTGTGGGTTTGGGCACAACTGCTTGCAAATTGGTTTTACATGAAGGATGCTTGTACTCACAAATTATCACCTATTGTTAAAAAAAATGAAAACAAAACAAAACAAAAAAGCAGAGAAAGATGCAGAAAACTTATGGCAGAATGTACGATCTGCGATGGGTAGGGGTGGGGTGGGGGGGAAGGGAAGGGGATATATGCCTGAACTGAATTGGAAAATGATGTATGAAATACACAAAGCATCAATAAAAATAAAAAAAAGATTTAAAGAAAAAAAAATTAAACTTACCATAATCATGGTGTAAGGAAGGGTAATTTTTAAAAGTTGGAGAAAATTCTTATTATAAAATTGACTAGTGCTGGGTCTGGGGTAGCTTCTAGAAAGGGGCAGATGTAGACAAGGGTAATGAAGCTGTCCTTTTTCCTGCCCTTAGCCTTAAAATCATCCTGAAAACCAGCTTAGAATTCTGTACCTCTGTTCAGTGACTCTTGAATAACTAGGACTAGGTCAAGATGGAACTAAACCCTCTGACACTGAATACCAGGGCTGTAGAGCCACTGCCCACACTGAATGCTAGGGCTACAGAGCCCCAGCTCACACTTGCAATTAGCACAATACCCCACTCAAGAGGACTTGCTTAGACCTTTTCACACTCACACAGACAGTCTTCTCAACTCTGAAGGGTAATAAAAAATACAAGAAAGGGTGTCCTTCTAGCAAGTACCGTACACACTCTGAGTGGGAACAAACATTTATAACAACAGGAAGATGAAAATCAAGTTTAGAAATGAGGAAATGCAAGTTGAGAGCTTATACAATAACTTGGTATCAATGATAGCTTTCTACAGGGGAAATGGGGACACAGTTATTTTATATATGACCTGTTTTTGAGAAAATATGAGTGTCAGGTAGATTTCCTTCAATGTTTACTGTCTGGGCTTGGGAGGTGGTTCAATGGTTAAGAGCAGTGATTGCTTTTGCAGGGGACCTGCATTTAGTTCCCAGCACCCACGTGGCAACTCACAACCATCTATAATTCCAGTTCCAGGGGATCCAACACCCTCTTCTGGCATCTGTGGGTACTGGATTCACGTGATTCATATACATACATGCAGGCAAGCACTCAGGCACATAAGAAAAAATTAAAATTCACTGCCACTGAACCTATCAGTAGAAAACTATAGAAGTATCCCAAAAAGCAGGGATGATTCAACATACAAAAATTGGGGCTGGAGAGATGGCCTAGCGGTTAAGAGCACCGACCGCTCTTACAGAGGACCCAGGTTCGATCCCCAGCACCCACATGGCAGCCGAGAACTGTCTGAAACTCCAATTCCAGGAGAACTCCGGTTCCAGGGGAATCCAACATCCTCTTCTGACCTCCGCGGCATTGCACGACATGGGTGCACAAACTTGCATGCAGACAGTACATTCATACACATACAGAAAGAAATAAAATTAATAAAAAAATTAAAAAAAACAAAAATCAGTAAATATCATAAAATACATAAATGGATTGAAAGACAAAAAACACATGATAATCTCAGTTGATGCAGAAAAAACCTTTGACAAAATACAACATTCCTTCATGCTTAAAGTCCTAGAGGGAATTGGATTGGAGGGATCATTCCTCAATGTAATCAAAGCCACATACAGGAAACCCACAGCCAACATGAACCTAAATGGAGAAAAGTTAGAAGCATGTCCCTTAAAGGTAGGAACTTGGCAAGGCTGCCCCTGGCACCACTCCTCTTCAATACAGTGCTTGAAACACTTGCTAAGGCAATAAGGCAAGAAAAGGAATTAAAGGAGTACTAATTGGAAAAGAGGAAGTAAAGCTATCCCTTTTTTGCTTACCTAAGGGATGCTAAAATCACCAGAAAACTGCTAGAAATGATTAGAGTTTCGGTAAAGTGGCAGGATACAAAATGAACCTAGAAAAATCAGTAGCCTTTCTTTACACCAACAATAAGCAACCGAAGAAGGAATACAAGGAGAACTTCCCACTCACAGTAGCCTCAAAAACAATAAAATACCTAGGAACAAACCTAACTAAAGACACCAAAGATCTCTACCAAAAAATTAAACCCCTGAGGAAGGAAATTGAAGAAGACACCAGAAGATGGAAAGACCTCCCATGCTCATGGATTGGAAAAATTAATATAGTAAAAATGTCCATTCTACCCAAACTAATATACAGATCCAACAGAATCCCAATTAATATCCCCAAGAGTTTCTTCACAGGCCTGGGAAAAAAATCCTTAATTTCATATGGAAAAATAAAAGACCCCGAATAGCCAAAGCAACCCTGAATGAAAAGAACGATATGGGGGGGGGGATCTCTATACCAGATTTTAAACTATACTACAGGGCTATAGTCATAAAAACAGCTTGGTACTGGCACAAAAACAAAACTGTTGACCAATGGAACAGAACTGAAGATCCAAACTTGAGCACATACAATTTTAGCCACCTCATATTTGACAAGGGGGCCAAGAAGACACAATGGAGGAAAGACAGCATCTTCAGCAAGTGGTGTTGGCAAAACTGGATCACCACTTGTAGAAGAATGAAATTAAACCCCTACCTCTCACCTTGTACAAAAGTCAATTCCAGATGGATCAAAGACCTCAACGTGAAACCCAAAACTCTGGAGGCAATAGAAGAAAAACTTGGCAGCATACAACAAGACTTAGGCGTAGGAAAAGACTTCCTAAATCAGACAGCAGCTGCACAAGAAATAAAATTGACAATTGACAAATGGGACCTCATAAAAGAAACAATAAAGGAAGTGAAGGGAAAACCCACAGAGTGGGAGGAAACCTTCACTGCAGATACATCTGACAAACACTGATTTCTAGAGTATACTAACCACTAAAAAAACAAAGAAGAAAGAAAACAAATGAATCACTCAAAAGATGGAGCAAAGAACTGAATAGAGACTTCACAGAGGAGGAATTAGAGATGGCTGAGAAACATCTTAAAAAACTGTTCAACGTCACTAATAATTAGAGAATTGCAAATTAAGACCACTTTAAGATATCATCTCACTCTGAAAAGACTGGCCAGGATCAAGAAAACAAACAATATCAAGTGCTGGAGAGATTGTGGGGAAAGGGGAACACTCATCCATTGCTGGTGGGAATGTAAACTGGTACAGCCACTATGGAAAGCAGTGTGCAGAACCCTTGGAAGACTCAAAATGAGCTTGCCATCTGACCCAGTCATACCTCTCCTGGGTATATATCTACAAGACTCATCTTACCGCAGAGATACATGCATATCTATGTTTATTGCAGCTCTGTTCACATTAGCAAAAAGCTGGAACCAACCCAAATGCCCCTCAACTGACAAGTGGATAGAGAAAATGTGGTACATGTACACAATGGAGTTCTATGCAGCAGTCAAGAAAGACAACATCATGAACTTTGCAGGTAAATGGATGGAGCTAGAAGATATTATATTAAGTGAAGTAACTCAGTCCCAGAAAAACAAATGACGAATGGTATCCCTCATCTGTGGATGCTAGCTCCAATAACTCAGTTGTAAATATTTCTTGTGGAGAGGGATGCATATTGAAAGAACAATAACAGAAAGACTGCATCAGAAAACTGACTGAAATGGTGAATCTGGAGGGGTTAGAGGGTTAGGAGAGGGACACAGGTCTATATTCCATTAATGTATATTTAATTGACGTGAGTTCAACAAGTATCCAATTTTGCCCAAACTCTATCTACAAATTACATGGTATTCTAGGACTTAGTAAAAGTAAAAATGTCTATATTAAACAACATTGGTTTAAAGGTTTTAATAAAAACGGTAATACATCTAAGTTAATTGGAAATATAAAGTGTTATCCACATTTGTTTTACTTAAAATCTGTATAACAATAACTTTGGGATTAACATAGACAAATGTTCTCTATAAATTTTGTGTTATACAGTATCATCTTGTAACATTCTCTTTTATCTGTAGGATAATTTAACTTAAGTAATTAAGTTTGCTTCCCAAATTAACAACATACAGTCATCCAAAACAGCTTGAATAAATTTAATGAAATTTACACCTTGATTCCTGCCTATAGGTATGTGTACTANAAAATGCTCTAGTAGCTATTGTAATATCAATGTAAAGTTCAGAATAACAAATATTACCAGGGATTAATGAAAATGCTGTAATGAAAGCTAATGCTTTGTATGCTAATTCTAAAAGCAAATTTAAAAAAATTAATGATGTATTTTCCAGATCTGAACACATAGTTCACTGATAGAATGCCTGCCTAACAAGTGGCTAGCTTTGGGTTTAATCCCCCCAAGGATTTGGTTGTATGTGTGTGTGTGTGTGTGTGTGTGTGATGTGTGTGTGTTATCTATCTTGAGCCATGTGTCAATGTCTGTGTGTGTAACTTGATGTCTGTTAATTTTATTAGTTTCCAAGGATTTTTTTTTAATTTAAAAAAAAAAAAAAAAAAAATTGAGAGCTGGAGAGATGGGCTCATAGTAAGGACCCTGCTGCTCTTGCAAGGACCTGGGTTTCAATTTCCATTACACACATGGTGGGTAACAAACTGTCCATAACCCCACTTCCGGGGCATACGATGCCCTCTTCGACCTCCACGGGCATTGCATGACAGGGCGCATTACACACATGCAGGCAATTACACTCATACACATAAAATAATAAAATAAAGGAATAAACCCATATTGAAATGCAAATTTTCAATTGTATTTTTTTTAAAATCATTTCTTTCGTGAAGAGATTTATAAAAATGAACTTACCTTTTAAAAACATTTTCAATAGAAGCTAACTTAACTAACTAACTATATATATATAAATTATAATATATAATATATTATATATATATAATTAAATTTCCCTAAATGATTGGTTTTTTTTTTTTTTTATTTTAACACTAAACTTGGAAAACTTCAGGTCCTTTGGAGAACCCTGCTTTTGATTTTTCATGTGCTTCTCACAGATGCTCTGGCACCTGCACAGGCCTCCTCATTTAAATACAGAAGTTAGACTTTGAGGTTATTAATACTGTTGCTGTTAGGACCCAGAGACTAACCTGAAAACAAAAGACCTAAAAAAAGCATCTTTACTGATTTTATTTATATATAATATAATTTTTCTTTCCAAACAAACCCAATATGAATTAAGAAAATAATGATCTTCATGTGAGACAGCAGAACAACCTCTTGTCTTCTTTTGATCTGTAGTATTGGTTTTTTAATCCCTTGTGATTTAATTATACTGATGAGAGGAATGAAAGCGAAAGATGCCTTCCAAATGCTAGTAGCAGAGATCACCCCAGCTAGGGTAATGCCACAGTGCATGGTAAGCTCTGCCCAAACCTCCGTCTCTCACCCTCTTCACAGGATCAGTGCAATTGTGTGAAATCGTCAGTGTTGAGTCGTTTCTGGTCTACAAAAATTTATCTGTAATTACAGATAATTCAGCCTAGCAGTTAAGCCCAGGAGTCGGTGTACGCTTTCTGTAAAAGGTCTACATGATAAACAACTTAGGCTTTTGTGAACAAATTGTTCCAAACACTTGCTCTGTGATAGTGCAAAAGCTCCACAGCCAGCAGGCCAGTGAGCAGTGTAGATTCAGTCCAATGAAATTGTTATTTATGCCTGAACATTGATTTTATGACATGAAATATTCTTTTGTTTTTGTTTCTTCAACCACTTTAGAATTCTTTTTAAAGTTATTTTTTGGCTTGCAAGTCACACAAAAACAGTGGTCCACATTTGATCCACAGGCAATAATAGTTGATCTTGGCTAACACTGCCTTCGTCATTCCTGGTACCTTGGAACTTCTCATTAATTGACTTAAAGCCAGTTTCATTATCTCAACTCAAAGAACTTCCAACCCCTAAGCCTCCTTTCATTTTCCCACTTCCCTTCATGATCACAGGTGCCCTGTTGTGATGGCTCATCTTGGCTGTCAACTTGACACACCTGGTTAAGAGGGAACCCACACCTAGGAATTGTCCTATCAGAATGGCCTTGTGGCATAATCTTGTGGGCATTTTCTGATTATTAAAATGGATTGTAGAGAGGGGCCCAGCCCACTGTAGCCAGTGCCACCACTGGAAAGGTAGCTGAACCATAAGCTAGGCCCAAGCCAGTAAGCAGCTTTCCTCTCTAATTCCTGCCTTGACTTGCCCCCAGTGATGGACTCTTGTTACCTGGAAGTATAAGCTGAAAATAAGCCGTTTCCTCCCCAAGCCAGTTTTAGTCAGTGTTTTATAACAGAAACAAAAAAAGCCAAACAAGACGCACCTCTCTGTCCATTTTGCCATTTGGAAACCTGGGAGGACCTCTTTGTTCCCCTCTCTGTAACTCTTACCTGACAAGCATACAGAATTCCTCAGTTCATCTGCTCCTCTCCCACCTCCCCTTCTCATCCACCCAGAACAGAAACTTGCTTTATGACCTCTTTGTCACTTGGCAAAGACACCTGCTACCTCTGCCTCTGTTGCTATCCTCTCTAATCCAGCTTCTCTCAGGCTTCTAGTACTGTTTTCGTAAAGCAACTATGATCATACCAGTCCTTCCTTTAAACAACCTTTGCTTCCTCCTGTGGGACGTGAGTTCTGTAGGGTAGAAGTTCGTGGTCCAGTTCTGAGGTCATCTCCCTGCCCAAGTCTATAGTTAGGTCACACCCAGCTCTGCTTAGAAGCTTCGTCTCACATTCTGCTCAGTTAGGCTGTTCCTCTTCCAGGGACATCTTTCTTCATTTTTTCTCCCATAATGGAATTCTCTCCCCATTCAATAAGACTGAATTCACGAGCTACCACATCTGTAACACACTGCAACTCTTTTGTAGATTACTGTCCTCCATGTTGTTAGAATTTTTGTAACATGTACCTAAACTATGGTATCAGTGTGAGAAAATTGCAATTTTTGGTAAAAACGTTCGGTAAGCTGAATGTATCTCTTCAGATTTTATGCTGAAATCTAACCCCATGACAGTGTTAGGAAGTGAAACCTTGACTGAGATGATTGAGGGATGAGAGAGGAGCTCTTGTAAATAGGGTTAACAGCTTTACAATAGAAAGTCGGAAATCTGTGTTGGTTTTTTTTCTCTGTTCCTTCTGAGTGGTAAGGTTATAGCAAGAGTACAGCCACCTGGGAAGTGGGAAGAGAGAGAGTCCTAGTTCTACCCAGAGAGTATCATTATCTGTTTCCCCAGCATCCAGAATTGTGAGAATAAGTTTCTGTTGTTTATAAGCTCCCCAGGTTTACACCATTTTGTTACCAAGCCTGAACAAGTTGAGATTCCACATCTTCTGTAGAGGACTGTGGGCTCCTTGAAAGGCAGAAATTGCAGGCTAATTTTCTTGACTTATAGCTACTTAGGTTTTCTCTCTTTTTGAGACTTCATTGCATAGCCAAATTGACCCCTAAGTTATAATCTTGCCTCAGCTTGCACACTTCCTGGATTACAAACATGCAGCACCACAGTCAGCTTTGCGATAAAGACTTCATGCACAGGAGGCTGCAGATGCACAGGACAAATGTATGGAAGCCCAGAACTTTTTGCCAAGCAGGGTAGGTGGCCCGCCACCTGTCTGTGCCTCCCCAACACCACCTGTCTGTGCCTCCCCAGCACCACCAGCATGCACACCCAGCACACCTAGCTCCTTATATGTGGGCTCTGGGGTCTCACTCACATCCTGTAGTAGCAAGGCAAGCACTTTACATATTTCCAATCCACTAATACGCTTCATATTTAACCCATTTCACAAATTTCCCATCAGCCACAGAGTTCAAATAGCATGATTGTAAATTCAAATGCCCATGAGCTGCCCATTTAACCACCCAAACTGAACACACTAAGGTCTTTGGTATCCTGGCCAGGACATGTCCAGTCTCGCAGGGCAGCCTCACCTCAGGGTCGGGTGACTGTTGTTACATAAGAATATTGGGCTAGAGAGATGGACCTCAGTGGTTAAGAGCACTGTACTTGCTCTTGCAAAGGACCCGGGTGATATTCCCAGCACCCCACATGGCGGCTAAGAACCGCTTAGCTGGACATGGGGCACACTCCTTTAATCCACAGCACTCGGATGTCTAACAGGTAGATCTTCTGTGAGTTCTAAGGCCAGCCTGGTCTACATAGTGTAGTGATCTCTAGGCCAGCTGAGACTAAAGGAGACCCTGTCTTCAAAATACAAAAAAAAAATAATATAAAGAATATAACAACTATCTATGGCAGTATAAATTTCCGAAGAGAAATGGAAAATAGGACTTATGAACATTTAAATAAACTATCCCAAAAAAATAAATAAATGACCTTTTTAGTTTCATTAGTATTATATTTGTTTTATGTGTACTAGTGTATTATCTGCAGGTGTGTAAGACACCCATGTCATGCAATGCCTGCGGAGGTTAGAAGGAGGAGTTCAATTTCCCTGGAACTGGAGTTATGGACAGTTGTTAATCTCTATATTAGTGCTGGGAAATTGAACCTGGGTTCTTTTTGAGAGCAGCCAGTGCTCTTAACTGCTGAGCCCTCTCCCCAACCCCCTATAACCTTTTTTATTAATTTAAAAAAAAAAAAACTTGTTGAGCAAAATAAAAACAGCTTGTCCATAGATCAGTGTGGCATTGTAAGATCCATGGTGACATCTCTATATTTAACTCACTAGCCAGGGCTTCGGGAAGCTGAAGAGCCGAGCTGGATCATTGAAAGAAGAATCTGCCACAGCCTTCACCACTCTGCCTCCTCCCTTTGGAAGATGACACTCAGTCACCTTCCAAAATGCAAATGCCCGTCACAGGTTTGCTTAATGCTCCCTTGTCCCCCTCTGGCGGCATGTGACTCCTGTTAACGATGTTGATGAAGTGGCCTTCTGTTCCAGTCCTGCTCCTGCTGAGTGTCTAGGAGAGGATGCCATTTCTGATGGATATTCCATCCCCTGGACCATCTTTGGTTTTGCTGATGCCTGTTACCAAAGGATTAGTTGGGTTCCTGGTCAAAGCAGTCTTTGCTAGTATCCCAAGGACAAGAGGTTATTATCTCCCCAGGAGCGAGGAATTAAGTTGCCTGTCTGGGTGGTCCGTCTCCAATTCAGAAAGCCGCATGCACCTCGGACTACAAGGCTGCCTAGACGGGAGAATCTTCGTCATAGGTGGCTGTATTTGATGTCCCATAAATGATTCATTTCCTCTGGACAGTAGTTTTCAGTTTGCCTCTCAATTATATATGAATCAGCAGTATCTCCCATCAGCCGACGATGGCCCATATAAATACCTCTTCCTTAACCAATATAATTACTGCCTGCTGAACAATGTTAACAGTTGATGTCAGATTTTTTTTTTCAAGCCTAAACTTCAGGTCAAAACAAACCAAACTCTGCAAATTTATTGATTGTCAAATTAAAAAAAATTATTGTAAACTTTCATTGACCAAGACAGTAATTATCCTCCTTCATCCTATAAAGTCTTTCTGAATTTGAATTCTAGCTTTAAAATTATCCAGTTCTTTAATTTAGGCAAATAAAATCCTGCTGTCCAACACATACATGCATCTTGGCAATTCATGGAATTTTGTTCATGAAACATAGCTGAAGAACTGAGATTTGTAGCAGTAACTTGCCTGGACCCTGCCACATGCTGGGTCTGTTGATCATTGGAAAAACACTAATGGTGGTAGCTAAAGCACAGAGTTGACAGGAGGGTAAAGTGAGTTGGTTACTCCCTGTGAAATGCTGCCATGTCTCCGGTACACACCCTGCACATCTCAGCAAAGACACCATTCTCCCTACCAGAAGTGAACAGCAGAGGCGACTTTATTCGACATTGCCCGCTACGTCCCGTGTTATGGGCAGAGAGCCCACCTCTTCTTGCCCACAATATATTACATCCAAGTTAGTTTCAAACATTTGCCTTCTTTGTAGAAGATTAGAAAACAACATTACCAAAAATATGATAACTCACTGTCCAGCCGCATTTTATTTTTAAATCTTCAAAATAAGCATGTGGGCAAACATTGTTCAGGCAACGAATGTTCTGAGTGACCTCAGGACTTTAGCGGCAGCAAAAGAGAAACGCAGAACGCAGGTTCTTCTGCTTGCGTCTACCGGCATGCAGCTCCGCAGCTGCAGAAACCAAGTTTTGAACCAAGTTCCTCCCCCAACCCAACAGGCATTTGCCTCTGAAGAGTAAAAATTACAATGTTTAAGTTTTGATGTGATTCAACTGCTGTCCAATATAATTGAAAAGAACCAGGTCTTCCTACTAAAGCTATGTGGAAATGGGGTAAGGGGGCCTGAGGCCGGACTCAGTGCCAGATCCTCAGCACTGCCAAGAAAAACCTAAACCTGATTTTTTTGTTCGATCTTTAGTCATCTGAGCTTCACCGAAGTGTCTGACAGGGACAGTGCTGCACCCTTCCCACTGGATTGACACTTCTGACTTTAGCATTTCGCTGGGTTATTCACTAGCTGATTCAACAAGAAATGGCAAAGTAAGGTCACCAGTAACTGCTCATTTGCAGTTCTCCTGCTCTGATGAGTCAGTGCAGTGCAGACCTCGGGACCGTGCGCCACCAGGAATAGATGCACAATTGAAAACAGGAGAGACTGAGACCCAAGGGCAAGGAAAGAGCTCGGGGCTCATCAGTGTATTCAAGCTCTGCTGGGTTTGTACAACCTTGTCTTGGTCACAGTCTTCCAGAGTCCTGGATTTCCCATATAACAAGGTTTGGGAGACTTCTTGGCAAAGTTAGGTCAGCTTCAGAGTTGGGCAGACACAAAGCCTGACAGGAGGCAAAGCATTTTAAGGAGTCAGTGATTGCTGATGTGTGTAATTACAGTAGCTCCATAGACTCTTGGAAGCCAGCGGTGGCTGATGAGTCAGCCCAGCAGGTAGCTATTGGAGATCTGCACTGCTTTTATTGTTCTGTTTGGACAACATTAGACACCTGACTATACAGCACAGGGATAGATGCTAATGGCAGACTGAGGGGATGGCAGCTGAGACCCTCCACAGAGCATCATGGCCCTCCACCTGGGCATTGTCTGGTGAAGGTGCTGTTTACAATAGCCTTCCAGTAAATAACCCACCACAGACACACTGCTTGGGAAGCACTACCAGAAGCAGAGGAGAGACAGGAGTGTTTCCTACCTTATTCCTCTGCCTTCTTGGTGTGGTTACCCAAGGTCATATAGCACGATGATGCTCTCAAGAACTCATGTTTTGTCAGAGCCTCAGATGTAGCCCCCTAGTGAGATGGCCACCATCAAGCAAGAACTTCTTTAGGTTGGGCAGATCTGAGCAGCCTATGCTTCCTCCTTGCCTGAGGTCTTTCCAAGACCAGTCCAGAGGCCAGGGAAGGATGGAGGATTTTTGTTTATAAAAGTATGCTTAAGTAGAAGTTTATCATAACACCAGTAAGAACAATGAAGGCAATTCTGACTTAATACACAATTGAAAGGAGTGTGTGGTCTGATGACTGGTGAAATTTTTACATTTTATTATTGCGTATGAGTGTATTGTACACATGCATGCACTACAGCACACATGCAGAAGTCAGAGGACTAAATTACAAGAATTGGTTCTCTCCTTCCACTGTCAGGTCCTGGGGATTGAACTCTGATCATCAGGCTTGGCAGCAAGAGCCCTTACGTACTGAGCCATCTTGTTATCCCAAAAAATATCATTAAAAAGAAAAAAAAATTCAAATCAAATGAGGTTTCTTCAATGTAAAGGACAAATGGTTAAAAGGCTTTATATTGGCAAAGGCTACCTATGTATGTTTTATATGTATGGCTGGAAATGAACTTCTTAAAGCAAAATTAGAGTTCATTAAGAAAAAAATAGTTGGGGCTTGGAGAGATGGCTTCAGGGGTTAAGAGCACCAACTTGCTCTTTGTAGAGGACCCGAGTTCAATTCCCAGCACCCATACCACATGGTGGCTAAGAGCCATCTTTAAAGCCAGGCTGGGCACATGGCTTTAATCCAGCACTTGGGGGAAAGCAGAGGCAGGCAGATCTCTGTGAGTTCAAGGGCCAGCCTGGTCTACAGAGTAGTTCCGGCCAGCTGGGGCTACAGGAGACCCCGTCTTTCGAAGCACAGAATCCCTCAGGCACGTGTCCTAAAAAAAATGTTGTCCAACAGCCATTTCGCGTCCCCATACAGCCTCTATAAACCTAAACAAAAATAACTCGTCGATCATAAATACTACAAAAGATGGCACTAGCATTCCACAGATGAGGGATTTACCATCGTCGTTTGTTTTTCTGACTTATAACTTCACTCAGCATGATGTTCCTTATAGCTCCAGCATTTTTCCTGCAAAGCTCATGATGCCGTCGTCTTTCTTTACTGCTGCCATAGAACTCCATTGTGTTAGATCTCTTGTACCACATCTCTATCCATCGTCAGTTCAGGCAATTAGGTTTGGTTCCAGCTCCTTGCTATTGAAGAGAAGCTGCAATAAACATGGCCGTGGATGTGTCTCTGTGGTGGCGTAAGTCTCGAGGGTACATGCCTTAGGAGTGGTATGGCTGGGTCAGGTGGCAAGTTCATTCCAAGTCTTCCAAGGGTTCTCCACCACCTGCTTTCCATAGTGGCTGTACGGGTTTACTCCCACCAGCAGTGGAGAGTGTTCCCCTTCCCCACAACCTCTCCGCACTTGGTATCATTTGTTTTCTTGATCCTAGCCAGTCTTATGAGTAAGATGATATCTTAAAGTGTTTTCATTTGCATTTCCTTAATGATTAGTTGATTAGTGATGTTGAACAACTTTTAAGATGTTTCTCAGACATCTCTAATTCACAAGACCTCGCTTGTGAAGTCTCTGTTCAGTTCTTGCCTCCATCCTATTGAGCAGGTCTCTTGTTTTTTCTTCTTGTTTTTGAGTAGTCTATAGGTATAATATAAAAAAATATATGCTTCTAGAGATTTTAGGAGTCTCTCCTTCATCTAAAAAAAATAGTGTCTGAAAAAAAAAAAAAAACAATTGCCGGCGGTGGTAGCACACGCCTTCTATCCTAAAGCCCACTCAGAGGCAGCAGATCTTTGTGAGCTTCTAAGGCCAGCTGGTCTACAGCGTGAGTCCAGGACAGCTGGGCTGCAGGGGAAACCTGTCTCGAAAATACCAAAAAGAAAAAAAAAAGTGCTTCTTTGCCCGCATTTAGGTGCAGAGAATAGTCACAGTATTGGTAGATTTTGTTAGTATGAGATCATTTTACAGTCAGAAAACACCGTGACCTGTGGGATTCTTTGCTATTTGTTTCCAGCTGAAAGAAGTATTGAGTGAAGCCTGTCCCAAAGAAGCAAAGCCGAGAGCAGCCTGTGAGAGAGGACGGAGTGATAGTGGTTGTGTTCATGAGACGCTAACTCTTCCCTGAGCCTTCCACAATCACTATTCTATTGTCTTTCTCTGTGATTTTTGACCACTATAGGCATCTAATATAAGGAGAATGCTGTATGTAGCATGTTTGTTCTTTTGTGTCTGCCTTATTGAGGATTTAGAATAATGTCCTCAAGTCCATCCCGGTTGTAGCCTGAGTCAGATCTTGAAGGCTGAATAGTTGTTTTCACCTTTGCCTTTTGTGAATAACACTGTTGTGAAAATAGGTGTACAGATACCTCTTCACATTCCCACTTGCAGTCTTAATTTCTGGATTATAGGCTGATCCTGCCTAATTTTTTAGTGACAGTTCTGTTTTCCATACTGGCTGCACCATTTGACATTCCCCCCAACGATGCTGTTGGATTCCAGTTTCTCTAGATCTTTGGTAATGTTGTTACTTTCTTTGCTTTTTTAGTGATTGAAGTGCACTTCCTTAAACAGTTTATTTTGCATTCCTTAATTATTAACAATACTCCATGTTTAAACTTTTACTCTCTTCTTTATGTTTGTGTGCATGCAGTGCACATGTTATGTAGGCCTCTGCCTACAGAAGTCAGGAAGGAGCACCGGATCCCTTTGGAGCTGGAGTTACAAATAATTGTCAGCCACCATGTAGGTAATGGAACCCAGGTCCTCTAAAAAAAAAAGCAGTCAATGCTCTTAACCACTGAAGCCATCTCTCCAACCTGTCATCGTATTTTTTTAATTACTTTTAAATTTCTTTAATTTCTGCGTATGAGTGTTTTGCCTGCATTTTTGTGTAAGTGCGCATGTGACCACCAAAGCCGGAATATTTGTTCAGATTTCTGGAACTCCCAGATGGTTGTAGCCCTGTGGGGTTCCAGGTAACCAAATCTGGCCTGCAAGGCAGCCAGAGTGCTTACTGCTGAGGCTTTCCAGCCCAAAAGTATGGTATTAGTTTGCTAATGCATCCAGAGAATATCTATTCTTACCCATCAATGACCCATGATGTCCCAAAACCAAACCACGACGACACCACAACAACACACAAACAAAAAAAAGACACCTACATATGGGCTGGAGAAATGCCTCAGCAGTAAGAGGAACACGCACTGCAACGCAAGAACCCAGAGTTCCTGGCACCCACATGACAACAACCATCTGCAGTTCCAGAAGTCTGACAACATATCTGTCACTGCACAAAACAAAAAAAAAAATATGGTTGGCCATATCCGCTGCGACAACATGACCATCGCTCTCCGAATACAGCAAAGCCTCACACGGCCGTGGGTCGCGCAACGCGATCCGTTCCCTACATAGAATAAAGAGGAAATAAGAGGATGATGAGGTCATTCTCCAGCTGGAGATTGGAACCAGCTGTTATAAAAGTGTTCTCTTGTAAAATCAGGAAAACTGCCTTATTTAATTGACTTAATTGGACATAGGAAACTGTTGAAAAGGATTATTTTTCTTATTCAGAACCAAATATAATTAACTAAAGTCTCCTTAAGCTTATGCACTTAAACAAAAATATATCAATACAGGAGCTTTGACATCAAACAATGGATTATTCTACAAGGAGATGTTGGCCAGGGGGATCCAAGCCCCCACCAATAGTGGTAAAGGCTCCCTGCCTCCTAACTGGGATATCTGCAGGGAAGAGAGGCGATAAGGCCCTGCTGTTGAAGACCTGGATATAAACATGAAAAGATGTATGGGAGACCACACTTGCAAGTATACAGATTTGGTCTCTGGGATGCCGGAGAGTGTTACCAAAGAGCACTAAACCAATAAAGCAAATATAGGTCTCCTTTGAGTTCAAGGCAAGACTCCTCCATTCCAAGCACCAGCTACACCTCATCTGCCTGGAAATACGTTGGTGCGCAGTGGCAGCCATATGTCTGTATAATCCAAATCTAATTGGCTATTGGCTTCTCTCCTTGGAGGAATAAACCCAACGGCTGATGCAACAAGCTTACATCCTATAATGGTAGGAGATGTTATAAACCACATGAAGACCCTACCATACTTGACAGAAGAAAAATGTAGATCATGAATTGACATACCATGCAAACATCTGTGTCTATTACCAAAGTAACCTACCATAACAAATTAGTACTGTTTAAATACCCCATATATCTAATTGGTTTGTGCTTCATTAGTTAGGATCGGAAAGTCTATATATTATACTGCTTAAATACCTAAAATATCTCTAATTGCATTGTGCTTCATTAGTAGGATCGAAAGGTAGTCCTGGACAAGCTGTCAGTCCATGAAAGGAAAACAGCCAGAACTGCGACTATTTGAGACCAAGACACAGCTCCAGAGAAAACAGTAGAGTGTTTTGCTTCTCATCCACCTGTGCCCCCTTTTTCTAAGCTAGGGAACATCTGCAGAAGAGAGGGCGCGTGATACGCGTGAACCGTGTTTATACGCGTGATAGATAGATAGCGTGCTAGCGTGCGTGATTAGAATGTAAAGGGCTTCGATTTGGGTGTTAATGGTTGAAACTACAACTTAATATAGACTGGACACAATTTGATCAAATTTGATGAAAAACCATGTACAAGCCCCCCCCCCCCTGCTGATGGTGGGAACCCATGAGCTGTGTGGGTTTGCGGCCAACTGCTTGCAATTGTTTTTACCATGAAGGCTGCTTTTACTCATAAATTATTCACCTATTGTTAAAAAAATGAAAACAAAACAAAACAAAAAAGCAGAGAAAGATGCAGAAAACTTATGGCAGAAGGCACGATCTGCGATGGGTCACTGGGGTAGGGGTTGGGGTGGTGGGAGGGAAGGGGGGGAGGGAAAAAAAAAAAAAAAAAAAGGGGGGAGGGGAGGGAAGGGAAGGAATGGGGGTGTGGGGGCAGGGAAGGGGATTACGGGGTGGGGGGGAAGGAAGGGTCTATATGCCTGAACTGAATTAAAAAAAAAAAAAAAAAAAAAAAAAAAAAAAAAAAAAAAAAAAAAAAAAAAAAAAAAAAAAAAAAATTGTTTTTAATTTTATTTTTTTTAAAGAAAAAAAAAATTAAAATTAAAAAACAAAGAAATAAGACAAATGACCTACTTAAAAAGTGGAGGAAAATTCTTATCTATAAAATTCTGAACTAGTGCGGGTCTGGGGTAGCTTCTAGAAAGGGGCAGATGTAGACAAGGGTAATGAAGCTGTCCTTTTTCCTGCCCTTAGCCTTAAAATCATCCTGAAAACCAGCTTAGAATTCTGTACCTCTGTTCAGTGACTCTTGAATAACTAGGACTAGGTCAAGATGGAACTAAACCCTCTGACACTGAATACCAGGGCTGTAGAGCCACTGCCCACACTGAATGCTAGGGCTACAGAGCCCCAGCTCACACTTGCAATTAGCACAATACCCCACTCAAGAGGACTTGCTTAGACCTTTTCACACTCACACAGACAGTCTTCTCAACTCTGAAGGGTAATAAAAAAATACAAGAAAGGGTGTCCTTCTAGCAAGTACCGTACACACTCTGAGTGGGAACATAACATTTATAACAACAGGGAAGATGAAAATCAAGTTTGAAATTGAGGAAATGCAGTTGAGAGCCTATACAAATAACCTTGGTATCAATGATAGCTTTCTACAGGGGAAATGGGGACAGTTATTTTATATATGACCTGTTTTTGAGAAAATATGAGTGTCAGGTAGATTTCCTTCAATGTTTACTGTCTGGCTTGGGAGGGCAGGTGGTTCAATGGATAAGAGCCGTGATGCTTTTGCAGGGACCTGCATTTAGTTCCCAGCACCCACGTGGCAACTCACACAACCATTCTTATATAACTCCAGTTCCAGGGGAATCCAACACCCTCTTCTGGCATCTGTGTCGGTACTGGATTCATGTGTGTGCATATCCATACATGCAGGCAAGCACTCAGGCACAACGGAAAAAATTTTAAAAATTCACGGCCACTGAACCCTATAGTAGAAAAACTCATAGAATTCTCCCCAAAAAGCAAGGGATGATTCACATACAAACAATTGGGCTGCTGGAGAGATGGGTCCTAGCGGTTTAAGAGCGCCGACCGTGCTTCTTACAGAGGACCCAGGTTCGCTCCCCACCACCCACACGGCGCCTGAGAACTGTCTGATCTGAAACTCCAAAATTCCAGGGTACCTCCGTTCCAGGGGAACCAACATCCTCTTTTGAACTCCGCGGCATTTGCACGACATGGGTGCAACAAACTTGCATGCAGACAGGCAGACACAGGGCAGGACACAGACAGAAAATAAACAAGTAATAAAAAAAAAATTAAAAAAAAAACTAAAAAGTCAGTTGTAAATCTCATAAAATTACATAAATGGATTGAAAGACAAAAAATACATGATAAATCTCATTTGATGCAGAAAAACCTTTGACAAAATACAAAATTCCTTTATGCTTAAATTCCTAGAGGGAACTTGGATTGGAGGGATCATTACCTCAATGTCATCAAAGCCACATACAGAAAACCCACAGCCAACATGAACCTAAATGGAGAAACGTTAGAAATGGCATGTTCCCTTAAAGGTAGGAACTCCTTGGCAAGGCTGCCCCTGGGCACCCCATCCCTCTTCAATACAGTGCTTGCAACAACTTGCTAAGGCAATAAGGCAAGAAAAGGAATGAAAGGGTACTAATTGGAAAAAGGAAGTTCAAGCTATCCCTTTTTTGCTTACCTAAGGGATGCTAACTCACCAGAGACAACTGCTAGAAATGATTAGGAGTTTTAGAAAAGTGGCAGGCTACAAAATTGAACTCGAAAAATCCAGTAGCCTTTCTTACCACCAACAATAAGCAACCGAGACGGAATCCCATAGGAGCACTTCCCTCCCCGTTCGCCTCACAAACAATAAAATTACCTAGGAACCAAACCTAACCAAAGACACTCAAAGATCGCTCCCAAAAAATAAACCCTCCGGCGGAAGGCCCTTGCCGACGCCACCAGAAAGATGGAACGACTCCCATTCCCTGGATTGGAAAAATTCCTATAGTAAAAACTGTCCCTTCTACCCCCCTCATATCCCGATCCACCAGAATCCCAATTAATCTCCCCACGCGTTTCGTCAGGCCTGGAAAAACATCCTTACCTTTCCTATGGCCACTCAAAGACCCCGAATAGCCAAAGCAACCCTGCATGAAAAGAAGATATGGGGGGGGGATCTTCTAATACCAGATTTTAAACTATACTAACAGGGCTATAGTCTTAAAAACAGCTGGTACTGGCACCAAAACAAACATAATAGAAAAATCACCACCATCAACAAAAACAAAAAAAAAAAAACTTGAGCACATACAATTTGCCACCTCATATTTGACAAGGGGCCAAGAAAGACAAATGGATGAAAGACAGCATCTTCAGCAAGTGGTGTGGCAAAAACTGGATCACCACCTGCAGAACGAAATAAAATTAAATCCCTTACCTCTCGCCCCTGTACAAAAGTCAACTCCAGAGGTAAAGCCCCTCAACATGAGACCCTAAACTCTGATGGCGATAGAATAAAAAGTTGGCAGAAGCTTACCAGACATAGGCATAGGAAAAAAGATCCTTCCTAAATCAGACAGCAGCTGCGCAGAACTAAGCTCGACCATTGAACCCATTGGGACCTCATTATTAAACTCAAAAGCTTCTGTACAGCAAACGAAAACAATCCAAAGAAGTGAAGAGAAATCCCACAGAGTGGAGGAAACCTCACTGTGTAGAAACCTCTGACAAAGCATTGATTTCCAGAATATATAAACTACGCAAAAAACAAAAGAAGAAAAGAAAACAAATGACCCACTCAAAAAGATGGAGCAACGAGGGTGACCGAGACTTTAACAAGTGAGGGACTTAGAGGAATGGGCTCGACAACCATCTTTTAAAAAGGTTTCATGTTCTCATAACTAATGAAATGAAGGAAATTGAACATTAAAACCACTTTAAGATCTTTATCTCACGCTGTAAGACTGGCTAGGTATCAAGAAATCAAATGATACCAAGTGATGGCGAGGTTGTGGGGATAGGGGAACCACTCATCCACTGCTGGTTGGGAATGTAAACATGTACAGCCATATGGAAAGCACAGGTGGAAAGAACCCTTGAAAGGACTCAAAATGGCTTACCACCTGACCCAGTTCATACCACTCCTGGGTACTTACCCACCGACTCATCTTAACACAGAGATACATGCATCAGCCATGTTTGTTTATTGAAGCTTTCTTAACAATAGCAAGGAGCTGAACCCACCCAAGTGCCCTCAACTGAGGAGTGGATGATAGCGAAATTGTGGTTCATCTACACAAATGGAGTTCTATGCAGCAGTAAAGAAAGATTGACATCATGAGCTTTGCAGGTAAATGGATGGAGTAAGCTAAAAGATATCTATTACTAAGTGATTGAAGTAACACAGTCCCGAAAAACAAAAACAGATGAATGCATCCCTCATCTGGTGGATGCTCAGCACCAATTACCTAATTGTATGGCAAAACTGAGCAACATAAATGTTACATTCCTCATGATCTAAAAAGAACTGTGCTCTTATATTTGTGAATCCCTTACTAGGCTCTAGAACTAAGTTATCATTTATTTTCAGAGTTCGGAAGTTTTGGTCTATGGATGAAGGATCTATGTATGTATATTTTAGAGTATATAAGATCAAAGGAATGTCGAAAAAAACTAGTTTGTCTAACATTAGTCTAAGCACAGTATTTATTTTATGGGAATGCTTAGTATTTCTTATACAAGGGCTGCTTGAGCTTTTGTCCAGCAGCATTTTCTAACTATTATAAAGTAGTTAAAAGTATCAGGCTGATTTAACTTAGCCTTTCTGGCTGCCTAATGACTGTACTTAATGTTTCATACCAATTTGGCAAGGGTCTTAAGTGATAACTTTATTCCTTGCCATCAGAGGTCAATAAGTATCACACGGGTACTTAACGCCCTGGGGGCATCTCTTGAAAATGTCCTGCCAGTCCTGAAATGTGAGTCCCAGTCTTCCTGTGCAGGGAGGGCTTGGAGATCCACTAATGGACTTCAGCCAGTGTCCAGTCAAATAAAGAGGAAAGTCTGCTCATGCTTCGAAAAGGTCAGCCTGGTCTACAAAGACCCTGATTTTGTCCCCAAGTGATGGAAACACTGGTTATTGAAAGGCAAAGAGCCAGGGGCTCCCTCCACCTCCCAAAAAACCTGAGTGACCATTGAAGACCAGATCCTCCAAACTGCGACCTTGAGAAACAAAAACCTTGCTAATCTGGTTCTTAATTGTGTGGCCGAAACACCCAAAAGGAATGTATAACCAGAACATAAATAAATAAGAGAGAAAAAAAACAGTAAGTTATTTTAACCATGTTTAAATAATGCTAAAATATAAATTAAATTTAAAAAAAAAAAAAAAAAGAGCACAGGTTGTTTTGCCTGTCTTATGGCAAGTGCAGCTACCCTCAGGCTTACCACTGCTTTTTGCCATCCTTCGAAGGCATAGACACAGCTTTTCAACTTCCAATATGGACTGAAGACTCATGTCTCTCCACGAATTTTCCAAATCTTCAGTGCCAGATGGGGACTTCTGAGATGTCCAGCTTGTGGACTGAATAACTACTGGGGTTTCCCACTCTTCAGAGATATAGACTGCCTTGTTGGACTACCCAGACTGAATCATGGAAAACCAGCTTACAAACGGTAATCAAAAGACAGAAGCGGTTTGCTTACTGGACCTCATTTGGATTTGACCTTGGGAAGGGAAAAACCCCAGTGTGGAACAAGGGCAGAACTCATGATGGTGGTTTGGGCTTGCCAGGAGGAAACTTCAAACACTTCCTTAAAACATGACATCTTTCAGCCTAAGTTAAAAAATCATCAGGGGGCTGAAGATATGGCCTCAGAAGTAAAGGGCGCAGACTTGTCTTGCAGAAGGACCCAGGTTTCCATTCTAGCACTCACCATGGCAGCATAGAACTATCTTAACCTATCTTTTAATTCCAGGGGAATCCAACATCATCTTCTGACCTCCGCAGCATTGCACAATCACGGACGAGCTGCCCACCAACATCCAGCAGGCCAGTATTTAACTTAACCAACACATTTCTATACAACTTTAAAACGAACAATATCATAATTTAACCATACTGAAATGATGATAAACTATTTATGATAATGTCAGCATTGCATTATGTGAACGCATATCTTTGGACGTGCATGCCTATTGGACCAGCCATCTTTCTCAGTAACATACAACATACTAACAAAAGAAAAGAGCTGCAGTCCATGACTGTTAACTGAGATGAAGATGGTCGTCCACTTTCTTGCTCTCTAAAACAGTATAATCCAACTTCCCGAATTGAAGAATTTTGAGAGAGGAGACTGATGACAAAACACGATGAAAAGCATGTTGGGAGAATGCATGAGCTCTGGTGGGGTAGGGTTGAGTGTGGGGCGGGCATGGGTCTAGGTTTAATTTGTAATGTAATTTGATTTGTATGAAATTCAAAGAGCTTTCAATTATTCAAAATGTTGGCGAAAAAAAAAAAAAAAAAAAAAAAGAAAGTATCCAGCGGAGTCCAGGTTCACAGTCCTGAAGAGAATTATGCATATCTGTACAGTTAAGGCTTGAACACACCTCTGTAGCTTACTGGGTCCTCATTTTAAGAATTGGCTAGAGAAACTTCCAGCACTTGAAGACTGATTGATTGATGTATTCTTTGTTTGTTTGTTGTTAATATGTAGGTGTGTGTGCCTGAATGCATATATGTGCACCACAGGTGTGCAATGCCCACGGAGACCGGGAAGGAGAGCTCTCCTGTGCAGCTGGAGATACGGCATGTTGAAGCTTTTGATGTGGGAGTTCTGAAACTGAAACCCAGGACCTCTGCAAAACAACCAAAGGAAGTTTGTTTGCAAAGGACTTTGCAGGTTTCCTCAATACTGAATTTTTGATGTTATATGGACTGAGAACCTGCTTTCGAACACTAGTGCACTCTTACCTGCACAGGTGGTGTTTCCATGTTTGCTGTACAGCATGATTGTGTTTTCTTCCTTGGTGTTTTGTGGACTTGGTAGAACACAGCTCAGCTACACAGAGCAGGCCCCCTCCTTAAAAAAAAAGCATTTCTGCTTTGTTTTTTTTTGATTTGTTATTATGTTTATCTTTAGAATTGAATGCTATCTTCTACTAAGAAACTGTCCTTTGAGAACCACACTGTTGACAAACTACTTTTCTTATAATGAGACATTAAAAACGTACAAACCTGGGGATGGGGGCTGGCATGGGGTGGTGACCTGAGTCCAGTTCTTGGATCCTACAAGGTCTCAGGAGAGAACAAGTTCCTGAGAGTGCTTCGTCCTGGACCTTTCATGAACCATGTGGGCAGGTGGTCTTGCACCCTCAGCCACAACAGGAGTGAGGAAAATAAATATCAAAGCAATAATGCTTTTTTTTAAAAATTATTTATTTATTTATTTAATTAATTAAGTAATTTATTGTACTGAGTCTTTTGAGACAGGTGACGTCCCTGTCGCCCACGCAAGAAAACCTCACTATGTAAACAACAGCTGGCCCCTTGAACTCACAGAGCTGGCCACTCAAGATCCCTGCCCCTCTGACCTCCAAGTGAAGCGAGTATAAGGCTGTGGTGCCCACATTTTTAAAAAGTATTTATTTGCCGGGCACGGTACTGCACACCTTATCCTAGCACTTGGGAGGCAAAGGCCAGGCGGGGATTCTGTGAGTTTCAAGGCTGCCGGGTCCTCAGGTGGGTTCCATGCCAGCTGGTGTACAAGAGAGACCCTGTCTTAAAAAGACCAAAAAAAAAAAAAAAACAAACAGTACAAATACCTATTGAAAGACCAGACAGTTTTCAGTCTCCTCATAACTATGGGAAAAGTGCTTGTTCACGCAAGTCATGAAAGGGTGGAGTCTTGAGACCCCCCAGAGCCTCCTGCGTAGAAGGCCGGACGCATTGTGGGAGTGTTTGTCATCCCAGTGCTTCTATGGGGAGATGCAGGAGGGAGATGGACAAATCCTTAGAAACTGACAGGACAGCTACCTTGGTGTGCACAGCAGGAAACAGAAAAAGACCCTGTCTTCAGTGAGGTGGAAAGCAAGAGAAGACACTCAAATCGGCCTGAACCTCTGAACCTGGCACCAACACAGTTGTCTGTGTCACAATGGGTCACCGCACGCAGATTATATCCAACTGACTTACACACCAGACACAACACACACACACACACACATACACACACACACACACACACACACACACACACACACCCCAGATCAGGACCCATCTTTACAGCTCTCTTAGAACTATAGTCAAGGAGAGGGGATGTGGCTAAGAGCACAGGCTGTTCTTGCAGAGGACCCAGGTTCTGTTCCCAGCACCCAGATGGCAGCTAACAACTGTCCATAGCTCCAGTTCTGGGGGATTTAATGCCTTCTTCTGACATCTGCAAGCATTGCACAAACACGAGCACACTTACACACATGCAGGTAATATATTCTTATACATAAAATAAAAATAATAAATAAAATATTAAATTAAACAAGGAAAATTTATAAGTGAACCAAATGGAATTATAAAACCAATAGATTTGGAATTACTGATACTAAGGCAATGTTAGAAATAATGGTGTTTCCTGCCTTTGGAACATCTTTAGTGTCCATAACATGGCCCTGTGTCATCACACAGGGGTCTGAGCATGAGATGCTGGGCATGCTGGGAAGGTTCAATTTCTTGGCAGCGCATTCCTGTTTTCTCCATATCCTGAAGCTCATCTTGCTGGTGCACTATCACTCAGCATTATTTTGCCATACATTTTTATTAGTACATTTATCTATTTATTTTGTGTGTATGAACACATGTGTGGGGTGCATGGATGCCCACAGTCAGAGGACAACATGAGGAATTTGGTTCTCTTCTTATTCCCTGTTGAGCCCAGGGATGGAACTCAGATTCTTAGGCTTGGCAGCAAGTACCTTTACCTGCTGATCCGTCTTATTGGCCCTTGCCATACATTGTTAATCAATCTCATCTTTTCCCCTGTTTTCATTGGTAGAGGACAACAACAGCAGGAGTTTACAGTGTTGAATGATCATGAGTACGTGAAGTAGTAAGTGTCCTGCATGATTGCAGAACCAAGTTACATAACGTTCACATCAGATATGTCAGTTACTAATAGAACAGTCGGACACATTGGGCTGGGGTGGAGCTAAGTGGAAGAGTGAGTACTTGCTTAGCCAGGAGAGGCTCTGGGTTTGAGACTCAACATGATGATAATGATGATGATGGTGATGGTGATGATGGTGATGGTGATGGAGATGATGGTGATGGTGATGATGGTGATGATGATGATGATGGTGATGGTGATGATGATGATGGTGATGGTGATGATTATAATGATGATGATGGTAATGATGATGATGGTGACGATGATGATGATGATGATGATGGCGATGGTGATGATGATGATGGTGATGGTGATGGTGATAATGATGATGATGGTGGTGATGATGGTGATGATGATGGTGATGGTGATGATGGTGATGGTGATGATGGTGATGATGATGATGATGATGATGNTGATGGTGATGGTGATGATGATGATGGTGGTGATGATGGTAATGGTGATGATGATGATGGTGATGATAGTGATGCTGATGGCGATGACAATGGTGATGATGATGATGGTGATGGTGATTGTGATGGTGATGGTGATGATGATGATGGTGGTTATGATGGTGATGGTGATGGTGATGATGGTGATGGTGATGGTGATGGTGATGGTGATGATGATGGTGATGATGGTGATGGTGATGATGGTGATGATGATGATGATGATGATGGTGATGGTGATGATGGTGATGGTGATGGTGATGATGATGATGGTGGTGATGATGGTAATGGTGATGATGATGATGGTGATGATAGTGATGCTGATGGCGATGACAATGGTGATGATGATGATGGTGATGGTGATTGTGATGGTGACGGTGATGATGATGATGGTGGATATGATGGTGATGGTGATGGTGATGATGGTGATGGTGATGGTGATGTTGATGGTGATGTTGGTGGTGATGGTGATGGCGACGATGATATAATGATAGGCGCTGGAGAGATGGCCCAGCAGTTAAGAGCACTTGCTGATCTTACAGAGGACCAGACTCAGTTTCTAGGACTCATGCTGGAAGGCTCACAACTGCCTTTCTAGCTCCCGGGATCTGGTCTCTGTGGACAGGAGACTCACATGTGCGCACACACACTGACAAACACAAACCCACACATACATACCTAAAAATAAACACACACATACATACCTAAAATAATACACATACATACCTAAAAATAAAAGTAAGGGGCTTGAGAGATGGGTCAGTGGTTAAGAGCACTCCAGAGAACCCAGGTTTGTTTCTCAGCACTCACATGGTGGCTAACAACTGTCCATAGTTACAGGTCCAGAGGACCTGATGCTCTCTTTTGGCCTCTGCAGACATTGTACCATGTGGGAGGTACACTTATGTACATGCAGGCAAAATACTCATATGCATAAAATGAAAATAAACAAACATAAATCTTATAATAATAATAATAATAATAATAATAATAATAATAATGAATATATATCAAATTGCACAAACAAATGAACATTAGAACACTTGGGTCTCTGGGAAATCTTAGTGGCTGACTTCAGTCCGGGAAGATGGTGACAGTTTCCTTTATATATTAGATAGATCCCATAAATAAACTTATGAATGATGCTGCAGATTCTGCTAAAACAAATAAGAGAACTATTTTACTTGGATTTTTGAGTCAAAATACGGTAGAATAGATTTAATTAAAATGAAAGATATCCGTCAGGGGCTTGAAAAAGTACAAATTAACTCACACTTAAGGCAGTGCGTCTGCTGCTCTGGGCACATCCAGCAGCGTGATCTGAAGCTGCTGCCTCCCCTTTCCCTCCTGAAGGGACCCTATGTGGTACTTTAAAATGTCTATACTACCTTCCCCCCAGGCAGTGCAAAGCACCTCATAAACTTCACATTAATGATGTTAATATACTCTGGAGACTAAATAGACAGTAACATGCTACCGGCCTCCAGATAAATGAACAAACTCAAAGAGATGGAGATATTTGGATTTGTTTTTCTCCCCTCCATTTGGAACACTATAAACATGGCTTTCTTTTCTTCCCCTTCCAAGGAGTGCTATGAAGATCAGATCTGGGTGCTCAGAGAGTGGGCAGGACCATAGACATGGTACTTTGTCTAAAGGAGCTGAGGAGGGGGTGAGGGCAGAAGCATGCACACAGACACACTGACACCAACACCCACAGAAACATGCAGACATACACAGATACACACACACATACACATAGACACACAGAGATATACATACAGAGGTACATGTACAAACACACTCAGATACAAACACACATACACAGAGCTGATAGAATGAATTTAAAAGACATAGAACCCTGGGGCTGGAGAAATGGCTCAGCAGTTAGAGTACTTGGGTGCTCTTGGGTTCCCACATGGTGGCAAACAACTGTCCATAACTCCAGTTCCAGGGGGTCCAACCTCCTCTTCTGACCTCTGTAGGCATTGCATGACCTGGGTGAACACACACACACACACACACACACACACACACACAGACACAGGCCATCTACTCATATACGTAAAATAAAAACATTTTTAAAAAGAAATAGAACCATGAGATCACAAGATGGCTCAGCATAAAAGCACTTGCCACGCAAGCCTGATGACGTGAGCTTGGTTCCTGGCACCCAGGTAAAGCTGGAAGGCAAGAGCTGACTGCACAGGGTTGTCCTCTGACCTCTGAATATTGTCATGGCATCTGCTCCAGCCCCCCATCCCTCATGAGCACACATACACGATAATGATAATAAAACTAAAAGTAAAATAGTGTAGGCCTGTAATCTCAGCTATGACTTGGCTGATGAAACTGGAGGGTAACAGGTTCAAGGCCAGCCTGGGCAACCTAGTGAGACCAAAGAGAGCTGGGGATATAGCTTAGTGGTAGAAGAGATCCCTAAAATGTGTGTGTGTGTGTGTGAGAGAGAGAGAGAGAGAAAGAGAGAGAGAGAGAGAGAGAGAGAGAGAGAACATGCCTGTAATCCCAATGCTCAGGACGCAAGAGGATCACAAATTCAAGAACAACCTGAACTATATAGTAAAACTCTGTCTCAAAGAAACCAAAAGAAAAATATTAATAGTAATTTAAAGGATGGGGATGCAGCTCAAGTGGTCTATCTTTCCTACAGTGTAGGGAGCCCTGGGTTTGAGCACTAGCACTGCATAAGATCAGGCAAGATGGAGCATGCCTGTAATCCCAGCACTCAGAGGCAGAGGCTGGAGGATTGGGAATTCAGTCATGCTTGGCTGTATAGTGAGTTCCAGACTAGCCTGGGACACATGGGACTTAGACAAAGGATCTGCCCTGGAGACAGTGGGGAAGGAAGGGGGATGGAGAAGAGGGATGGGGAAACTCAGGAGACAAATACGATCTGTTATCAAAAGTTATGCTTCTGGATCAATTTGAAAGGAGCTGTTATAAGACAGAGAAATCATGCTTAAACTGGCCACGAGAGCCCAGGTAAGGCTGGAAGGGGAAGAGCAGAGTGGTCTAGGATTATTTGAACAGTATTTCCTACCTTTTATTGGCTGTGGTTTATGTATAAGCCTTTATATAATTATTCAACTTAAACTTTGTGATTTTATTTTGAAGGTACACAAAGGAAGGCTCAGCAAGGTTGAGATGCATGTCCTGGCCACCAAAACAGAGAGCAGAAGACCCGAGGCTAACGTCAGCTCTCGGGCTCCAAAGCCCCTGCTCAGGCCATATGTGACCACAGAAAAACTACCAGTGCTGGTTTCTGGACGCCCTGGATGTTAGGAGTTTACTTTCCATTGTAGAGTGGTAAAATGACAAATTTTAGGGGACCACGTGTGACTTTTTGAGTTAGTGCATGCACATGTATGCAAACAGAGGTGTGCATGTCCACACACACAGAGTGTTCCAGGAAGAAGGCTTGGGGAGTGGTGCAAAGATGAGCCAGAGAGAAAAACCTCAACTCTGCTGCCTTCAGGTATTCAATAGAGAGGTTGGATGTTGCATCCCAGTGCCCTATGGGAGGAGTGGAGTGGGACGAGTTGTCTACTTTAAGTCTCCCTTTCCCCCTTAAGCTTTTCTTTCCTGGTTGCTGCAACACAAAAAGAGGGTGCTAGGGCTCCACTCTGACTGGGGACAGACCTTACACAACCAGCATCTGTTTCTATGTTTGTGCCCTAAGGTCAGGGACTCTATCATCAGGCAAAGGACCCAATCCCTGGGCCAGAAGGAGACACAAACAACTTAGGGTGCCAGAAGAGAAGGAGGGGTGCTTGAAAACCAGAAAGCCCCAGGCCCTTCTGAGTGGGTGGTCTCCCAGCTCTGGGTCTCTCTCTACTTAGAGAATCTATCACTCACCCACCAGGCTAGCTGGTATCCCTAGGATGGATATCCTTATTGTCACCTTGATTCCAATTAGAATTGATAAGGAAAACCATCTCTATGGTGTTTATGGGGTGTTTCCAGAGACGTTTGACTGAGGGGAGCTCCAGACTGTGAGGTTGTGAAGTAAATAAGAAGGAGAAAGAGAGCTGAGCACCACCATGCTTCTCTCTGCTTCCTGGCTGGAGATGCAACATGAGCAGCCCCTGCCCTCCCTGCCAAGAGGAAGCAGACCAGGAACCAAAACAAACAAGCCGGTCGCTAAATTGCTTCTTATCAGGTAGTTTACTCACAACAAGAAAACCAAGCCAGCAGCTCAGGGCAGCTCCACCTCACACCACCTCCTGCCTGTGTGCTATCCGTGCGTTACCAGCCTTCCACTGAGCAGATGGGTACCAGCTTGCTTCACTGAAGAACATCTGTCCCAACTGGCAGGAATGATCTTTCCCCCTTTGACACCTTGGCTCTTCTGCATCTTCAGATTTGGGCTGAAATGGACATCTTCCCGCTGCTCCTATGTGGACCCCACTAGAGGCTCTCACAGCAGTGCACCTCCTCCTTTGTAAGTTCCATCCCAGTGGGAATTAGCCATGTGTCCATGTATTCATTAGATTGGTAGTTGTTGCCCCCCTAGAATATATGTCCCAAGCACCCCTAGAATCTGTGGTCCTGGACAGCAAGGGCCATGTCTACTTTGCCCACTGTGTGCCTAGAGCCTGCAGCACTGCTTGCCACAGAGTGCTCAGTGTTGAGTGAATGGGCAAGTAAGGAGGGAGCCAAAGAAGCAGAAGCCAGGGCCAAGTCCACGCGAAGCTGACAACCTTTGCTGAGAGAACACGACAGAGGCCTGGGGAGGAGGTGAGCCTGTCCAGAAGTTACAGACATGCTGTTCCTTTTTGTTCAAGTGTCTTTTTCTCTCTAGACTGTGAGCTCTTCAAGACAAGGAACTTTGTCAAGATCATCTGGGTGGTCTAGCAGGGGTTCTGGAGACAAACTACCTGGGTTTGAGTCCTGGTTGTTCTAACTTAATTCTGTGGCTGTGATAAAGCAGCACGTGGAGGAAGGGTTATCCAGCATAGAATCCCAGGTCATAGCCCCTCATGTCCAGGAGGCAGTCAGTCACATGACATCCACAGTCATGAGCAGAGAAAGACCCTCGCACACCCTTCCCCCCCTCATACAGGTCAAGGCTCCAAACTGGGGAAAGGGGCTGCCCCAATGGACTATGTTCTCCTATATATTATTTAACAATGAAGACAATTCCCCACAGACCAGCTGATCTAGATAATTCCTTATTTGAAAGGGTTTTCCTAGTTCATTCTAGTGCCTAAACTTACTGAGCACACAGGCTTTTCCTAGGTGATTCTAGTTCCTATTGCATTGAGCGCCTAAACTTACTGAGCACACAGGCTTTTCCTAGGTGATTCTAGGTCCTGTTGCATTGAGCGCCTAAACTTACTGAGCACACAGGCAGTGCTGGTACTATGTGCAAATGCAGAACAGCTTGCTCTCTCTGGGAATCTCAGTTTCCTTTGGCACAGGAGGACAGAACAGCACCTGTCTGCTGCAGTCCAGAGCAGGCACTTCCTCATCTGCTCAAGAGCGCTCAGTGGTTATTTGCTAAGCACCCGTCCTTCACCTGCCTCAGGGCTAGTTGTTAGGAGTCCAGACAAAAACAAGGTGGAAATGGTTTTCCTTTTCCTGGAGCTTTCATTTCATAGTAAGGAAAAAGAATTACAAATAAACAGAGACCTATACGAACTCAGAACGGAGAGATGTGCCCCAGCTGACTTGTGCCCTCGAATAAGAATAAGTGTAGGCTGTGCATCGCTCCCCACATCTTACTTGGCAAAATCCCGTTGGTAACCTGAGCTGCTACATCAGTGATGGTGGAAAGATTTACACCAAGGCAAATGGTGAATGCTTCAAAGGAGCACATCCCCCCCAGGTGGTCCCATCAGATACAGGTTCTTGGCATCACATTGCTGTGTGGGGAAGGCACCAAACAGAGTCTGATCAAAAGATGACAGCTAGCCTGGTGCGGTGGTGCACGCCTTTAGTCCCAGCACTCGGGAGCCAGAAGCAAGTGGACCTCTGTGAGTTCAAGGTCAGCCTGGTCTACATAGCGAGCTCCAGGCCAGCTGGCACTAAAGGGAGACCCTGTCTCAAAAAGACCAAAAAAAAAAAAAAAAAAAAAAAAAAAAACCAAAAAACAAACAACAACAAAAAACAATGATGACAGCTAAGGGGGCGGGAGCAAAAGGTCCAAATAAGTGAGATTTGTACTGAGACCAGAAATACGTGTAGCCAGAGGGACAAAGTGAAGGGTAACATAGGCAGAAGGCTTAAAGAGGTGAACAGCCTGGTCTACACCCAGGAACAAGGGCTGGGATGAAATGAGACCAGGTCAGAGCAAGGTTGCATAGAGGCTTGTGGGTAAGGCACCTGTACAGGGAAGCTACTGCAGACTATTAGACTCAGAACCCAGGAGATACCCAGTAGAGGTTAGATATTCCTAGTGATACTTACTTCAGTGCCTTTGATGATCACTGTCAAACACACAGATGGTACCCAGGGAGGGTTTGCTGAGCAACGAAATAAACCCACAGCCACCAAGGAGCCTCTCTCTCTGGGTTGCTTCATCAGAGAAGTTGAATTATTTTTTAAAAGCATGCTCCCAAGTTCCTTTTGTTCCCCAAACTCTCTCACTGTTCACATGGACTGCGAGCTGGTTTTACTTAGCCTAATATGGTACAGGGTAGCACAGCCGAAAAGCCAGTATTCTCAAAGAAGCATACAATACTACTTTGGAGTCAAATCATCGTAGAACACGACATCCTTGCTTCGTATAATGACAAAAAGCAAAACGGATTCCATATTCTGTTCTCATGTGGAGGGAGAGGGGGAGAAAGGGGAGAGAGCCAACAATAGGCATTTGCTAATGAGGCCATCCATACAGACATCCTCCCTGGGCCCCCCCAGAGCTCTATCATTTTGGCAACTAGATGATTAATAATTGATTAAACACGTTAGATTTGCTTACTCTGGGATCTGTGACTTTAAACGCATCTGCTGCGAGGGAATTGACAGAGATGAGGAAAAACACAAAGAATTGCAGCATGAAAAGACAGTGGGAGGGGTTGCAAATCAACCACAACAGGCAATGCTTCCAACAAGTCCGGTCTCAGACATCGTGTGCAAAGCTTGAATGGCCCTTCCAGATGTCAGCTTTCTTCCCTAAGAACCCACCCACAAGAGCACCCAAGAGAGAGGACCCTGTTAAAATGCCCAGATGTTAGCCTTCTGAGAAATTGGAAATTGAGGAAGGAAGCCATCCCACACACGTGGTGGAGAACCTTTTCCAAATACAAGTTAATGGCCACAGGAGTTTGGGTCTAAGCAGGTGCAGATTGGAGGAAACTGGGATGCAGGCTCCTGAGTGCTGAGCTAGTGCAGCTTGTACCAAAGCCGTAAGCATCAGGACAGAAGGAGGTAACTGGACCAAAACCCTCTTCATAGAAGTGAATGAACTGACACCACCAACCGGAGAGGCCACATTGGATGCTGGTGTTGGGAGACCAGCAAGAGCAGAAGTCTGGGTACCAGAGAGGGAAGGGTCAGTTCTAATTCTTGGCCTCATGATCTGACACCATTTGGTTCTGTGTGACCTGGGCTCATCTTTTCTCTGGGGATTGGTTTCCTACCTGTTTAGTGAAAGGAAGCAAATGTGTTTATCCAACAGATAGAGCTTTTTATAGAGCTTTTTTTTTATAGCTTTTTTTTTAGAGCTTTTGATATTGTAGACTCCCTTTCTGCATGCCATGGGGCTGAACTGTGCTGTCCATAAACACAGGCTCAACCTCCCTCACAATGTGACCCTGCTTAAATGTGGGGTCATAGCCGATGTAATTAAGTAGTATGAGGACACATGGAGCGGGGCAGACCCAGAGTCCAATGTGGCCAGTATTCTTATAGCAAGAGAAAGTGCATAGACCCTTGCTGAAGATGATAGTAGGAGCTGAGAAGGGGGTCACCAGTACCTTAGCAGATCTGATCCCAGTAATGCCAAGGACCAACATGGCCATCACATGCAAGGGATCGCAAGGAGGCCCCCTGACCTGCTCTGCCTTGGTTTCAGAATCTAGTCCTCTGCAACTGTGAGACAATGTGTTCCTGTTAAGTGACCTTGTTTGCGTGCAATGTGAGCAAAGCCCTAGGAATCTGGCACATCCCACTTCTAAACTTATTAAATAAATGTGTCAAGATAAGGGCCAGGAAATGCATAAATGTAAGAATGCTCCCTCAAAACTCTGGAGCACACCTTGGTTTATAAGTGTGGGGGTCAGGTGCCTGCCAACTCTGCAATTCTTTGAATCACACAGAAATTCAACTCCAACTTCAGGACATTAGTCAAGAAACCAGTAACTTTAGGTTTAAGAGATGTTATATGATGGGGGAGGGGGGTTTGAGTATTCAGTGCCAGAGCAGTGGAGACGTGCTGACAGTAGAAAGGAGAAAGGTCTTCAGAGCACACAGAGATGAACACCCCACCCCCTTTTTAGGACCCTGTGGTGGTTTGAATGAGAATGTCCCCCATGGGCTTTAAGTATTCAGACATTTTGTCCCCAGTTGGTGGCACTGTTTTGGGAGGCCTTAGAAGGTGTGGCCATCCTGGAGGAAGTATGTCACTGGAGATGGGCATAGAGAGTTTAACAAGCTTTGCAGTCTCCAGTCTCTTGACTTCCTGTGTTCATTGCGAGATGTGAACCTCTGCTTTCTGCTCCAGCCCTGGCCACCATACCTACCGCCACAATAGACTGATTCCCTGAAACCATCAATCGTAAGCTCAAATAAACTCTTCCTTTTATAAGTCCCCTTGGTCATGGTGGTTTATCACAGCAATAGAAAAGTGACTAATACAGGCCCACACCTGATACCACCCTCAAACCTGAATGATACAAAGCAAATGTTGATGGAATTTAGCAAAGAGCAGAGGATTTCTATGAGGCTATACCATGCCTACACAGGGCTCCAGCCCCTTAATCCCCATCTGTTAACTCTGTAGGGATCCATGGTCACCACAGCGAGAATCCCTGGTGCTGAAATGTACCTAAAAGCACGAACCTAAAACCCGCAGGGAAGAGCCACGAACACAGCAGAGCTGCGTCCTCTGCTTCTGCTTTCTTCATCCATGGAAGGAAGGGACTTGTTAGTCCATCCACCCAGACACCGTCGGGCAGCGGGTGGCTTCTGTGCAGAGAGCATTTCAGTTCTTCCATTCTGGGGCTTCAGAAACAAGGGGGGAGAGGATTGCTTCCCTCACAGCAAAGCATCAGCAAGAACTGAGGTGAGCATGAGAATCAGTGCACGCTGCGGGACAACGCTAAAGGCAGCAGGATGGAGGGCATCCCTGTGGCAAGGACGGCGAGCAGAGGGAGACCAGGAGAAGACTGTCTACTCCGCCATGGGGAGGAGGAGCATGGGAAAGCACAGGGAGGACTGATGCTGGTAGGAAGGGCTTTGGGTCCATGGTCCTCAAAGTAGGAGCAAGTCTGATACATTCAGGGCTCACAGACAGAAGCCTGGAAGAGCTCAAGCCCAGGATGTGGAAGGGGAGATCAGAACCCCACGAGCACCAGCAGGTTGAGGATCTAGATGGGAAACACGAGAGGATTTCGTGGTGGCACACGCCTTTAATCCCAGCACTCAGGAGGCAGAGGTAGGTGGATCTCTGTGGGTTCCAGGCCAGCCTGGTCTACAGAGCAAGCTCCAGGACACCTGGTACTAAAAGGGAGACCCTGTCTCAAAAATACCAAAAAAAAAAAAAAAAAGGTAAAACTAAAGCAAATGAGGTATGCAGTTGAACGTCAAAAAGGTTTGCATCTTTAAGCGTCTTCCTACTGGACAGTACTAAAGGGAATAACCTCATTTCCGTCCTCCAATGCTGCCCATGTGGATACAGTATCAGTGGAAGTGAAGAGAACGCTGAACTGTCCTGATGGTCCCTGTATTGCAGACACAGGAAGGGAAAGGGAGAGTAAGAGCTGTTGTGCCAGACTTGAACCAAGCTGCTACCTGAGCCTGGGAACTACACAGCACCTCTGTCACCTCTAAAAAGTAGCTGGTAAAAACATCTTTGGACAAACCCATCACGAGATGTCTTTCCCAGCACACACCTCACCTGTGCGTTACCCTGTTAGGATGTTAACGAGCACAGCATCAAAGACAGTGATGTCCCATGGACCAGCACCGCCGAGTACCAGCAAGCCTCCCTGAATATAGAGAGCAGCAGGCACCAGGGCAGCGGAGGGCAGAGCCCACATCTTCTGTTCTCCTCTCCCTGAATCCAAATCTCGGCTTCTAATGAGGTGTCACAGGCTGAGCTACCTCCTTCTGCAGCTGTCCACCACCCGAATCTGGCACCAGAGCGTAATACTAACAAGGAGAGCATCACGCATCTGAGTCAAACATCGAAAAGCACACTGTCTTCCCATCCATTACCCTGCTGGAACCACACAGCCACTGAGCAAGATAGGTCAGATGAGTATTTTTAACTAGTCACCAGCAGAGAAGCATGGCTCCGGGGTAGATGCTTGGCCAGGGTCACAAGGCTTGTACTTGGCATTGGTTTCCTAGCACAGTATTCACATTCACACTGCTGAACTTGGCTGCCTCTGAGCTGCATCACTTTTTAGGCTAAAATTAACAAGATAATGTGTAGAGTTGTCCAGTCATGTAGAAGGTCAAACAAACTAAAGACCTAAAGAATCAGTTATGTGGACCAGAAAATCTGGGTTGAAGAGTGGCTGTGTGTGCTTGCATCAGTTTTAGAATTTTCTGTGGTACTACAAAATTTCAGACTAATAGTTCTACCTTCTTTGGCTGTTGTGAGGGTTTGGTGAGTGAAACCTACTTCTAATAAGTTGGGATGGTGATGGCAGTGGTAAAGATGGTAGTGATGAACACTGGGCATGGTGGCATATACCTTTATTCCAGCACTCAGGAGGCCAAGACAGGAGGATCTCTGTGAGACTGGGGCTAGCCTGATTTACATAAAAAGTTTTAGGCCAGCTGGGACTACAGGGAGACCCCGTCTCAACAAAAACAAACAAAAAAGATGGTGGTGATGATGATGTTGATGGTGGTAGTGATGATGGTGATGGTAGTGATGATGATGGTGATGATGATGATGGTGATGATGATGGTGATGGTGATGATGGTGATGATGATGGTGATGGTGATGATGATGGTGATGATGATGATGGTGATGATGATGGTGATGATGGTGATAATGATGGTGATGATGATGATGGTGATGATGATGGTGATGATTGTGATGATGATGGTGAATATGGTGATGATGATGATGGTGAAGATGGTGGTGGTGGTGATGGTGGTGGTGATGATGATGGTGATGATGATGGTGATGATGATGGTGAGTATGGTGATGATGATGATGGTGAAGATGGTGGTGGTGATGATGGTGGAGATGGTAGAGGTAGTAATGATGGTGATTATGATGGTGACTGACATGACTCAGCATCTAGGATCCTTACTGTGTGTTGGTTCCAAAAATTGTTGCTCTTCCCACATGCTTCTCAAGTCTGGTTCTCCATGCCTGTGGCATGGTAGACCCTTGGTATGCACCTGCTGTGTTAACTTCCAATCTTTTTAACATTAGAGATAACATTCCATGGCAGATAAAAAGTTCTAGGAAGAAGGTTTATCTGGTTACTGGAGGTGAAGGTAGGGATAAGAGAAAGGAGTGGTTATAGGAAACAGTAAAAGAAGTATCTTTCACCCTTCATGTAGACTTTCCATGTTCATGCCTAGAATATAAAAACATAATATATTCTATGGGCCAAAATGCAAAGCCTTTTACATTAGAAATGATTCAATTATACAATCATAACAGCAGATCATCTTGATCCACACACACTGTGCTCAGAGACTACTGAAGCTGAAAGTTGAAGACTGACTGCATTGGGATTTTGAGGGAAGAGCAGAAGAGAAAGCTCAAGGTAAGAACCAAGGTCATACTAAAGATCTCTCTACAGAGCATGATTTCTCCTCTAGCAACACAGCTAAGGACTACCCAGGCTTTTTCTCCAACTGCCTCAATCTCCAGCTGTGCTTAAGGTTAAAGATCAGCATATCAGACTCATAACAGGTACCACAACAGATCACTTGCCCTAGCGCCCACCACTTGTGGCCCTTCATTTCTTTGTGTGAAAAATGAGGGAGAAGGATAAACTACATAACTCAAATGTTCTTATACTCTAAAAATGTTCCAGTTCCTACTTATTTAACCTGGGATTTGGGATCCCTGTTTCCTTCTCCGTGGTCTGCATGAGAGCTTAAGGGTCTTGACCAAATGCTGGCACAGGACTTGGGAGTCTCATGGACCAGTTTTGCCTCTTCTCTCGTTGATGGTATGACTTTGAAACAAACCATTTAAGCAGTTGGCGGCCATTTCCCCAATAAGAACACTCCCACACTACCTCTGTGCAAGAGTGCAAGCTAAATGAAAACAATAGAAGGGGAGTATAGCAGAGGGCTATTTATACATAGCTGTGAATATATAGCCACACGCATTGCTAATCATTTGCTATTCATATTGTCATCATCGTCAGTATTACTTTTCATAGTTCCTTCACAGGTAATCGGGGACCTGTGACTAATGAACATGTTTCCACCCACTTCACAAGACGAAGCAGCTCCCTGCTCCAGCAAAGACTCCCTGACTTGGATTGATGTCCTGAGTATCCTATTTTGATTTGATTTACTTATTTTTTTCTTGAGAATTTCATACATGTATGCAATGAGATACTATATACACCCTGGGCTTCCTCTCCAACTCATCCCATAGAGTTATCTCAACTCCTCCTCCTCCTCTTCCTCATCCTCCTCTTCCTCCTCATCCTCATCTTCCTCCTCATCCTCTTCTTCCTCCTCCTCATTTTCCTCCTCCTCCTCATCTTCCTCCTCCTCCTCCTCTTCCTCCTCCTCCTCTTCCTCCTCCTCATCTTCCTCCTCATCCTCATCTTCCTCCTCCTCCTCCTCTTCCTCCTCCTCCTCTTCCTCCTCCTCATCTTCCTCCTCATCCTCATCTTCCTCCTCATCCTCCTCTTCCTGCTCATCCTCATCTTCCTCCTTCTCCTCCTCTTCCTCCTCCTCATCTTCCTCCTCATCCTCATCTTCCTCCTCATTCTCATCTTCCTCCTTCTCCTCCTCTTCCTCCTCATCCTCCTCTTCCTCCTCATCCTCATTTCAGTTTTTTCATCTTTGTCTTCTCCTTCTCCTTTCTTTTCCTCTTCTTCCTCCTCTTCCTCCTCTTCTCCTTCTTCTTCTTCTTCTTCTTCTTCCTCCTCCTCCTCCTCCTCCTTTTCCTCCTTCTCCTCCTTCTTGCTGTTCTTCTTGTTGTCCTTTTCTTCTCCTTCTTTCTTTTCCTCTTCTTCTTCCTCCTTGTCTTCATCTTTTTCATCTTCATCCTTCTCCTTCTTGCTTTTATTCTTGTTTTTTGTTCCTTCCTCCTCCTCCTCATTTTTCTTCCTCCTCCTTTTCCTCCTCCTGTTCCTCTTCTTATTTTTTATAACCCACTAAGTCCAGTTAACTCTACCCATATGTGCATGGATGTGGGACCACCCACTAGAGCATGGGAAAACTTCTAGTGGTCCCAACCTTGAAGAATGATCCTCCTTCCTCTGGCATCTATAAGGGGTAGGGCTTGGAGATCATCTCTTCTATCTTTGCTGGAATTGGGGCTGGCTTAATCTTGTGAAGGTCTAGTGGAGGTAGTTACAGTTGGTGTGATGTCATGAGCATAAAGCAGACATTTTTATTTTTTAGGGTTAACTAACACTCTTGAGTCCAATCGATACTTCCTGGACCAACATTGAAAAATAAGCTGGTGTCAGGGCATTGGAAGAAACAATAACCATTGATACTATCTTGCACATGCACAGCACTTAACAGTTTGCAAAACTGTTTCATATTGTTAGTGGACAATTCAGTCACATCAGTGTTTAACAAGTGCTACATGGTGCAGTGCACTGTGATAAGCTTGACAGTCCAACATCTTCAAAGGACACAGAATCAGTACTTTTAGCCCATTTGTTAAAGAAAGAGTCAGACAGAAGTCATATTCTTAAAACAGAGCTTAGTGAGTGTGGTGGTTTGAATGAGACTGTCCTCCATAGGCTTCAAGTATTCAGACATTTTGTCCCCAGTTGGTGGCACTGTTTTGGGGGGTCTTAGAAGGTGTGGCCATGTTGGAGGAAGGACATCACTGGGGGTGGGCTTAGAGAGTTCAGCAAGCCTTGCAGTCTCCAGTCTTGCTCTCTTGACTTCCTGTGCTCATTGTGAGATGTGAACCTCGGCTTCCTGGTCCAGCTCTGGCCACCATGCCTCCTGCCATAATAGACTCTAATTCCCTGGAACCATCAATCTTCCTTTTATAAGTTCCCTTGGTCATGGTAGTTTTATCACAGCAACAGAAAAGTGACTAATACAGTGAGGCTGATTGGTAGAGTACCCACCTTGCATGCCAGGGACCCTGGGTCCAGCCTCAGTGCCCCACAGACTGGGCATGTTGATGCACACCCGTAATCCCAGCACTGTAGAAGGTGGTGACAGAAGGATCTGAAGTTCAAGGTCAGCCTCTGATACCTAAAAAATGAGAGGCCAACCTGGGCTACAAGAGACCTTGTCTCTAAAAGCGTATTCTTCAGATTTAGAACCATCCCAGTGCATCCTATGCACATAAAACGAAACCCATGTTCCTGTCCCCAGCTGCTGGCCTCTGCTTGACTTGGTGCTATTCTGCCTTTTCATCCCAAGGTCCTATCATTATCTCTTCTACTAAAAACACTTCAGTTACCCCAGCTATCTCTCCATTCCTCAACTACAATAAAAGGTATTTCCTCAGATGAGGAAATTCTCCAACTAGTTTTGTAGTTTGTACTTTAACTTTCATTCTGGGCTTAAATTATGTTGCCCAGAGAGTGCTTCCCAGGGACAACTGCTCAGAATACCCTTCTGTCGTCACCCTCCATATGCCACTTTTTCCTCCTGAGAGTCCTTGGCTGACAATTATTTCATTTACTTAGTCGTTAGTTTATTTTTCCCTTCTCAGCTCACTAGAATCAAGGCTGTGCAATCAGACTCCTTGTTCTTGTTCACTGCTGAGTCCACAGTGGCTGGCCAGCCTACCACAGAGTGGGAAGCCATAGTGTACGGGAAACTGGTGTTCCTCACCTCTGGGCTGGTCTTGAGCTTGGGGACCCCCTTCTCGGTCTCTGACACGTCCCTCGCTTCTGCTCTGTCTCCCCACTTACAGTGCTGGTGCTGGAATCTCAGTTTGTATTTCATGATGGGACAAGGATTTCACTTTTCCCTCACACTATTTCACCCACAGGTCTTTTGTTTTGTTTTGAGACAAGGGCCCACTGGGTAGCTAAGGCTGGCTGTCAGCTTAAGATGCTGCCTCAGCCTCCTGGATGGACCACCATTTCTGGAAGACAGTTTCTTCTATAAGCAGCATTAGTGGATGAAGACATTGTTTTATGAAATAGAACAGATTTTCTTTATTTTTTATTATTTGTGTGTGTGCCTGTGTGTGTGTGTGTGTGCCTGTGTGTGTGTGTCTGTGTGTGCCTGTGTGTGTGTGTGTGTGTCTGTGTGTCTGTGTGTATGCATAAGCACACACACCACACAGTGCATGTGGAGGCCAGACACCAGTTTGCTGGCATGCGTGCTCTCCTTCCATCATGTGTGTCCCTAGGGAGCCAACGCAGATTGGCAGCCATGGCAACAGCATGCTTACCCACCGAGCCATCCCACAGGCCCACATTTATCAGATTGTCCTTATCACAGCATTTCAGCACACAGGAATAGTGGCAGTCTCCATTTGACAGGATCAAGGAAACTCAGAGGTGGCTACAGAGCCTGCTTGTGGTCTATACTTTAAGACCTCTGCTGAAGTTGGGGATGTCATTCATGGAAAATGATCACATATGAGAGATGCAGAGAGGTGCTATCAACCCACTCAGGGCTCTCGGCTCTTCAGTTTGACCATCTATTCATCTATTATCAATCCATCCATCCACGAATCCACCCATCCATCTATCTATCATTCTATTTATCCATCCATCATCCATCCATCTATCCATCCATCCACCTATACATCATTTATTGAGATTGTATTTATTGTATGTAGCTCAATAGTTAGACTGGTTGCCTAGTATGCACAAAGTCATGAGTTCAATCCTTAGCACTACATAAATAGGGAATTATGTATTATTCCTGTAATTCTAGCACTTGGGAGGTGGAGGCAGGTGGATCAAGAATAGTTCAAGGTCATTCTTGACTATATAGAAAATTCAAGGCCAGTCTGAGCTATATTAGACTCTTATTGAGAGAGAGAGAGAAAGGGGAAAGAAAAAAAACAGTATTGAATGAGTAACTTTCACGCTTAAAAACAATACTTAATAATTTTCTTCCTGCTTCATGCACAGTTTCATGTCATAGAAATTGAATATTTATTAAAAAAATAAAAAATTCTTTTTAAAAAACTCTATTAAAAAAACTTGTCAAGGATCAAAACATGATTTGAAACCCAAGTGCAGAATGTGACAGTCAGCAGCTGTTTCCGAAGGCCCTGCCTTTCCTTTCACCCCGTTCTCAGGCTGCCCTCCACCCATGCCCCCACTGAGCAAACCCAGACTACTCTTCACGGCTCATCTGCTTCCAACCTCCCTCCTGGGAAACATTCCCTAATGTCTCCAGATAGTTGTGTTCTTCCTCCAGAGTGCTGGCAGCAGTATCATCTCAACTGGAAATTCATATTCCATTTTGCTCCTTGACTTCATTTTGCTCATTTAGCTCAGGTTGACTCTACTCAGGAAGCATTATCACTATTGCCTCTGTTTTAAAGAAGGGAACACTGGCCAGGCATGGTTTCTCGGGCTTGTCTATAATCCCGCCCCTGAGAAGTTTGAGGCAGGAGGATCATAGTGATACCCTGTTTAAAACACAGAAAAAGGTCGGGGGTGAGGGGGAAAGCAAGACTCACAGAACTTTAGTAGCAAGAGTGGGGTTTGCAGGTGGATAGAAAGTAGCTATTCAGTCTTCTGGTCCCATTGTTGAATCATCACGATCTCTGGCAGCATGGTGACCTGCTTTGAACTGGCAGAGAGGCTGAGTGTGGAATGGGCAGGATTCTTCTCTGTGTGTGAAGTGGTACAAAGACCTGGTACCCGTGACCACGCACAAAGCCCCCATGCCCATTATCCTGGTACTCACTACCTTTCCCAAAGTCTCCTGCCTCCATCATCCCAGTCCTTAACACCATGCCAGAAGCCCTGACTCTGGGGACAGTCAGGAGTCACTGTCTAAGAATGTGGGAGGAGCCAAAGGTGATGCCTTATGTGTGCTTGAGCAACAGGGGTGCTTAATTCTACTTGTATAACTAACACAGCTGTCTCTGGAGCAACTAGGTCTCCTGTCTTCAGATTCCTCTGCAGGATCAGGTTGGAAAGCTGGTTTGGAGTCCTTTCCTGTCTATACAGGCTGGAAGCTGGTTGGGGTCCCTTCCTGTCTATACAGGCTAGAAGCTGGTTGGGGTCCCTTCCTGTCTATACAGGCTGGAAGCTGGTTGGGGTCCCTTCCTGTCTATACAGGCTAGAAGCTGGTTGGGATCCCTTCCTATCTATACAGGCTGGAAGCTGCCTGGTATCCCTGTTGTCACTGAAGTGCTTTATATCCTCCAGTTCTCCACAGAATCAAGGGGCTGCTGAGCCCCTTTCCCTGAGGAAATCCTAATGACTAGACAATGTACACAGCGTTGTTTATGGCTTTACATCGGAGCATTGAATTTGAGCGCTCATAGGGAATAAAAGTCGGCCCACAAGGGCCCAGGCTTTCACGGTCCTTGTGTTAGCACCAGGTCACGAGTGGGAGCAGAGCTCCAGATAAGTCACCATTTCCTTCCTCTTCTTTTGTAAGATGCTCTCTCCCATGGGAGCTTTGTGCTCAGCACTACCGTGAAGACCCAAGACACGAAATGGACTTTCCTGGTGACTCAGAAGTCTGAGCTGGGCAGCTCAAAAGCAGCAGATTCTGCATTGATACTGTCATTTTGAGTCCTCTCTCTTTCTCGTTGTTGTTCCATCTCTCTCTATCTGTGTCTGGGTCTCCGTGTGTCTCTCTTTCTCTATTGATCATTGTTTGAGTGTTGTACAGGGAGAAATCTTACAGTCTACCAAGCTGGAAAGGGACACTAGGTTGCCTAGGTCAGGCCCTAAGCTGGTCTGATGAGCAAACTCGGGCAAAGCATAATGAAGACATTTGCTCCAGAGCCCACTGTGTGGAGGAACCAGACCCCTCATCTCCTCCAGCCCCTTATTTATGACATCTCTCCTACACTGGATCACCTCTGCTTTGCTTCAGACAAAAGATCTTTCTTACTTCAATCATTTACACTTTGATACAATTATCAGATGACCAATGGGCTGCTCCAGGGGTTCCAATGTGAACAGAATAAAGAAATTTTCATTAAGTAGAGACCGGGCTTTGGATTCCTGCCTGTAATCCCTTCTCTGATGATCTCTAAGTACAAATAAACAATCCCACACCTCCTCTCATAGACAGGTTTATAGATATTAAGATTGGTTGATACTAAAGTTGGGAAGAGGTCTACATATAGCCTGTTATTTTCTTTTCAATTTTTACAACTTTTTAAGTTAGCATACAACATGACAACCTTTATTATGGCATTTTTATTCATGGGGACACTTTGTTTATAAGAATGAGATTCTGGTTACTCAAAGCAATAACCCCTACCTACTTCTTTGAACACCCAAATTCAATTACTGGCTACTGAATGCTTATTTAATAACACAGAAAGTTATTATTAATAATAATAATAATAGAAAAAATTTGAATTTACATAAGTCACAGTTTAAATAGTCTCTTGCTCTTTAGCTGATGACAAAGCATTAACACAGCAAGCCTCTCTCTCTAATTAGGTAACTGGTACTCAGAGGGACTGAACAAATGTCTCAGGTCAAGAAGCTACCAAAAAGCCATGCTGGAAACTAAAGTCAGTTTCCCCTGTTTAAACCCCAGTTAATTATCACATTGCTTTTTCTTGGACACCTCTATTTTAAGGCACATTGCTGTTTTGGCATGCTAGTCCTAGAAGGAGGGATGTGGAGTTTAGGATTCACCAGCTCCCCTAATTGCCTGGCTCACACATCGATGCTCCTGTCATAGATTTGTGAAGCATTGGTTGCAACCGAGCTTCAGTCTTGCATTCCCTTTCCAGGCCTTTCAAAGTGACAGCCACATGCATTGCTAGTCAGTGTTCCTGTTACTCTTGGGGCACCCTGAGTTTGAGGTGTCCTATTTACCTTTATTTCTGTGGTACTTGAGACAGGGCCTGGGGCTTAGTATATCCTCAAAGTATGTTTACAAAGTGAATAAAGACTCTGGCCCAGCATTCTCAGGGAATGAGAGATGATGTGCTTAGATCTCACAGCCACGGACAGCAGGGCTGGTCTAGATCCTCAGCTCCAGACTCCTGGACATCCTTCCATGCATGGAGAAGAGGATGACCTTATTAACTCTAAGGATGATGACACCTGAGGTGTTACAGCTCTACATCTATGCAAATGAGCATGATCCTGTTTAATCCTGCAGTCATTCCACAAGGTCAGCTATATCCTTATCCAAGTTAGCAATATATATTATATAATTTATATAATTTAAAAGCATATATATATATATGCTTTAAAAAAAATCTGGTACTGAGGCAAACCAGCATGCGAGATGGTTTAGTTTGGGGTCCCCATGTGGCTTTGGCATTATGCACGTCTTCCTCTCGTATGGTATGTTGGGTGGGCTACTCCTTCCCCTGCAGGTACTATGCATACACCCCTCTCCAGGTGGTGCTCCTAAAAATCTCAGAAGCCCTTGCCTCTCCCCCCAGCACCAGGCACATATACCCATCTCTCAACAACGGTATGTTTCCTTGCCCTGATAACAATCAAAAAATTTTTTTGGTCTTTTTGAGACAGGGTCTCCCTGTAGCCCCAGCTGTCCTGGAACTTGCTCTGTAGACCAGGCTGGACTTGAACTCACTGAGAGCTGCCTGCCTCTGCCTCCCAAGTGCTAGGATTAAAGGCATGTGCCACCATGCCTGGCTTAACAATCAAATTTCTAAAATTTCTATTCAAATGTATTCTCAACATATCCAGATATGTAGAATAGAAGGGTAGATCTGGCCTGAACTGGTTTAGGATTCATGTGCAGTGAGGCACAACTGTGTCCCCTAGTAATGCTTTAGGGAGAACCCCCTTTTACCATCTTCTGACTACATACATTTTAGCAGGCATATGATAAATACAAGATACATTATGGGAAGGGACATACACAGTAAGAAAATGATAACATAAACAAATCTATGAATCACAGTAGAAACCCCAAACTACTCCCCTTAGTAAACAGCTTGTCCTTCCTGTAGACAACTTCTTCTTTTATTTCATGTGCATGAGTGTATTGCTTGCATGTACATAGTGCACCCATGTTATGGAATGCCCAGAAGGTTCCAGATCCCTCGACTGGAGTTATAGACAGTTGTCATCCGCCATGTGGGCTCTGGCAATCGAACCCAGGTTCTGTGCAAGAGCAGTCAGAACTCTTAACTGCTGAACCATCTCTTCAGCCCCCCAGCCCCTTTAGACTTATTAAAAACATTTTATTTATCTTTATTATATATTTATGAGTGTACTGCCTCCATGTATGTAAGTGCACCTATGTCATGCAATTCCTGCAGAGGTCAGAACAGGGTGTCAGATCCCCTGGAACTGGAGTTATGGATGGTTGTTAGTTGCCATGTGGGTGCTGGGAACTGAGTGAGCCCAGGTCTTCTGCAAGAGCATCTAGTGCTCTTAACCACTGAGCCATCTCTCAGCTCTGTCTTTGGAGTTCTTGAGAATAGAGCCTGAACCTCTGGCATGCTGATGTACCTGTGTACATCTCCTGCAACTCATACTATTGCTTTGCTCCAAATAACGTCATCTTCTTTCACAAATCTGTGTGAGGCTTTGTTTTCTATTCTTTGGCTAAGAGGCCAAAAACTTGGAAACACCCCATCCGGGCCCTGACTACCATTAACAGTCCACAAGGCTCCTTCCTGAGTAAACAGGACTCACACAATCTTGGCGCCCTTGGCACAGATGTCCTGGACAAGAAGAGGCAGAAGAGGAGCTGAGCTCATTAGCACTAACATCAGACCTCCTCACTCACTGTGGCCCCATTCTTTGTGTTTGTCTTGTGAGCATCCTCACTGGCTCATTTGTTTATCTGAAAGGCCGGACTCTCTGGGATGGGCTCATTAAGAAGGCGTTCCTTTCATGAAGACCACGGGGAAAGGCAGGGACTCCGTGTCTAGCAAAATCACAGTAGAGCCCACCCAGACTCAGATGGGAAGAATATGTGCTGTTCTGGAGCCCAGCTTGAAGGAATAAGAAACAGCTTCCCAGGATGCTGCCTGCCTCATCTTGCCTGCCTCATGTCCTCTTCCCCTGACCTTTAAGTCCCATAGTGATACTCACCTATAGAGATCTGGTAGATACTGTAGAGCCATGCAGTCAGGGTGAAGAGGCTGTGGACATTTCCAGCCAGGAAGGACAGTGGAGATGACTGAGGCAGGCTAGGCAACACCCTCACACACATGCCCACTGCTCCCTGACCTCCCAGTCATGACAGGTGGCTCTACTCAACTGTAGAACTCCATCCAGCTGTACTCACAGTGCCTCAGAATCATTTTCATGGGCTGTGGATGAGGCTCAGTTGACGGAGTGCCTGGCTTACATGTCCAGGGCCCTGGGCTTGATCCCTAGCACCATGTAAATGGTGCTCGTCTGGAGGCTCAGCACTTGGGAGGTGGTGCCAGGAGGATTAGAAATTCAAGGTCACCCTCGGCTATACAGAAAGTTCAAACCAGGCCTGGGCTACATGAGACTCCATCTCAATAAAAATACCAAAACCAAGCCAAAACCAGGACAAGTAGAAAGAAGCATAGGGAGTTCCAAGTTAGCCTGAGCTACAAAGCAAGGGCTGGGCTTAGTGAAAGAGCACTTGCCTAGCATGCGCAAGGCCCTAGTTCCAATCACCAGGATGGAATCAAAAGCTTATTCCGAAGGGGGGGGCGGTTACCCCAAAGGTGAAGCAGGTGAAGCACCTTTCTCCTTCAAGACATGAAATAGAAAAGAAGCCCACGGAGGGCCACCCTGCTGCCACAGTTTCCCTGAATGTGTGCTCCTTGTGGGCCCCGAGGTCACGGCTGGAGCTTCCTTTGCTGCACTTCCGGGTCCTCGCTGTGTCGGGCTGCACATGTGCTACTGATTCCACAAGAGGAGACCAATCCATCTTAGAGGAGAAACAGCAGGTGTATCTCTTCTCACCAGCCAGTGTAGACCGTCTCATAGGCTGTGCTGATCATAGGTAGGAGTGTTCACTCCAGTAAATCCCATCTCAGTTCAAACCCCAACGTGGCTTGTCTTTAGTAACCAGTGAGTCTTCAGTGAATCCGCTAACTGAACACTTACGAACAAGGTTCATAAGTCTTGAACTCTAGTTCCTGCTCTGTTAACCCACTTGACCTACTTAGCTCATTCTTTTTGACTTCTATTTCCTGGCGATTGTTCAGTAAGGAGGTGACACTTTCCTCTGTACACTTAGCTTTATAATGTCAAAGAGCACAAAATGTTTCACAGCGATGTCTACTCATGCAAACCTGCAGAAGAGGAAAACTACATAGAACTGGGATAGAGGCCACCAGAGTCTTGTATCTAGATTACGCCATGCTCGGGTGGGTAGACTCAACTGGAGGTCTGTGCTGATTCTGAGTGGCCTAGCAGGACAAGAAGGGATACCCACCATCGTGACACCAGAAGAAAAGCTTAGCTCCACAGAATAGAGGGCTCTTCAAATAAACATTCACAGTTTTTATTTGGCCTAAAGTCCTGGACGGCATCCAACACCTTGCCACTCAGCTGATCCCAGGCTGCCCACCCACGGTTAGATCTACGAAGAATGCTGTTTATATAATTGCTGAACTGTACCACAGCACCTCAGAGGAAATGATTTAACAGTGATTGCATCCTTGTGAATCTGGTTATTCCTCTCTGGTGTTAGCAGGCTCAGAAGCAAATATCTGCCAACTCCTTCTTGTGCACTTGTGGTCCTATTGGGTGCTGTAGGTGGGAAGGAGACCAGGGTGATCCCTTGGTCTCCCATAACCTAAGGAAATAGTAAATCAAAACCCATTCTTGTGCCTGAAATTGTATTGCTGGAAAATAAAAAATCCTGACACAGGCAACACATGTCATTAGACCTCAGAGCCAGAGAGACGCCTGGGGAGATTTGACATTTGTGATGGAAGAGGGCTTTCAACAGGGCCTTGAAAGGTGGTGGGAGGAAGGGCAGGGGAAGGGCTTGGCAGGGCATGAACAAAGGCATGGGGTAAGAACGGGCGTGCAACAGAAAAGAGCCAGGGAACGAGTTCTGAGGCCTGAACACACAGGCCTTCAAAGCCTTGAAAGCACCAGAAAGCCCCGAGAGGGTTGAGAATCAGATCAACGGAGAGCAGGATGCCGAGAAAGGACACAGGTGATACAGTCACAATAATACAGCACAAATGTGTGATGACCAGGAGGAGGAGGAGGCTGCAGGCAGGAAATGACCATCCTGTTACGGTTGGCAGGCTCCTCTGGACTTTGTGGGTGAAGATGCTTTGGGGGGCAAAGAAAGAACAGCACAAAGAGGTGTTGTCGTCAGAGCCCTGGGATGGCAGCACCGCTGGCCCTCTGACTTATCCAGCCATCAAAGCCCTCTGAATCACTCGGCAGCTTCTGATAATGTTTTGATAAGCTCCATCAATGCTTCTCAGGCTCGACCTGCATACAGATCACCCGAGACCCTTTCTTAAATACGGATTTCAATCTGGCAGCTTCTTGTGAGTTCTGGGAGTCCACATTCCTAGCTAGCTCCTGCATGATGTGGAAGCTTTTGAGATAGGAACCATATTTGATGACCCTGGGGCTTCCGTTTCTCTTCCTTGATCTTCAAGCCTAATGTCAACAACTCTATTACAGATTCATAATGTGGATCAGGAGGGAGGGAGGTATATTAATGGCTACCAGCTGTCCTCATAGTTCAAAGTTATAGACTGCTCAGTCTCTCCTGTTAGGAGGGGAGAGTACAGGGTTGGGGATCTGGTGACCTGGTATGGTGGCTAATCTTGACTGTTGTTACTGATGGGATTAGAATTATTATGGAAACAAAGCTCTGGGCATGTCTGTGAGGGAGTGCCTAGATTATGTTAGTTGAGGTGGGAACACATACCCTGAATGTCAGTGGTGCTGTGCCTTGGGCTGGGGACACAGAAAGAATAAAAAAGAGAAAGTGAGCTGAGCAGCAGCAGCCATCGCTTGCAGCTTCCTGACGGGACTCAATGTAGCCAGCGCCTCACACCCCTGTCTTCCCCACTCCATGGGCTGAACCCTTGAACCATGAGACAAAATAACCCTTCCTTCCTTCAGTTGTTTGTGTCTGGTATTTTTCACAGTAGTTAGCAAAGTAACTAATCTAACTGGGTATGAGTCCTGACCCATACCTCACCTGGTTCTCCAACTCAATGGCTTCCATTTATACTTGTGATTAATTCCAAATTCCATCATTGTTTACTGCTTTCTTCATGATGTAACGTCTGCCTATCTGGCCGGTTTTTGTCCACAGATAAAAGGAACCTCTGTACCTAATGCAGACTTCCACCTCAAACAGTTGTATTCCAGTTTTTCTACTGCCTACTTATTTAGTTAAAAATATTCACCACTTGCTGGGTGTGGTGGCACACGCCTTTAATCCTAGCACTCAGGAGGCAGAGGCAGGTGGATCTTTGTGAGTTCAAGGCCAGCCTGGTCTACAGAGTGAGTTCCAGGACAGCTGGGACTACAGGGAGACCCTGTCTTGAAAAGACAAAAAAAAAAAAATTCACCACTGTAATAATATTCACTGTAATATTCCTTGATATGTTAAAATGGTTGCCATCTGTCTCTCTAGAGTGGAACATCCTCATTATAAGAAAACATATAATGGTTAACTAATTAATTACTGAGGAATAAGTGAAATAAAACTAAATACTGAACATAAAAACAGATGGTTCAAATAAATAAAGATAGAAATTAAAAAGCATTGATACCACCAATAAGGTAAGAATTTCCCAAGGTTGTCATCTCTAGGCTAAAGTAACATCTCACTAACAGCAAAATTGGTATCCTTATCTTTACGGACAAATACCCCACTCACCACTCAATAAAGAAGCTTCTTTTGTACCAGGCGAAGAAGAGTACAGGGTCCCACAACTGGACACACACAGATATATTGTCTGTGAATTGCTCATGTCTAAGTGACACATTTACTTCAACCTGTATATCTAAGGCTTACTCACACAACATAGAACAAGGGGCCAAGAGGCCATTAATTAACCTTTTAACTCCCCCATGCAACAAGAGGCCAGGGCATGAAAGGCTAAACTGTGGAGATTAGGAGTATGGGTCCATGGACAGGTCAGCTGTATTCAGCTTTATTCACCCAGGGCTCAGGGAACATTGCGGAAGAGGGCATGGAAAGATGAGAAGAGCCAAGGCAGTGGTGCGAGACTGTATGGAAATGAATCCTCCAAGCTCCTGGGACCCTGGTCATACGAACCTACAACATTGGTGTCAGCATGCACAAGGCCCATTGCAAGCTCAACCAGACAAAAACCCAGCCGGGAAATGCAGAAACGGCTAGCAGAGCCCAATCTTATCTGAAGAAATGTTGGCAGCTGATTTCGGTTGGGTGAGGAAGTAATCTTCTTAAAATGAGGCACTCTGGATCCACTGACTAGTGCTCAGTCGGTGAACGTGCACTGAAGCAGGGCCAGGGAGAGTAGTTTGGCACAATAGACCTTAGCAAGATGGCGGACTGTACGAACTTAGGGCGGGGGCTGTGTAGGGGCCGGTGGGGAAGTGAGCATAAAGGCAATTAAGACTGATTGAGATGCTATGCATGAAATACACAAAAAGTCAATAAAATTAGTTAATTAAAAACATATACACATATGTGTGGAAAACAATATTATTATCTATTATAACGAGCCATGATTTAAAAAAAATATATATATATAGCAGGGCTGGAGAGATGGCCTAGCAGTTAAGAGCGCCGACTGCTCTTGCAGAGGACCTGGGTTCGATCCCCAGTACCCACATGGTGGCTGAGAACTGTCTTTAACTCCATCCAGTTCCAGGGGAATCTGACACCCTCTTCTGACCTCTGCGGCATTGCACAGCACGGGTGCACAAACCTACATGCAGACAGTACATTCATACTCATAAAAAATAAATAAAATTATAAAAAAACATCTATAACACTCGGTTCACTGGGTTAGTGTGAGAATGAAGAGAGTCTATGCTCACAGAAATGTTAGGGGATGCTACGGTGTGTCCATCTGACAGTAGTGGCAGACATGCATTGAAGAAAGGATATGTCATGTTTGAACTCTAGCTTTCCGACAGACATTCCTTTCTAAACACATAGATCTCATTAGGGAGGAGGCTGCATGTGTCAATAATATGTTGTTTTCATGAAGCTGAGCTAGACACACATGGCCACCTTCTCTGAACAGTCTTTACACCCATGCCAATGACCGTCTCTCCAGCCTGACCATCCTTATCTCCGCTCTGACACAACTTTTCAAAAGGCCACATCATAGCATGGCTTTGGCCTTGTCTTCAGAACTGAGCCTTGCAGCCAGCCACGAGGAAAGGCTGTGAGCAGGAACAGCAGACTCCGGCAGAGCCCACACGAGGCACCCACGGCAGGCAGACTCAGGCAGAGCCCACAGGAGGCACCCACGGCAGGCAGACTCAGGCAGAGCCCACACGAGGCACCCGACGGCAGGCAGACTCAGGCAGAGCCCACACGAGGCACCCACGGCAGGCAGACTCAGGCAGAGCCCACACGAGGCACCGACAGCTGGCAGACTAAGACAGAGCCCACACAAGGCACCGATGGCAGGCAGACTCCGACAGAGCCCACATGAGGCACCGATCCTCAGCTGGATCCAGCTTCCACTCTTGAGTCTTCCAGAGAAGACCTTGGACACTGAAGGAGACACAGCCCATCTACTGTGTCTGAATTCCTGGGCTACAAGACCACTAGAATAAAATAATTGTTCTTAGCCACCAACTCTAGGAGCCAATTGCACAGCAATATGTGAATAATTCACACAATCTGCCTGACTCCGGGTCTCAAATTCCACAGCAATGGGATGCGGTAGAATGTTTTCAAGTTAAAAGATTTTACCAGAACTTGGTTGCCAGTGACACTCTCCTAAGAGAAGACTGCGTGACATGGCCCGAAGGGTCAAGATGCATGCGATAGATTACTGAATTTGGCAAACAAATGCTAATGGATTTATAGGTCAGTCTCTTAGGGATTAAGGGAAGGTTAACCAGGCACAGTGAACTTCATGCCTGAAGCACTGACAGGCCTGGGGCTCTAAACCTTCCCAAGTGAGGCCCCTACGCTGCACAGAGGTAATAAATACCCTCTTCCTGCTTAACTTTCAATGAGGAGTTATGAATCGCATACTGTACCAAAATAGTGCTTTGGTTTAAACTGGGTATTATGGTGCATACTTGTAATCAATCGTAGCAGTCGGGAGGTAGAGCCAGGAGGATCAGAAGTTGAAGGACATCCTTGGCTACATAGTGGCCATGTATTTAGGTCAGTCTGGGATACGTGAGGCTCTGTGTCAAAACAAACAAACAAACAAACATACCTGTGCTTTGCTTTAGTTGTTTAAAACCCAGCAGCAAAAAATCCAGAGTACATGTCATTCTTCAAATATCCAATCTTATTAACATTTAGTGTCTTCAACAATGCTGTTTATAATATACTGCTACTTCCTGCCTCCCCAGACCCGAGATGCTAATGGAAAGAGACCAATATGAGATGAAAGGGTCTTTTTTGTTCCCCCTGAAGGGGAAAGGAAGGGCAGAGACGGAGCGTTTGGCAATGGACTCCTTTGATGCTTGGCTGCCTTCTTCAAGACTGACTGACTGTTCATTTCAGAGAAAAGAGAATGTTTTGATCTGCTTCACAACCGATATTATACATATTTGATGGGAAGACGGTGTCTGGCAGTAGGAGTTGGATGCTCGAAGAACAATGTTAGAGTTTTGCGCCATTTCACATCTTCTTCCTTTCCAAGGCCTCAGAGGCCTGCATAGGCTCGCTTCCTCCTTCTCTCCTCTCTGCCCCGCCCCCTTCTTTACTAAAAGGAAAGAAAGCCTTTTAAGGGGAAATTAAGGTTTAAAAAAGAAGAAAAGGAAAGAAACACAACAGAATGCTTGGAGAACAAAACTATCCTTGCCTTTCATATCTCTGAAGGCTGAGCTCCATTATCTGTCTAATCAGGGGTGGGGGGCGGGGAGGCTGTGGGCTGGAAAATCAACTCTTGGAGGACACCAAGCTGTCTCCAGAGTTGACTCAAAAGGAAAGTGGAAGAGAGGGGAGAAAATCCAAGATAGATTCTAAATCACTCAATTATGTATTCTATGTAAAACAGCTCTCCTAGGAAGTATCAATACAGGGGAATGGATACAATGTGATTACAGGGAAGAGAAGTCCCAGGGTCAAGTTCAAAGTCACAGGTGACTCTAACCAGGAGAATATTAGTCATTGCCATCCTCTCTCCTTATCACAGAGCCTTGGGAGTGGGATGGAGATTCAGGTGCTGATATGTTCCCTGGCTAGTTGATTGGCTCCCTCTCTCTGTCCATTCCTCGTTTTCCTCTTCCTTCCTTCCATCCATCCTCATTAGTTGGGTGTGCATAAGGCTGGCCCTTGATTACCCCAGGATTTTGTTTTCAATATGTCAAATAAGTTCACAAGTGAAAGTACTCCCCTCATCAGATCACAAAGGTCTTTGGAGAATCCCATGGGCTTCAAACACATCCACAACTTTCATATTATTCCAGCCTAGTAAAGGATGGTTGTTCTGACTTATGGAGGATGCATCTTGCAAGACACGTTAAGTCAGTTCCTGGACATTCCATTAAGCGATTCCAAGGCCACAAATTCTTCTCTATTCATCACCCAACTATGTCTTGTTAAGTGGAAGCAGCATTGGGGTGGGTCAGGCTTGGTCTTTCCAAGTCTCATGGCATGAAGCTTCCTTCTCACATACATGCAGCCTGCTGGGGCATGAAGCTCAGGGCACTCACCCCGTGCATCTATCCAGTGTCTTCTGTTGTCTTCCTAAAAATTAAGCCTTTGCCCCAAGGCATCATGCTACCTTCACCTCTATCAGTTAAAACGGTCTGTTCCACATTTTCATTCATGACTCATGTGCACCTGAGTCTTTGCTTTCACTCAGCTGTTTCTCAAGGTTTCCTGTCCTGTGACCCCACAGGCTCCTTTTAGAGTTAAGTTCAAATGCCGAGGCTTTTATGTTTATCCTCATAACACCTTCCACTGCCTGAGCTGGAGCCACAGGCGGGTGTCGGCCACTCAGCACGGGTGCTGGGAATCAAATGCGGGTCCTCTGCAAGAGCAGAGAGCACTCTTAACAGAGTCATCTCTGCATCTCCAGAAACGCTTATGCACCACTTTGGAAATATCTGTCTATAGATCTTCATGATAGCGATGGTAAGAGGAACAACTGCTCAGATACAACGGCTGGTGCAGGCCTGGAAACCCAGCACTCAGGAGTCTGGGGCAAGAGTATCTCCAGTTTGTAACCAAGACTTTGTCTCAAAGAGCAGAACAAAAGGAAATAGCAGCTAGTCTACATCCAGACTTACAGTGTGCTAGGCATCAAGAAAAACACTTTAATTCACTTTTCAATTCTTAGAACTGCTTTAAGTCAAGATAATAGTTTTATCCCATTTCACAGAGGAAACTGAAATTTAATAAGGTTAAGTAATGAACTTGAGCTCCCAAGTGGTGACTGGCGGTTACGAGGATGGGCTAGACTATGCTAGGAAAGCACCTGCAAGCAAATGCTCACGGCATCCACATTTCAGATGCAGGACGGTAATCCAGGCTGTGCATGCCAGCAGCCTCACGACCCCAGCAAGCATCTACACTGCTGTCAATATGGATAGTGCTGTTTGTTGTGACTGTATAAAGTAATAAATAGTTTTGTGTCACAGGGATGCTAGAGAGAGGTAGTTTCATGACCCACAGGGACATAGATTATTCAAAAACCATGATCTGACATCTTAGTGGAATCCTGGTCCCTTCTCCACAGGGCTAGCAATTACCAGATGAATAACTGAAGGGGTCGAGGAATCTCCTACTCTCTAGGAACAGCCTGTGTATTGTGGAGAAGATGATGTGACTGAAGACGAACGAGTCACTTGAATACAGGGATCCACAGTAACCTGGTCTTAGGCTGCGCCTTCTCGTTTTGTTAGGAGAGATACAGCCTGGAAGTCCTCATTGTTCTGCCCTTTACATTGAGGGGTGATTAAGGGAGCATGGGAAAAGCAAAGGAGTCTGGGTAAAGCCTCTGGCTGAGAACCAGGAACCCTGGCACAATGAACACGGCTGCAATGAATGCCGACTTGGAAACAGTAATAGCTTCTCATAGAGGCTTTCAAATGAGAAAGTGAAAGCAGCGAGGAGCCTTGCTAAGGCCTTGACTGTGGCCTGGACACGGGTGACCTTGAGCGTGGCCTGAGCACATGTGACCTTGAGTGCGGCTTGATCCCTTTCCCAGGTAATGTCAGGGAATCTTACAAACAAGACTAAAAACTTGTGTTTCCAGTAAACGCATCCTACTCTTCCCTGCCACTTTTATGACCTAGGGTTTTACTTTATCAGCCACAATCCTATCCAACCCGCCTCAGGAACCCTCTTGTGATCTTATTTGCCCCCTAAGTGAAGGCTCCTAGGGAACCCCTGCGGCTGCATTAAAGGCTCTGAGCTGCGACGTCCCTGGAGAAGCCCATACCTATGTTTGGGCACACACTCTTATTTCCTAAGCATTTCTTTCATGAGCCGATATGCTTAAATTTATGTTAAACATCCTTCTGTTTCCAACTCTGCTTTCTATTAGTTCTTCCTCAAATTCTTTTCTGTGCTGAAATTAAGAACTCAGGCTGCCGCAGGTGCCATGGAAGAGCATCTCTGCACCCCGCTGCTTTGCTACTCTGTTTCTCCGGCTTGACTACTTTGGAGGGCATTTTTTAAAATCTTTATTATTTTTATTTCACACGTACAAGCGTATTGCCTGCACATATGTAAGCGCACCGGTGTCATACAATGCCTCTGGAGGTCAGAAGGTGTTAGGTCCCTAGAACTGGAGTTACAGACAGTTGTTAGCCGCTATGTGGGTGCTGGGAATCAATCCCATGTCCTCTTTAAGAGTAGCCAGTGCTCTTAACTACTGAGCTATCTCTCCAGCCCCATCTTTTGGAAGGATTTATAAAATTCCATGTAGAACATAATTGCTCATGTAATGTCAGAGAGTCTCAAAACCAAAGGCCAAGAGCTCATGTTTAATGCCTCCATGGAACCTTCCGGAAGCACTGGTTTGAGGAGTGTCAGTAGAGGCCCCTGCTGCCTGGAGTGGAGGACTCAGGGTCAACAGCCTCTCCTTCGCTGCTGCACACCAAATCCTGGGTGGGCACTGATGATCCTCTGAGGAACATTCTAAAATGAAACCATAAGTTAGAAATCAAAGTCCACCCCTAGGGCAAAGAGCTCTATCAACAGTAAAAGTCAATGTGCGGGTTTCCACTAAAACAACCCAGCAGGGCTCTCCCGGCTCCATTTATGCATCTTTTATTTCGTGACCATGCAGTGAGGGTGCCAGGCAGGGAGGCAGGAAGCCATCAGGAGTCTGGGATCCAGAGCCAAATCGCCTTGGATTACACCCAGTTTTGGCCATCACTAGCTGTGAAAACTTCGGAAAGATACTTAGCTCCTTGTGCTTGGATCTCCCAGGTTTCCAAAGGCTGCTACTATCTGTCTTGCACAGAGAATTTGAGTGGATTCATGAGAACAGTACAGTCCCACACTGCTCAGTAGAGATCAGTGATTACTGGACTCCTATGTTGGATACTGAACCGTAATGATGGAAGCTGTCTGGCAGGTGCCAGCTTTGTCAAGGAGAATGAACAATCCAAAAAGTCCCTGCCCAATTCTATGAGAAGACAGCCATGATGCAAGTGTTCAGTCAAACCAAGGAAACTCCTCTCTCCTGATAGTCCTGTAAAGGACATTAGAGGTGCACCACAGGGGCGGGGCTGCCCTACGACAGCTGGAGGTGCCCGGATGCAGAGGAATGAGTCCACTTGCTCTGGTCACAGGTCTGCTTGGTAGCTGTAGTATTTTACATAAAGTAAATTTCTGCAGGATGAGGCAGTTTTGATGGAGGGAGACAGTAGGGTGTGAGAGAGGAATTTAAAAGATAGGTGTGTGTGTGTGTGTGTGGCGGGGGGAAGATGGCTCGGCACTTAAGAGGACTGGCTGCTCTTGCAGAGGACCTGGGTTCTATTCCCAGCACCCACATGGCAGCTAATAACTGTCTGCAGCTCCAGTTTTAGGGGATTCAATAACACCCTCTTCTGTCCTCTGCGGACACTGCACGACATGGGTACACTTACACACGGGGAAGCATAACACTGATACACATAAAATAAATAATAAAAATAAATAAATAAACAAATAAATGGGTTATAGCCAGGCAGACAGGACAGGCCGGAGCATCAGGATTTCAAGGTCACATACAGAGTTTGAGGTCAGCCTGGGCTACATGAAGCCCTATCAGAAATCAAAACACAAATTAAACAAAGAGAGATGGGTGGATGGAGTACAAGGAAAGATAAGAAAAAAGAAAGGGCTTGGAAGCCTGAGCACTGAAAGCCTCAGAGCTCTCCTGAAGGTTTGGGGTCCTTACCCTCCAAGGAAGGTAGACAGATTTGACTTTTCTCAAGTCTGGAGAGGCCCTACCAGCAAAACCAGGTTGGGAACTCTGGGCCCTACTCTCTGTTGTCACATCCTGGAAGACATCCTCACAGGCACATGGCAGGTCTGTTCACAGGGATATTAGGAAACAAGCATCAGCAGTCATGAGAGGGACCCCAAAGCTTCCCTGCCTGGACCTGGCCAATGGGAGGCTCTGAATAAATGAGGTCAGCGTGGCTGAGAAATGATGGTGGAGGTTGTCCTCTGGCCTCCACAAGCATGTACACACATGAATATGTACGATCACATGAACACACACACACACACACACACACACACACACACAAAGAAAAGAAAAACTGGGAACCAAGGAACAAAATTTCCCACATTATATTAACGGATACCAGTTGCCAATGACCGGCTCCTAGATGCTAGCCTGGGAGCTGAAGGGATTTGAACCAAAAGAAAAACGAGAATACAAAGCTCCGATGTGAACTCATGTCTTTGCCTCTGAGTATAATCTCAAGAAATCACAAAGGTTCCAGGATAGCTTGAGCTTCTGGGTCTTGCTAGAGCTCTGGTCTGGGAGCTGGGAGATCTGTGTGTAGACTCACTTATCTAGATTAAAGAGGACCTCGTGAGGGACCATGCCCATCACACTAGGTCCTCACTACTTCCCTCCTGTCTTGGTCATCAGGTGGGAATGTAACTGAATTTCTAAAAGGCCCATCATGGGTTCCCACAGTATACAATGATCAAGAACAGTCTAGTCCTGTGTTGAATCCCACTATGTGCTCAGTCAACGGTTACTGAGAATTTTCAACCTCTCTCTCTATCTAAAATGACAGGCCACTAAAGCAGATGCCACAGAATGGGCTGTGAGAGTCACACAGAACACTGCGTGTCCCTACACTGGAGTCTGTCAGTTAATGGCCATGCCTGCTGCTCTAAACACTGCTGTTGTCAATATCGACATGCCGATTTCTGCAAGAATTCTCTGAATCTCAGGAAAGATTCTTCCTAACTGAGAAGGCCAACTTGTTACTGAGTGGCCAGATAGGGAGATTTCTTTTTCTTTTCCCTCAGATCAAATGAGTTGACATTCAGCAGGGGGAGAGGAGAGTTTTAGGTTGCTGAAATATACACCTGAGTCTCCTTTGACTGTCTGCCAGACTGGTTGAAAATCCAGCCTGAACTGGCCAATTTCTACATGTACCTGTGTACTGAGACAAATTAACCGCTTCCTGCCCTGGGCTTCCCATGGCTTGGGTACACAGTGGTCTCCGCCTGGTGCAGGCATTGTGAGTTAGTCTCCATGGAAGAGCCATAACTGGGGAGATTCTGATTGAGTACCAGGGAAGGAGTTTTATAACAATAAATCACAATATCCTCCAGTACAGCAACAGGTCTGACATATTCAAATTTTAAACATTAAAATTTATAAACCATTTATGTCTATTATGTTAAAAAGCACACATTTTCAAAACTAATGAGCCTCAAATTTATCTTCATTAGTGGGGATGCATAGGAAATTGAAATTTTTATGTGTGTGTATGTTGAGGGGTGTTCTGCACAGGTGGCCATGGAGGCCAGAGGTCACCTTGGGTGTTGTTTCCCAGGTGCTACCCACTTGGGGTGAGGACCCAGGAAGAGACAGTCTTTAAAAAACAAAGCTTGTCCAGATTGTTTTGATACAGTCATAGGAAATAGAATATGCAAATGTTTGTTGAGACAAGGTCTCTCACTGGCATGGAACTCTCTGATTCATCTAGGCTGGCTGGCCACAGAGCCCCAGGGAGCTCCCTGCCTGCTTCCACAGAGCTGAGAGCATAAGTGGTTGCCATTAAACGTGGCCTTATGTGAGTGCTGGAACTGAACTCACGTCCTCGTGTCTGCATGACAGGAATTCTTGCATACCAAATGGGCACTTTATTGGTTGAGCTATGGCCCTGCTCTGAGGGGAGAGGAATTTGTGTCCTATGTTTTTCTGAAGGTTTATCAGAATCCAGTCCTGGGGACTAGACAGGATTATTATTTTTCTCACTTTGCACTTTCTTTCTGATGGTTTTGAGACAAAGTACATGTAGCCCAGGCTGTCCTGGATCTGGGGATCCACTGCCTAACTCTCCTGAGTTATAGGTGTGTGTCTCCTTGCCCATCGTGGTGCAGAGTGAGACCCTCAGTGAAATAACAGAGAAATGTCTCATTTTACATCTTTCAATATTATACACAGGAAGATAGGTTTGGGGGCATGGAGAGGTGGCTCAGTCATTAAGAATGTGCACAACTCTTACAGAGGACCCAAGTTTGGTTCCTAATACTCAGGCTGGGCAGCTCACAACTGCCTATAACTCCAGCACAAGAGGATCTAGCGCCCTCTTCTGGCCTCCACAGGCACCTGCACTCATATGCATATATCTACAGACACATGCACACGTACACAATTACAAATAAAATAAATTTTTAATAAATATTTAAGAAAATTATTAAGAAATATTTTAAAAATATTCATTGCTCCCCTGTGCTGAGAAAATGGCTGCATTTTTGTGCCATAACTAAACATGAAAGAACCTCCTTCCAAGCTTAAGAGAGATCCGGCCAACGTGCCTGTTTCAGCTGATCCTAGGCTACGGCATCTGGGTCAGGAGAAAATGACCACTGTTCTATCAGACAGAGAACATTTGCCTAACATCTCTATTCCTGCATCCAAACCACTGGAGGAGCTTTGTTTCTAAGGACTGAGGTTCCAGGGTAGCACCCCCAGATCCATGACTCAGAATCTGTGGCAACACAGACAGGAAATAGACATAAACCAACATCTTCTTCCACCCACTGTCCCTTTAAGAGACCTGGACCTAGAAGAACTGATTCACCATAGTGGCTCCTTTAGCTCAGAGAAATGGCCAGTCAAAAGGGAAATTTCTGTCCCCTCGAAATGTTTCTTCATCGACTCTCCAACTGCAGACCTCAAATTAAAAAACCGTTGAGAGAGTAGGCTTCTCAGTACACTCATAACTGGGCAGTTAGACCTGGCTGACTGCTTTGTTCTACCTACAACAAGGCTGCCTCCTGACTTAGAACTCAATCAAACAACAACCCTCCCAGGGTTTCTGACCACTTATAGAGACAGATGGACCATTCCTCCCAGTGTATAAGCTGCTCTATTTCATGATTATGAGATCTGAAGCCATCGCTGGGGGAGGAGGTATAAAATCTGTTTTCTAAGCCATACCCTGCCCATCACCACAAATCCCAAGGGTACCAGCAGGGTAAAAGACGCTCTGTTGGCTGGAAACCTCTTTCTCCATGAGCTAAGATGGTCCCTGAGAAAGTAGATAAATGAGGGTGCAGGTGTGATTTGTTAATATTCCAGGGACCATTGTCATTCATGTGATTTTTTTTCAAGTCAATTCTAGGTCTAGGGAGATGGCTTGGTCAGTTGCATGCTGGTTTCCCAAGCATGAGAGCTGAGTTCAATCCCTAGAAGCCACATAAAGAAGCCAAATGTGGTGGCACTTAATAGTCTCAGCTCTGGGGAGGCAGGATAAGTAGGTGCCTGGGGCTTGAGGGCAGGCCAGCCCAGTCTCCTTGGCAAGTTCCATACCAATGATAGAGCCTGTCTCAAAAAGCGAGGTGGATGGCACCTGGCACATGAGGAACAACATCCAAAGTTGATCCCTGACCTCCACATGCAGATACATACATATATACCCAGGAGCAACTTCCAAGGTTGACCTCCACATGCAGGTACATACATATGTGCCCATACTCCCTTCCATAAGTAAAGTCTAAAAACTGAACAGTAATTCATTCTAAGCTTCCATCTTTAACAAAGGAAGTACTATTCTGATCTTCCTTGAAGCCTCTGAGTCAGACATGACCAGAGGGTGCCTGGGTGTGTTGCGTAAAATGTAAGAGCAGACAAGCAGCAGCATCTTTATACAAAGTTCCACCCCAACCCCCGAATCAGAATCAGTACCTCAACAGGATTCCCACGTGGGTTGTAGGGTCCCAGTTCTCAAATATCTCTGCATATTGGCATAATCTAAGAATTAAGAAGGTGTGTACATGGGTGAGTGCTGACCCATGCATCCTGAGTTAGGTTGGCACTGGATGTGGCCTGGGTGTGGGGCCTTCTAGATGCTTCTGTGCTGGCTTTGAATCTTTAGATATGTGTATTTCACCTGTGGTCCCCACAGAAGTCAGGAAGCTAGGAAGGGGCCATGTCGGGATTTCAGGGGAGTGGAGACAAAAAATAAAACAAAACCCAAAACAACACAAAAACAAAAACAGATTGTATAAAGGGGAGAGGAGAATAACGGAACAGTAAGAGTTAAATGGGGGATGGGAAGGCGTGGTTAGAGGGGGAATGTGAGAAATATCAGCACAACAGACCTCTGAAACAGTCACGTGGAAGCCCACTGTGTAGAAGCTTCCTGAAATATGTATCTATGTGTATGTGAAACAGTCACGTGGAAACCCACCCATGTAGAAGCTTCCTGAAATATGTATCTATGTGTATGAGAAACAGTCACGTGGAAACCCACCCGTGTAGAAGCTTCCTGAAATATGTATCTATGTGTATGCATGTACAAACACGAAAGGAATTTAAATGGAGGTTCTGTTAAATGGAGGTTACTGTTCTAGCTCCCAAACTTTACAGGTCTTTGAACTGCTAAGGATAATTCAAACATGTTTAGGAGCCAAGCAGGGGACAGGACCGAGCCACAGAACCATCGGTCACAGTGTTAGTGGAGATTAGGTGTGACATGTCTTTTGTTTTATTGTTTTATGAAGCTGGAAAGACCAATCTGCGTGTGTGTGTGTGTGTGTGTGTGTGTGTGTGTGTGTGTGTGTGTGTTCATGCGGGGGTGCGTGTGTATGTAGGTGTGGTATGTGTGTGTCTGTGTGTGCATGTGTGTTTGGAGCTACAGGATGCCATCAGATGTCATTCTGTCATTCCAGCTTGCTTTTTTGAAACAAGGTCTGTCACTGGGGCCAGAGGCTTGCAGATTAGAATGGACAGGCTTGCACGGAAGAGGAAGGGCCTGTCTGTCTTAGCCTCCCACTACTTGGATTACATGCTCCTGGCTTTTTAACCTCGGTTCTGGGGATCGGACTTGGTCCTGTTGCTTATGTGGGAGGCACTTTATTAAATGGGCCATTGCTCCAGCCCAGAAATCCCAATTTTTAATGTGAAAATTCTCTACTCCTATTTCTGTCTGTCTCTCTCTTTGTGAAATGTTTACCACACCTAACTTTTCTTCTATTTTAGAAAACTTACAATATACAGGCAGAATATGGACCTTGACACTAGTTTGGGACCTCTCTCAGGGAAATAGCAGGTCTACAGGTAGAAAGAACACCAGCCTCACCCCCAAACCCTGCCAGGTAATTCCCAAGTGACTCATTCTGAGAGCAGGTAAGGGTCTCTCAGCCCTGTGGCCTGAAGGAGGGAGGATGGCCACAGCCTTTCCTTTTCAAATGCATCACAACTGAGGGAGGGCAGTACGCTGTATGCCTGGAGCCAGGTCCTGGGAAACACTGTTCCCAGGAACAGCCAAGGAGCAGAGTATAGACGGAACAGAGGGGCAGACAGAGGGGCCAAGGAGGGGCTTGGACAGGGGAGAGAGGCAGAAGCCATAGCCTCATGAAGAATCACTGCAGTCAGGAGCATGGGTGTCACATGGCCCTTGGATAACACAGGCTGCTCTTGGAGAGACCCCCCTTCCCAGCTGTGCTCCAGACAGACAGCCCATTTTAGAGACGCATGAGACACTGTGTCTATTTATACAGCTATGTAGCTGTTCTCTAGCATGAACTGAAGTCCCACCAGTCCGAGGTCTTTAGAGACTACTGGGAGAGGTTGTCCTTGGAGCAGTCGTGGCAAGAGTGGCCATATTGAAGTTGTACTAAGGATATCAGAGGCTAGCAGGAAAGACAAGGAAAAGTCTGTCAAATACAGGCTTTGTCACTGAGAAAAGAAAGTAGAAAAGGAGGCAGTTCCAGAGCAAAGAATAATGGTGACTTATCCCGATACATTACTTATGGCTCTGTAGGAGACGGCAGCTGTCCCCAGGTAAGTCAAGCCAGCAGGAACATCATCAGTGCAAGAATCTCAAGAGCACAGTGCTGGACAGCTAGCTTCCAGTGTCAACTTGAGACACCTGGGATGAGGGAACCTCAGGGAATTTGCTCTGTCAGATTAGCCTGTGGCAATGACTATGGGGCCTTTTCTTGATCACTAACTGATGTGAGAGGCCCCAGCCTGTTTTGGGTGGTGCCCCCAGTGGACAGATGGTCCTGGGTTGTATAAGAAAGCAGGCTGAGCACAGGTCAGAGGAGCATGCTTACAGCAGCATTCCTCTGTGCTTCAGCTCCTGCCTCCAGGCTCCTGTCCTGAGTTCCTGTCCTGGATTCCCACAGTGATGAATTGTGATTGGGGTGTGCAAGTCAAGTAAAACCTTTCCTCCACAAGTGGATTTGGTCAGTGTTTGATCACAGCAACAGGAAGCAAATCAGAACAGCTATGAACTCGCAGGGATTGAAGAATCAATATTACATCTTCTGCTTGTGTGAGGCCCCTAGAGTCTACTAATGGATTAGAATCAAACATGCCAAACACTTGTGTTCTTCTTGAGCCAATTATGAATAAAAATGAAACAGCTGATGGAAGGATGTGCAGGTTTTCAGGCATGGCAGCATCATTTGGGAGCTGCTAAGAGGACCAAGTCCTGCATTCTGTCTCGTGATTATTGATCTTAGCTCTCAACTTGATGGGAAATCACCACGGAAACCAACATCTGGGCATGTGTTTGAGGAATTTCTAGAGGAGGTTAACTGAGATGGGAGGCCCACCTTCAATGCAGGTGGTACCAGTCCTGCTGGGTCCTGGGCTGAATGAGTAAAAGGACTGAGTGAGCTGAGCACCAGCACACATCCTTGTCTGCTTCCCGACTGCAGATGCAAGTGAGCAGCTGTCTCCTGTCCTGCCACCGTGACGGACTGCATCCTTGAACTGTGAGCCAAAATAAAGCCCTTTTCCCTGAAGCTGCTGAACTCAGGGTATTCTGATACAATGACAGGAAAGGTGACTGATACATCCCTAGGCCTGCAGACAGAGCTTCTGGGGACAAGAGCCAACAATCTGTGCTCTGGAAGCCCTACTGACCTGCATCATCCCGGCAGATTCTCACAATTAAATGGGAAAATTCCAATTTATAGAGTTCATTTAAGCTAAGCAAGTCTTTTGTCCAAAGTCAGACTATAAGTAACAAAACAAAGATACCAGACATTGGGGATATTTTTCCTTTGATTTTTTTTTTTTATACAGGGACAGGGTCTCATGTTGCTAAATATTGCCTTAAACTCTTGATCCTCCTGCAACACCAGGTTTTATTTTGATCTTGAGGGGGATATTTAAATTTTCTTTCTTTCCTTTTCTTTTTTTTTTTTTTTTTTTTTTTTGAGAACAACGGTCATCCCTATAGCCCCAGCTGGCCTGGAACTCACTATGTAGACCAGGCTGGCCTTGAACTCACAGTGATCCACCTGCCTCTGCCTCTCGAGTGCTAGAATTAAAAGCATGTGCCACCACACCTGGCCTAAATTTTCTAGTAATATTTGATTTGGATTCTGTTGTAAATATTAATAAATATGTCAATATTATTTTCTTTCTTTTCCCACTTCACCAGCCCACTTGAAGCAGCTTACGTGCTGACAGTGACAACACAAAGACAGTTGTGGCCTTTCCTTCCTTATTTGTGGTCTTCTACTCCTAGCCTGTCTTAAAACATTCTTTTTTATCTCTTAAAGCCTGCAGCGGCTGCCTCCACAGCAAAGCTTCTCCTTGCCCCAGGAGAGCCTCACATGCATATTTATGTTTTCTTGTTGCTCAGCCTGGACTTGGACTTTTGAGGAGAGTATCTATATACCTCTAATACCTCCTGTGGAACAATACCTTGGCACTGGAAAGGAACAAAGAAAACAAAACTACAGAGTCAGCAATTCTAAAGCACTTGTTCTGCCAGGGGCCCTCGGCTAAGCTTTCTGTACACCTCATTTTATTTTAATAGTCAGTGCCAATGTGAAGTGAACATATTTTTATCTCAGTTTTAAAGACTGGAAAACTTAAGATTCAAAGAGATTAAAGAAAAGATCCAATTCCCATTGGCTACCACTCGACTTCTTCATCAGTCCCATAATGCCTCTCCATTTCTTTTGCCTTGTTTTATTTTGGGAAATTGTATTGAGCTTTTGTGTATTTCATGCAACAGTTCTTAATCAAATGTAGACCTCCCCCACGCATGCTCCCCATCTTCCTGCTGGATGTCCCACATCCTGACATACATGTTAAGTCCTATCCAGTCAAGCATTTGTACCCCATATTCCTCCCTGCAAGTTCATCCACTGAAGTCCAGTCAGCCTATCAAGAGATCTCAAGGAAGGTCTATTTCCCTTACCTGGTAGTAATCCAACTGTTCCTAGGCTAGGGCCAGCCTGCCACCCACAATGGTCCCTGAGCCATAGGTGGGTGAGCTTTAACATAGGAGTCCTGTCTAGGGATTATTTTTTGAGCCAGAACTCGACATGTAGCTGAGGTTGACCTTCAACTCCTCATCCTCCTGCCTCCACCATTCAGGGGCTAGATGCTATTCTGGCCATAAACCCAGCACCTCATGCATGCTAGGTGAGCACTCTGGAGCCCGAGCCACATACCCAGCCTGATCTTTGCACTTCTTATTTAGCGGATAGAGAATCAAACTTAGGTAGAGAGCAGAATCACCTACAGAAAGGGCTGAAGCTGGGTTAGCACACAGACTCAGGGAACCTAGAAAGCACCACATCCTCTTCTTAAATGTCATAGCTGTCCAAGGAAAATAGTGTTTTGGGAACTTCTGGTTAACCCTGAGAGTTGCTTCAATTCTACAAATGATTTTCCAGACAATTTATTTTGTTTTAAGATGAGGTAGATTTATTTCCTTTTCCTAAAATCCTGGAGTCTTTGCCCACCAATTGGGTGCCGTTTCCCTGAGCTTTTGTAAGTTCTTTTCTGATCTCAGGCTCACAGTAAACCAGGCCAGCCTGACCTTTCCCAAGCCTGGGGAGCTCTTCTTCCAGCTCCAGCCTGTTTCTACTGCTGTTCCTGGGCAGGGCTGGGCTTTTTCTGGAGGGGGTGGCAAATAGATGGCTTCCTTTCCTTTTCCAGATAAAAATTCAGTCCTGACTGGTAACCTCAGAAAAATCTCAGTTCTTCCTGCTCTGAGAGGCTTCAGGGAAGTCTCAAGGACCCACAAGTAATAAGGTCTCTGTATTTGTGGAGCTCGATTTCAAACCAGAAAATAAACTCAGGGAGTCTGATTGCTCATATATCAAAGTACTGGTTGCACCTGCCACCAAAAGATTTGAACAGGAGCCATTAAGATGCACTGCCTCGCAGTCCAGCCTGGCCAGGGAGCCAGGCGGCAAACAGGTTAAAACGGGAGAGGTGCATTGGTCTTTCTTTTTCTTTCTTTCTTTCTTTCTTTCTTTCTTTCTTTCTTTCTTTCTTTCTTTCTTTCTTTCTTTCTTTCCTTTCTTCCTTTCTTCCTTTCTTCCTTTCTTCCTTTCTTCCTTATCTTTTTCCATGTTCATGTGTATACATGGTCTACATGCATGTTTACATGTGTATGGACGCGTGTGGGGGAGTCACGTACTTGTGTAGACTGTAGGCTGATATTCGGAATCACACTTAGTAGCTCTTCCACTAGATTTTTTAGGGAGTATCTCTCAGTCAAACCAGAGCTCCCCAACATGGCAAGTCTTGTAAGCCAGTTTGCTCTGGGGACCCCTCACTCTACTTTCCAGGCTAGAATTACGGTGGGTCATCATACCCACCCAGCCTCTTATGTGGGTTCTGGGGGTTTGTACTCAAGTCCCCAGTCTTGAAAAGCAAGAACTTAACCATTTGAACCGTCTTCCCAGCCCTTGAAAGGACTCGTCATAAGTGAATGTTCAGCTCTCGGGTTTTCTGGGCTGTTTGTGACCTCAGTGTCTGTTTTGAGCTTTGAAGTTAAACACATCTTTCTCACTGTTGTTGTAAAACTACAGAGATCTCCCAAATATCAAGAACAGTATTCTGCCATGTACATTTTAGTGGGTTACATCTAAGAAGTCTATGCAGCCATCGAAGCCCTGGCAGAGGTGCCTACCTGCTCTCATGATAGACTCTCCAGGAACATCGAGCAAACATCCAGGGGTGCAAAGGCAGACATAGGACATATTGGTTATTGTCTTGTTGTGACAAACCTCTCAATGAAAGCAATGTGAGGAAAGAAGTGTTTGTTTCTTTTGGCTGACAGTTCGAGGGTGGGGCCCACATGGGGAGGAGTGGCATTAGGAGCACCAAGCAGCTGCTCAACCACTGTCAGGAAACAGAGAGCGATGAATGCTGGTGCTCCCTTTTGTTCAGTCGAGGACCCCAAACCACAGCATCGTGTTGCCCACATTTAGGCCTGTAGGAAATCCAGCTCCGATTGCAGGCTGCTTTCCAACTAGCACGTCTCACCACGAGGCCAAGGGTCTGGCCCCGCCCCAAGGAGGAGCAAGCAGCATGGCCTAGGTGTGTGATGCTGGGTGGGGCAAGGTGTGCAGTGGTGCAGAATTGGGGGACTTATGATTGGCTCTGGGAACTGACGTCATTTATTTTATAAAAGCAAGCTGTAGCAAGGAATAAACTTGAATTTCATAGTAGCATCATCATGGAATTCCCAGCCGTTATTTTTATTAATTATTGAGTGCATACAGGCTAAGGTAGGCCTGCATTTCCTTCAGGTGGCCAGTGGGTTGGAAAGAGATTCCTTTGTGGATCACCAATCTGGGTAGCTGGTGTTGTGAGTGGGTATTGGCTGAAGGGAGGCGATCAGCCATCAGCCTGAAATTCCTGTCCAGGCTCTGGGCGGGTGAGAAGCCACGGCCAAGAGTGGAGCACGTGTTTCGTGGGTTCAGGCTAAGGGCCTGAGTTGAAAGTATCATCGAGGCCAGGCTGTGGGAAGTAGCCAACTGGCCTCGGCACTGAGGGGTCAGCTCCCCACAGTGTCTGCAAAGTGGGCACTGTGTCCCTATCCCCCTTAGCAGGGCTCCATGGTCCCTGTTCGGCATAAAAAGAAAGCTTCCTACATAGGCCGAATCTTTCCCCCTTGATTAACTGATCTATAAACTTCTGCACAGACCTCTTCAGAGGTTTTCTTCAATGGTGATTCTAAATCTCATCAAGGTCACAATTGAGATTAACCATTACATGTACAATGACTTACTTAAAAAGGAACAACGTAGGAATAATAGGTCTAAAATGATATTTACCACCGAGCATGGTGGTGCACGCCTTTAATCCTAGCATTTGGGAGGCAGAGGCAGGTGGGTCTTTGTGAGTTCAAGGCCAGCCTGGTCTACACAGTGAGTACCAGGACAGCTGGGACTACAGGGAGACCCTGAATGGAAAAGACAAAAAAAAATGATATTTTCCAACAGACGGACCAGGTTACCTCAGAGATGTGAAGTGACAGGACCCCCTAAGCCCTGCTGTCTCATCCATACGTTAGATTCCATCTCCTTGGGCACTTGGGGGGGGTCTGTGGACCAACAGGAGTGAAGTGTCGGGGCACTCTATGCAGGGAAGAATGAACATATCAGCCATAAACTGGGGTCTGGCCAAGGTTTCTAAAAGACGACTGAAAGTACCAGGGAGGTGAGGAATATTGTATTTTAACACAAAGCTAAAAATAAGAGGTTTTATTTACCCGAAAAACAATGTTCTAGCAAAATGGGGAGTGTGAGATTCTCCAAAACCCAGAAACTTATATTTTAAATGGATTTACCCACTTCTAAATGGGGCAGCTATACCTCCCCCTCCCACCAATTCTCAGGGAACTTATGGAAAAGGGGCAGAAAGACTGTTACAGCTGGGCGATGGGGAAAGTGCTGTGCAACGCCCACGTCTGGACAGGACATGATCGCCTCACTCCTGAACTCACAGCGGCTGTGGCTACCTGCAGGAGACCTGACTAGCTCAAGTCATCAACAGCAGGCAGCATGGCAGCAGGCAGCATTAACCGAACTTAACTCAGTGGGTGACTGAAACAATAAAAAATATCCCCCTAACAAGAGAGAGGACAGGAACTGGGAAGGGGGTGATGTCACGTGTAGGAGGCGCGTTTGGGGGAGATGGGGAGGGGGAAGGGGGACTTGGAGGTAGACATGATTAATGTATACATGTAGAAATTATCATACATTGTTAAAGAATAAATAAACTAGAAATTAAATTAAACAATAAAGCGGGCTGTAATTGGCAGTCAGGGGTCATCTCAGCCAGTCTCGGAGCCCGCATCCCGCGCCTGGCCACTGCGCTTCAGAATCTCCGAGAACCTCCCTTCCACTGTCCATTTCCTCCGAGGATGGTCTGGACAATTCCTTCTGAACATTCCCTTCATTTTCCCATCATGCTCCTACCTGGTCTTCTGTTTCTGACTCTAAACTCGGTTATAAGTAACCCATGGTTATTTACAGTGGCCTGTGCCTTTTGCCCTCTAGGCTTTTCTGGCTCTTCACTGGTACTCTCCAGCTCATTACCTTTCTAGCTAAGGAACTAATTTCTTTAACCCTTCCTAATTAGAGAAGGTCAGATGCTGCTTCCGCTGGGGCAGTCAGCTCTTCAGCACAAGCCAATGTATGAGTGTATAATGCTCTCCGACAAATTCATCCTCACACGCAACTGACTATGATCAGCAGCTGTGATCTTTGGCACCTAGAAGTGCATTTCCAGGGACACAAGACACAGTCAGTGATTCTGTTCTGCAGACGACCCATGTGGGAAGGATTCCCCCATCTTTACGGCTTCCCCCAGTAGCATTCAGCCCATCACTTATTTTATTTGAAATATTATCCAAGTTGGATGTGGCAGTGCACACCTTTAATTCCAGGACTTGGGAGGCAGAGGCAGGAGGATCTCTGTGAGTTTGAGGTCAGCCTGGTCTACATAGCCATTTCCAGGCCAGCCAGCACTACATAGTGAGATCCTTTCTCAAATGAAGTGTATGGACTTAAGAATCTCAACACCCCAGATTGGTCATCTGCCTCCACGACCAATGCCCCACACGGCCCCTTGTCCCAAATATGTACTTTTTGCTGTTGAGGCTGTGGCCTCCTGGAATGCAGCAGAAATGGATTTGGAAGGATTTGGAGTCTTCTCAGAAATGAGAGAATCAAGAACGCTGTACACAGAGCCTCACTCTCTCATACTTAGATGGGGAAGCTGATAGTCAGAAGAGCCCAGTCCAGAGGCAGCGTCCAGCAGCCCTGAGAAGTGCAGCCACCTCCCCTGACTCCCGTACATCTTCCCTATACCCTAACCCTTTCCTTTTGGTCTAAGAAGTCACAGTTTCCAGCAATATCCTCCTCATTTTCTCTAGATTTATCATGGCACATACTGACCACGTGGACGGCACGGCTCTCAGAAGCTCTCCCGGGTCTCTTTAGTCCACTAACTTTTTTTCCACCCTGCTTTGCTCTGAGCTTGCCATATTTCAGACAACCTGCCTTAGGTGCATCCAAATTTATTCTCAGCTGAATGAACAGAGGCTTGCCAGAAGACAGCAAGATAGCTTTGCATTTTCCATCCTCCAGAGCAGTGAGCTACCTACACTTCCTTTGTTTATAATTTCTCTAGTCTACAGTGTTTTATTATAGTATTAGAAATGTACTGAGACACAGGCGCTTAAGAGAAATCGGGAATAATGATGAAAGTGCGGGGCACATTGGAAGAATTTACAATGACATAGCACACACTTTGTGCTTACCGTTTATATCTCCTTAATTTTCATATCAACCCGAGGAGACATGTATTATAGAACTGGAAGACAGCCAACTTGTTGCTGCCATCCATGTCTACCTGATTGCAACATCCTTATCTTAATCAACCTACATGTCTTCTGCCATCTAGTGAGAACGAGAAATATTCATTAGGGACAAGAGCAAGGTGGTGTGGGAGTTGTCCTGGTTATTTTCTATGCTGTGATAAAACGCTGACTAAATCAACTTGGGGAGGAAAGGGTTTATTCGGCTTACAGCTCAGTCTATCATCAAAGGAAGCTAAGGCAGGAACTCAGCAGGAGCCTGGAGCACAAACCTTGGAGAAACTCTGCTTACTGGCTTGCTCCTCTGGCATGGGCTCAGCCTGCTTTCTTATACAACCCAGGATCACATTCCAGGGTTGGCACCACCCACAGTGGGCTGGGCCCTCCTACATTATTCAACAATCAAGAAAATGGCCCAGAGACCCTGCCACAGGGCAGTCCAATAGATGAAATCCCCTAACTGAGACTCCCTTTTCCCCAGTGTGTCAAGTTGACCCCTGAAGCTGTCCAGCACAGAGGCCCCTTGAACAGACTGAAGAGAAGAAGAGTGGAGAGGATGTCTCACAACATGAATCGAATCTTAGAAAAGGAGAAAGTGTTAAAATGGGGCTTCGTAGCTTCCAAGCAGCAGCAGAGCGAAGGCTGGACTTTACGACCTGTCCACTCCACTGCTCACCCTCTCTGAGCCCTCAATGGAACATGGACTCGGGCCTGGTCCCTGGCCTCCTGTTGCTCATACAGACCCTGCTCTTAACAAAGTGGTGGTTTTACTGGCCACAAATGAGGAGGAATTCTTTGGCGAGTGCTCTTGGCAGCTGTCAGGCCAGTCTCCCAGGATGTCTTTTATGACATGTGAAGTGACTTCAGAATCACGTGACAGTTCTTGGTGCCCTGAAAGTCCTTCAAAAGAAAGAAGAGCTGTGGTTCAGGCCGATTGTGTAACTGTTCATCTGTACCCAGGACAGGAGTGTCTGTGTGTCCCTCCACACAGCCCTCATGAGAGGAATGTGGGGAGCAGGAGATTCTGCCTCTGACAGCTTCCATGTCTTTGAGACGAGTTTTTTCTTTGGATAGTCTTTCTGTGTAGAGCCGCTTGCTGAACTTCAGGAACTTAGAGTGGTCACTGCAACTGAAGTCTGGGGTAGGTGGGTTTCCGGTCCAAGACTAATTTCTCATCAGGAAGGATGGTCTGGCTCAGAGAGACAAAGAGAGGTAGCTACCAGGCCTCCAGCTGATGCTGAAGTTAAAACTACCAGACCAATGGGCACCTGCCTGGCACTTTGCTACCTCTCCTGTTTTTGAATGAGGACTGCAGGAAGTCACCGCCACGATGTGAATGCCGACTCCATCCTCATGCTGAGATTTAGTTTCCCATAGAGATGCTATTAGAAAGTGATTAGGTGAGATCACATGTGTGTCAATGCCAAGAGAGAGGGGCTAATGTAAGAGCAAGCAGTGCTCCTAACTGAGCCATCCCTCTAGCCCCACTGTGCTTAAAATTTACACAAAAAAGAGAGCAAGAGGCAGACTCGGAATTCTCTAATTACAATGTGTGGCATGATGTGCTTAATTCATGTTTCCAGTTTCTATCTATTAAAGATAAGTCATGGAGCTGGAGAGATGGCCTAGCAGTTAAGAGTGCTGCCTGCTCTTGCAGAAGACCCGGGTTTGATCCCCAGCACCGTCATGGCGGCTGAGAACCATCTTTAATTCCAGTTCCAGGGGAATCCGACGTACTCTTCTGACCTCTGTGGCATTACACGACACGGGTGCACAAACCTACATACAGACAGTACATTCATACACATACAGGAATAAATAAAAAGTAAAAAAAAAAAAATAAAGGTAAGTCCTACCAGGTTGTTCACTTATTGGCACTTTTCCTTTCAAACTAAATTTAATTAAGATGTGTAACAGTTACTGTTCTGTTGCTGTGATAAAATGTCATGACAAGGCAACTAACTTATAGAAGAAAGGGTTTATTCTGGTTTATGCTTCCAGAGGGTGGGGATGCATGGCAGGAAGAGCAGGAAGATAGGAAGTAGAGAGGTCACATCTTCAACAGCAAACAGGAAGCAGAGAAAGGGAACTGGAAGCGGTTGAGCCTGTAAGCCCTCACAGCTCACCCCCGTGATGCACTTGCTCCATCAGAGCGGCTTTGGGACATTTCTCATTTAAATCACCACAGGATGATAATTGGATTTAAAGTAAAGTGTAAGTAGTAAATGCACAGCTATGGTGAATACAGGGGACACCTAACTACTTTCCTTCTATCTTCATGTGATTACAGTGTGTGTGTTTATTCATAACCCATGTGAGCCAGCAACTCACTGGCCAGGGCCAAGGGAACCACGGAGTTTAACTGTTCCTCTCCAGGCAGTTTTATTCCAAGAATGGTAATCTGACAGGAAACAATCTAAGAACAAAGTTAGGGATAGGGTCCATGAAGAAGGGTATTGGGAGAATTATAAATGCCAAGATGAAGCTACATCTATGCAGATTACAGGATGAGTAGACTTTAGGCTTGGGGAAGACTGTGACCATGCCATGTCAGGAGGGTTAGCACAGAGGAGGAGGGACCTGCTGATGTCATCCGCTGGCACCTGCAGGGTCTGGCTTCTGGTTTCTTAGGGCCATGGCATTGAATGGCCTATAAATCCATTGGTGGAGACCTAACTTAAGGGAGAAACAGGAACCTGCTGTATTAATGCAGGCGTCGTAGGAAAAGAGGTGGTAGGTGTCTGTGGTGCTCACAGTCTGCAAGTTCAAGTGCAATGAATCACCCATCTACAGGGTTTACGGAGCTGTCCCTCAGGGGTCTCCACACCAGCTGTGTGATGGTGCTCTGCACGAGAACTGAACTCCACGTTACAGGGTGAGCCTGCAGGAGAGGCCAGGCTTCCGGGTGGCAGGGAGTGGAGAAGGGCCACGGTCTCAGTTGCTGGGGAACCAGACACACTAAAGAAGCGCTTCCCCCTTGGACTGCCTTGTCTGCTTATGTTGCCGTCTTTGCAGTGTTTCCCCTAAGTCTTGTCCTGAGAGATTTAATGCCATAGGGTGTGCACTTTAAGTGACTAAAGCCTGTGGTGTGTAAGGGACATGTAAATGGTATGCAATAAAACGACTTCAGATGCAGAGAGGAGGCAGAGGAGACGGCGCAGTCCTGCTGTGCAGCCTCGAGGATCTCAGTTTACTCACGGCAATCCATGTTAAAAAAAAAAAGTCCAGCCTGGTGCTTCATTCCTGTGACCCCAGTGCTGAGGAGTTGGAGATGGGAAGACCCTGGTGTGCCCTGGACAGCCAGCCTAGTCTGCTCAGTGAGTGCCCAATAATGAGACATCCTGTCTCAAACACAAGGTGGGGTGTGGTAGCATGGTTTAAGCTTCCAATGCCAGCTCTTGGGAGGGATAGTCAGGAAGACGAGGAGTACAAATCCAACTTTGGTGTATAATGAGTTCAAGGCCAGTGTGGGGTACTTATGAGACCCTGTCTCAGAAAAAGTAGAAAGACAAAGGAAGGTAGATGCTTCCTAATGCCCAACACCTGAGGTTGTCCTCTGGCTTGAACACACACACATACATACATGCACAGATGTGTACATACATAAATATGTACATTTATGAGCACACATGGAAACATGCATATACATACATGAATGCCAGGGTGTGGGTCATTTCTGAATAGTGGCCTCAGGGGATCACCATGCCACCCCAACATTTCTGAATCTTCCTGTGGGTAGGACCAGCTTGCTGCCTCCTCCTCCCTTTCCTCAAAATTCACATCAGGTGTGTAGTATGGATAGTCCTCTGACAGACAAACTGACTCTGGACATCAAATGCCTTCAGAGGGGTCAGCGGCCCTCCCAATCACCAGTTGGCCATGGCTGTGTTGGGCAGGGCACTAAGGGTATATAACAGAGAATGCCAGGATGCAGGGCTCTCTCCTGTTGTTGCCATCCTAAGCCGAGGTCACAAGCTCCGTGAGGGGACCCTATATGGACATGAGGAAGGGGCAGGTGGACATTCCTGTAAGTAACCCCTCACCTATTTGCTCTGTAAGCAAGCCCAATTAAACTTGATGGAATCTTCCAAACTGTGGTTTGGAGAGTTTTCCTCGATTTGCCTCTGGAGGGAGGGAGAGGCGGACACTGTGCACTCAAGTACCTCCCACAAGGAATTTTAGCACCATCAGGCATCACTAGATCAGGACCATGACAGCAGTTCCCTTCCCAGGGCCCAGGCCTCCTTCCAGGTCCTGGCACAGCACCTCAGGCCTCTCACTGCACCCCTGGGATCCCTTCTCACCTGCGAACCTCCCCAGGCAGCACTTGGAACTTTCCTTTTCATCTAGTCACAGGGCTGGGGAGAGCCAAAGAAGCTGGCTGGGGCCAGGTTAGACAAGTCTCCAGTTCCAGCCATTATTGAAAATAAACAAATAAAAAAGCCTCTGTTTGTTCTTCAATTGGTTTCTATCAAGCTGCTGATAAAAGGCAGGGTGGAGTGTGCTTGGTTAGTAACACCTGCCCCCCATCCTCACCTCCAGCTTGCACCACCCCTCCCAAGAATGTGCATTTGGCTGTAGCATTATCTATCTGGAAGCCACCAGAGTCTCTGGCTCTGACACAAAGGCCCTCAAGCTATTATGAAGTCCCTTACAGAGACGATTACAAAGACAGACTGCCTTGGACCTAAAACACCATGCAATTTATTTCTGTGAATCACCTTTCACACCCCTGACATCACACACAAAGCACTGCGGCAGTGCAGACAGGGGCCCTGGCAGTGAGAGTAGATACACAACAGACCCGAGGCACGGGAATGGGAAGGGAAGGGAGGCTGGAGACCCATGAACAATGTTCTCTGGGGCAAGCTCCGCGGGCCCTTGGCTGAGCAGGTCTGCAGAGAAGCACTCATTTGTTCTCCATCTGCCTTGATGTGCAGAGCACAGGCTCCCCGTCTGTTGCAGAATTCCAGAGCTAAGCTTGGCTTGGCAAAGCTTATGACAACCTCCTACGGGTCGGGAGCCAGGGATGCACAGGGAGACATGTCTCCTCCATGAAGTTCATAATCCACTCAGGTTGGAACCAGGCAGCAGGGATCGTTGCGATGTGTGCTGATTCCCACTGTGGTGTACAGTCTACAGGTCCCTTCCCACTAATTGGGCTAGGAGAGATCTTTGTTCACTGTGAGGAGGATCTAGCCAGCCAGATGGCCCAGTGGGGAGAGGTTCTTACCACACAAGCCTGATGACCTGAGTTCCATACACAGAACCACAGAAGGGTTGGAGGAAAGGGCTGACTATTCTCTGACCTCCATGCCGATGATGTGGCACACATGTCATTCTGCATACACACAACAATAAACAAATATAAATAAACAATAAATAAAATAGTACCAATTTGCATGTATAAACATGTAGGTTCCTGTGGGGGAAGTGTTCATGTACATGTGTATGGAGGTCAGAGTTCAGTCCTATTCAGACACCCATCTTCCACCTTGTATTTTGAGACAGACTCTCCCTGTATGGAACTGCCTAAGCAGGTCAGGCTGGACGAGATGACAGGCAGGCTCCAGGAATCCATGTCTCTGCCACTCCAAGTCTCATGTCACAAGTACATGCTATGATGCCTGAAGGTTTTCTTTAGAGCATAGATTCTGGGGATCAAACAAGGCAGGCCTTTTACCAAGTGAGCCATCTCGCCACCTCTGACCATCATTATATAGCCATGGAAACAGATTCAGAGTAACTGAGTCGCCCAAAGCCTGCCTGTTAGCATGCCCACTATTAAAAATCCAGATAGTTTGATCTCAGGATTCGTGAACTTTAACCAGAAGAGAAACTTTTCTCATTGAAGATTCTATCGACAGTACCAATGGAGAAGGTAGAATTGACTGGTGGGAAAACCAGCTAGCAGCTGCCTTTGCCTGCAATCTCGAGTTAATTAAGAGGTGCACAGAGGCGGGCGTGAGGGAATGGAGCAAAATGTTCCTCGGCGAACACAAGCAGAGCACAGAAACGAAGGCTTCCTCCAGCATCACGTTCGCTCTCAGCCCAGAGAACTCCAACAGCTAGCTTCAAAGAAATGGAGTGAAATTAATGGCTTCTATTCAACCACCTTTGCTAGGTCCCTGTGCTATGTTGTGCCCTGCACTTACATGCCTGGGCCAAGCGGGCCTGGTAGGAGGGAGCAGTCTGGGGGAGAATGAACAGATGGGTGTGAAAAAGCCTTTTCCCCGAGAGAGAGCTGTCAGTCTAATGGGGAGACAGCCATGCATATAGACACTGTTGATGTAGGCCGGGCAGAAGGGAGACTTATTCATGTGGGGTAGAGATGCCAGATCTGCCAACAGATCTGGGGGGATTAGACCTTGTGTTGTCCCTGAGGCGTGATAAAAGTCTTCCATAGATAGAGGGTGGGAAGAAGGCAACAGGGTGGCTCTGCTGGCAGTTGGAATGGTTTGAGCTGAGTGGAAGAAGAGGGGTGGAAAGGGGAATGTCTGGTGACAGTATGAGTTTCATGGAGGGCCTGGGGAAGAGTGTGGAGGACATGAAGGGTGGGATGGGACAGGATGTGCTGAGCTTTGAATATAAGTCACAGACATTGGACTCCACCAAGGACTGACTCCATGGAAGGTCTATTCCTTTCCTTTTTATGTTCCTCTGTGTGTGTGTGTGTGTGTGTGTGTGTGTGTGTGCACGAATATGGAGGATGGGGTCAAGATCAGGTGTCATTTCTCAGGCTCCTACTGTTGTTCTGTTATCTGCTGCTACTGTTGTTCAATTTTTGAAAGAGGGGTCTCGCATTGGCCTGGACCTTGCCAAGTAGGCTAGGCTGGCTGGACCGTGGGCGAGTGAGATCTGTGTCCTCAAATGTCCTTTGGTGTAGGTCCCTCCACAGGAGCCTGCTCAGCTTACCAAGAGCCACACTCTTAAGCAAGGCTGACTCCCCTGCTTTCAGCCACCCCTGGTTGTCAGTGATTCCTCGGTAGAGATGGGGTTTCTCACCCACCTCCACATGCCCATGCGTGGATTTAGTCTGGCCTGAGCTAATGTGGACTTGGCTGTGCTGTCGTTCATTGCTAACTGCCCAGCTGTCTGGAAATCTCTGTTGTTGTGGGCCTCTATCTCCTTTGGCTCTTAGGTGCTTATAGTCGTTCTGCCCCCTCTTTTACAGTGATTCTGCAGTCTGGGGAGGTAGAAGTTTGATATAGGTGATCTGTTCAGGGATAAGCACTCTGCAGCTTCTTGCTCTCCAGACATTGGCCAGTTGTGGGTTAATTACCATTTGCTACATAAGGAAGCTTCTCTGGTGAGAGTTGAGAGACGCATTCATCAATGGGTGTAATAACAAGTCATTAGGAGTTAGTTTAATATTTTATCCATTTATTAGAATAATAACATTAGCTTTCCCCTATGGTCTGTGATCTGTCCAGCCACAGGTTTCTAGGCCTGTTTTCAAAGTCAGATATGGGCTTCATCTTAAGAATTAGACTTTAAGTCCAGTTAGAAAGTGGTTGGTTACTCATTCATTATTTCTGCCTCTATTGTACCTTTGATGTAATTTCTTTTTTTTATAGTGCATGTGTTTCTTCATTCTTGAGGATTTCATATATATGAATAAATATTTCATGCAATCACAAATGATCAGATCCAGCACCCATTTCCCTCCTTCAACTCTCCACATGCACACACCATGTCCCCTGTTCTGGTGGATGGCCCATTGGCATTTCTTAGTCCATTTAAGTTGATAAGGAAGGTTAAACACCAGATTTCCTTTACCCTAACAGCCAATGAAAATGGCCCATACCTCTTTAGAACGTTACGATGTTGAACAAGCTTCTGGAAATACACTGCTTTCCGAGGAGCCATTGATGAATATCCCATAGGGGTGAGAGGAATGTTTGTTCCTTGTTTAAGAATGAGCTGTGCATTGGAGGTTGGCGGGTATGGCTCTGCATTATAGACTCCCAGGAAAAGACAGAGCTTGTCCAGATTTACACAGCTGGGAGTGACAACTTGAGATTCATGTCAAAACATTTTGGTGTCAGCCAAGTGTTTACCCCTGAAACTGACGGTGTCCACCTCAGAGAAGCAGACAACACATGGCTGTCTGAACATTTACTAGCTATAATTCATCTTTTTTTCACCCCTTCACTGAAGAGGTTTAAGATAGAAACTGAGCATGCGTGTGTTTCCAAATTGTTATTGCTGAAGTTCATAGAAGAGTTTACCACCTTAGAAGGCCATGTGGTGTTCCTCAGGGTGTGTGTGTGTGTGTGTGTGTGCTCGTGCGTGCGCACACACACATGCGTGTTGGTTTGAGTTTCTAAGGACGTTTATTTATTTTTTTTCTCTGGTGTCTGCCAATCTATCTGGGCTGTTTTATGGTTCTTCTTCCCCAGAGGGGAGTATATTAGTCAGCCTTTAAGCTAAATTTTCACTTGGCATCAAATACTGCAGAAAAGCAACTCCATAGCTCCTGTGACAGGCTGGTCTGCTAATTATACCCACTGGTACTTAAAGCTTCCTAGAAAACTTGGGAGTAAAGCTTGGAAAGAAGGGGGAGGGCTCCTCCACTCAGTTTGCTCTGGGGCAGCATATGCAATATTTCCAGCTTAGGTGACTTTCCCAAGTCTGGGCAGCCCTGAAAGCTTCAGGAACCACTGATAGAGCAGGAACACAGGCATCTGCCTGCCCTGTCAACAACCATAACCTAGAGCATGCAGACCCCAGTTCCATGCCCGGATCTGAGCTTTCTTAGATGGTTGACTTTGGATATATTGTAGGAATCTAAGCTTTATGTTGTCTGGGTGAGGGTTGATATTGAGGTCAACGTGAAGGATCTTGAATCACCAAAGAGATGAGCTTCTGGGAATGTGAAATTTTTCCTAGATTAAATTGATTGAGGGAGGAAGATCCATCCGGAATGTGGGCAGACCGTTCCATATGCTGGGTCCTGCACTAAATAAAAGGGAGAGAAATGCAGAGGAAGGACCATCATCATCTCTCTCTGATTCCTGACTGTTGCTGCAATGTGACCTTCTGCCTTTCCTGCCTGTCTTCATGCCCTGCCCACCACGAGGAGCTGCATTCTCCAACTGTGAGCTAGGATACACCGTGCCTTCCTTGGGTTGTTTCAAACAGGTATGTGTGTCACAACAACAGTAACTAATACGATTCCCCTCTTCTAAATGGGCATTAGTTTATCATAAGCCAGGTATGGTGACATGTCTCTAGACCCAGGTATCTGAGAGGCTCTAACAACAGGTGTACTTGTGCCCAAGAAATTCAAGAAGAACATGGGCAAATTATCAAGGCTCTGTCTCAAAAAGTAAACAGATAATAAAATAAACCTCAGAGAGCCGTTCTGAGCATCCAGTGAGATCACACACAGACTGTGCTAACGACATCCGGTGCTCTCACAGTAGCTATTGAGACTGTCACAAAGTTGTGACCAAAGATATTTTGCCTTTCTCTTTCTTCGTTTTTGTGCTTGAAGTTTTTTCTACATAGAATTGGCCAAATTCAAGGCAGATGCTTAAAGGGTCAGCTCTCATGTTCCCTCCTTCCTGGGTTTCCTTGACATCCCTCAAGCTCAGGAGCATCCTGCTCCTGTGAACACGAATCGCTGGTTGTGGGACATTCTTCTGTCACATAGTAGTTCATTGTTTGTATCACCAAGTTCTAGTACATTCAAAGTACTCAAGGAATGGTGCTGTTTCCTCCTGGTACCCATGATTTCCACTACTGATGTGCTGCTGTAGAGCTCCAATGGTCACACCCATCACACCTTGCACAGATGTAGTACCTGTCTTCCCAACAGAGACTTGAGCTGTATCTGTATTACATTGCAGATATCAGGTGTTCAATGGACACTGGTTGAGTCAACAAATGAATTAAATTCCCTTTCAATTAGCTTTCCACCTTCTACAGTGCTGAACACAGAGGATGCCCTTGGTAATGTCTGAAGACAAAGTGTCAATACGGACAATGATAGGTTCACAAAATCAGATGGCCGAGGGGACTGTGGGGGATCACCAGCACAAGTGACACAAGGCAGAACAGCCACAGGGGAAACTGAGGCATATGTTAGTCTTCAGAATCTTCACATTTGGATGGGCAGATGGGTCAGGGATAAAGGTGGTGCTGCCGAGCATGGCAGCCTGAGTTCCATCCCCAGGAATCACATGGTAGGAGGATATAACTGACTCCAGAAAGTTGCTATCTGAGCTCTGCATGTGTGCTGAGGCATGCACGTGCTCACATACACAAAAATATATAAATGTAGGAAAAAATTTTAATTAAAAATATAAAGGTCAGGCGCGGTGGTGCACACCTTTAATCCTAGCACTCAGGAGGCAGAGGCAGGTGGATCTCTGTGAGTTCAAGGCCAGCCTGGTCTATATAGTGAGCTCCAGGCCAGCTGGGACTAAAAGGGAGAGCCTGCCCCCAAAAGATACATATATATATATATATATATATATATATATATATATATTTACACCATTGTTTTCAGATAGTGCTTGCCTAGGAAAAAGAAAGCCTATGTAATAGGCCAAGTTGCCCTGTGACCTTTTCACTATGAATAAAATGACGTTCTTGGCTCATATGCTTAAAAATTCATATCAAATAGAGAGACAAAGGCAGTTATCATTTGTGAAGCAGATGAAGTCCCTGTGCACGGAATCTTCTCTGTCACTGTGGGGCCACGTCTCAACTATATGATGTTCCCTTCTTGACATCCATGAACATCTAAAACCATATATTCCTGATCACAACTTGGGTCCAAATTCTCAGATGGGCAGTAAGTTAAAATTTTTCATACCTGTATAAAAATGGCCAGTAAATAATTCTTATATTAGTCCTTTCTGGGCAATTTATCACTCAGTCCTTTCAACACAGTGGAGGTGTGGGGCAGGGGGCAATTTGCAGCCAGTAGGGAGCAGGAAGCTTGGGGGCAAGGATGCCTGGATGGTGTGTACCTCAGTAATCCACTCCGACACCCTCTCTCTTCCCCCCAAATGAGATTCATTTCCGATGACAAGAACAGATGGGGGGGAAATGACCTCCAAGTGTCTGTGGGAGTCACTTGAGGTCAACAGGGCTGGCAGCAGGCTTCACAGAAGAGGTAGTGGAAAGGGGAGTGGGGTAAGATTTGGGAACGGATTCATTTTTCTCAATTGGGCTTCCGTTCAGAGGCTGGCATCTGTTGCCTGGTTGCAGGCCCCACAAATCTGTTCTGAGCTAATAAGTGGGTTCCTGCGACAGAGCACTCTGTGTTCAGAGCAGCAATGTCTATCCTCCCCAGCACCATCTGATGCAGCCAGGCCTGTCAGAAGAAATGGACCAGGTAGGGAACAGGCAGACCCTCCTCATGTCTCCATCCCACGAGGATGTGCAGGGAGAACATGCGACCCAGCAGTCCCTGGTAAAGAGGTTGGAAGAATCGTCAAGGGGAGGGAAGACACTCTATTGACCTTCACATGGGCCTTCTGCATTAAACACATAGCTGGGCAAGGACGAAGGTATCAGCTCTGCGGGCACTTCCAGCTCTGACCCTGCACAACTGTAAAGTTATATAGCTAGGCTGGCTCTTCTGGAATCTAAGAAAAAGGGAATTAATAATATCCAGATTTGGGGGTGAGGGTATAGGTCAGGTACCTACCAGGTACAAGGCCCTGGATTCCATCCCTAGTGTCTCTACCAAGGATGAGGAAGAGGAGGAAGAGGGGGATCATACATAGACTATGCTAATGGCACCCAATACTCTCACAGTAGCTACTGAGGAGAAAGAGGAGGAAGAGGAGGAGGAGGAGGAGGACGGGGAGGAGGGCGTTATCTTGAGTGCCTTGATTTTGCTAAGGTAGCCAGAGTATGATCATCTTGCACAACCTTCTCTCCATTAAACTAGTCATCCGTCCCACACGCATACATGCATGCACGCACACACTCAAGCTCCCCAGCCAGGCCCGGTCCCCTCTGATCTGGAACGTTCTGCACTCTCCTATCTTAACCGGGTCTTATTCTTCCTGCCAAACTTTCCTGAGCCTGGTCCAGTCCTCCACAGTCTCCACCTCTGAATTCATGCCAGACTGACAGTGTCCTGGAGGTGGCCTCTGTCCTCTTCCTTGTTCCTCCTACCATGCCCCTAAAGGCCTCCTAGGCCTCGACCCCGCGGCCTTGGTGACCAACTGAGATGCTGCTCTCTTCTTTTGTTCAGTTTCAGCTGCATGGGCCTTTTTATTCTGTAAATACCAGGCCTTGCCTAGGGTCATGCACCCATTACTCCCCTACTCTACATCCTGACATGACTGACGGGTGTTCTTCGGCGAGCCCTCAGCTCAAATGCTTCAGTTTTTCACTTTCTGACTTCTCTTCCCAAATGACTAATTCTCTTCTCCCATAATCTTCATCCCCTACACTTCTGTTTTACATTTTCCACCCAATATTTCCCTAATAATTTGCCAGTCTGTGTTTTCTTATTGATAGGCTAACTCACAATTTATCTTTCTGCTTATTCAACCCTAACAGACCACAAGCATCCAGCAAACAGGCTGTGACCAGCAGGTTTTAAATAAATGCATGCCTAAAATTGCTCGTGTGTTTATGAGTTGTACTCCTAGCTAGATTGTTGCTTTACCAAGAGCAGAGACTTATCTACATTTAGCTAGGAGTCCATGAATTAAAATGACACATGCCAAGTGAGAAAATCTGCCCATGGCCTGCCTAGGACTGTCCCAGGCCAACGGATTCAAGAATCAACAGATGGATGAGCCCAGGATGAAAAAGTCAAGCCAAGGGAGCTCAGTGGCAGAGCTCTGACCTTGTGTGTGAGGCTCTGGGTTTGAACCCCGCCACCGCAGCAGGAACAATGCAACATAGCAACTGAGGCATGGGAACAAATGGGACTCATATCTCAATAGAAGATGGAGTAAGTGGATACCAGACCAGCCACCATCAGTGTGTGGACAAATGGAAGAGCCTGGGTGCCCTGGGGTATTAAGGTGCTGTGCCCTAGAAGGACAGAGTAAAGGACATGGGCCATACCACCAGCCTGCCCCACCCCACATCAGAGGTGAGCACGTCACAGACTGGAAATACCAGGAACGGCTCTGCTCCTCCACAGGTGGCACAGCTGTGGGCACGGGACAGGAGCTCTGCAGGCAGGTAGAACCTGCCCTTCCTTCAGCTAGACATGGCCTCAAACGTTGGCCAAACAGTTCTGATGGCACTTTGGAAGGAAGCCTAGACCCTGGACACTTCGGGGTGGCTATGAGGAGCCTGAAGAGGTCACTCAGACAAGATAGATTATGAGCCGAGCCCAGCAGATTCTAGAGACGCCAACAAAGTCTTGGGAATTTCATTTCTACCCAGTGGAGACATATCAGGCTAAGGGACCCCTGGGCATCCTTCATCTCACAATGACATGAGATGTGAACTTAATGTGGATACATGTTGGAAAACTGGGCCTTGTGCTGGCTTTAAAGATTACCTCTACTGGGGCAGGGGAGACATGTCAGTTAGTAAAGTGCTTGTCCTTTATGCAGGAGACTTGAGTTCAGTCCCCAGAATCTATGTCAAAAAGCTAGGCAGAGAGAGGAGGCCAGGATGGACAGATCTCTGCGGTTCTGTGGCCAGCCAGCCTGGCTGAAGCAGTGAGTTTGAAGGCCAACGAGAGACCCTGTCCCAAAGAAGGAGGTGGATATCACACGAGGAATAACACGTGAGGTTGTTTCCAGGAGCATGTGTGCACACACCCACACACACACACACACACAGGCGTGCTCACATACAGATTACTTTATTTGTCATGTCTTCTGTTAGTGACATCAGCCCTCCAACTAGGTACTGGAGTGTCACTGGAGTAAGTAAAAAGCAAATGAGAGCATCTGACTATGCTCACCTCTGACATGGGGTGGGGCAGGCTGCTGGGGGTGAGGCAGATGTTCTCACTTTGGCCTTCTGGACACAGCACCAGAATGCCTAACCCACCCAGGCTCTTAGTCCACACACAGATGGTGACCCGTCTGGCAATGTGTACTGTTCTTTGGATTCTTCAGAACTTCAGGTTATGGTTTCTCCAGGTCAAGAATAAAGACTCATTGTGGACCAAAGTGGATTTGAATCTCTTTCCTACTCCTTAAGACTTGACCTTCCTTCAGAGAGATCAGGATCAGCCACCGTCACTTTTATATCCACAAGGAAATGAAGTCCTGTTTCCTGATAAACAGCAGGTATTCGATAAATACTCACTGAAATGGACTGCCCATCGTAGTCCCTTCTGGACACAGTTCTGCTTTATGTCTCTTCTGTCTCCCTCCGGCCTGCTCTGGTAGGCCAGCTAGATTCCGCCAGTCTCTCTTGGGGCCCCAGAACTTCTCCCATCAGCACCTCAAGCTCGTGTTGCACCCACAGGGCAGGCACGCTGTCCAACCTAATGTGAGGGTGGATATGGGGTGCATGACATATTCTGTCTTCCTTTCAGGCCAGGGGAGTGCTGCTCAAGGGCTAGCTAGTCTTCCTTTTCTCCCCAAAAGAACTCTCCGCCCTCCTCCATGAACTCTGAAAGCAGAGGAGCTTGCCTGGCCCCAAAATGCTATTTCTTTCTGTCAATGGCCAGTGTTTACCTCCTAGTTCCAGAATTCCTGGGTTCTAACACCAGTAGTCAAGTTGTGAAGAAGGCAGGCTGCTGGGGGTGTGTGGAACCCAGGAGGACAACGTTGGGTGTCATTGCCATGTGTTTTCAAACAGGGTCTCTCCCTGATGACTGATGGCTGTCCCCCCTTTAATGGCTAGGGTGTTTGGCTAGCAGTGCCAGGAATCTGCCCGTTTGTCTTCCCAGTGCTGTGATCAAAGTGTGACTTGGATGGAACTCAGGACTCAGGCTTGTACACAATCACTTTCTTAACTGAGCTATTTCTCCAGCCCCAGGCTGTTTATTAATGCTTACAAACAAGAACCTAAAGCAGACAGGAAGGTTAGGGATAGGAATCTGAGGCAGAAAAGCAGAGGAGGGGCAGGGGCTTAGTGCGGGAGGCCGGGAAGTTCTAGATGTCCGGCAGGAGCCACTAGGCTGTGTCAATAGCAGGGAGGGGGAGTGACAAAATAAAAACCTCAGAGATCCAAGGCTTTTGTGTCATTTACATTTTACTAACATAGAAGTGTAGAATCAGCAGATGAAAATGCTTTCTGAAGAGAAACCACACCAGGTACATAGAACCACCATGAGTGGGTCTTCTGTGTCCTGGGCAACCCTCTGCTCAGAGCTTTCTGTGATGGGCGAGCAAAGCCCAACACAAGTGCATGTGCTGCCTGTGTGCGGGGAACCATCTGCCTGCTCAGACCATGTGGCCTCAGGCAGAGTGAGCACATCAGAGCCTGTTCAGGGCCTTGTTGACCACGGCTACCAAACATCAGCCGCTTCCCACAGCAGACTGGGAAGGCAGAACTGTCCTTTTCTGGGAAGCTCCTCCTTAGGCTGAGAACCCTGGGACCCCTCACTCGTGCTGAATTAGACTCCAGCCAGGAGCACTTGAACAGGTTCCCAGAAGTGAGAAATAAAACGGCTTCCCTTTCTGTCACTCAGAAGGACAGACACTCTGGCTCCTCCCAGGAGAACCCCTCAAGGTGGCTTCTGCTGGCTTCTGCCCACACTAACGCCTCTGCTGGAGAAGATGGAACCAGCCGTCCCCCACCAGCCAGTGTCCCCCAGGGCTTCCGGCCACATCCTCTTCTTACCCCTGGGGCACACTGCTGGGAAGTTACTCCAAGTCCTCACAGACAAAGGCGCCTTGGGCCCCTTCTGAGATCCTGGTCCTCTGTCCCCAGCCCTCCTCTCGTACCTCAGCATGAGCTTCCCAGACCCACTGTTCCCGGGGCACATTTACGGGGTGGTTTCCACCCTCACAGCCCCATGCCTCTGATTTTTCTCAGGCAAACTGGAGAACAGAGACAAGGCAATCATGGCTATCAAGATTTGGGAGAGAAAGAAAGGCTGATCCAGACTCAATGTGACGTTATTTATAAAATAAAAATGATGTATCTGATAGAGCATTAGCATCCAGAGTATATAAGCTACTCAAAAAACAAAGGAGAGGAGCCGGAGAGATGGCCTAGTGGTTGAGAGCGCCGACTGCTCTTGCAGAGGACCCGGGTTCGATCCCCAGCACCCACATGGCGGCTGAGAACATTCTGTGACTCCAATTCCAGGAGAACTCCAGTTCCAGGGGACTCTGACACCCTCTTCTGACCTCCGAGGCATTGCATGACACGGGTGCACAGACCTACATGCAGACAGTACATTCATACACATAATAAATAAATAAATAAAATAAAAAAAATGTCTTAAAAAAACAAAGAAGAAAAAATTGACTCACTCAAAAGATGGAGTAAAGAGCTGAACAGAGACTTCACAAGTGAGGAAATAGAGATGGCAGAGAAACATCTTAAACAGTGTTCAACATCACTAATAATTAAGGAAATGCAAATTAAAACCACTCTAAGATATCATCTTACTCCAAAAAGACTGGCTAGGATCAAGAAAACAAATGATTGTAAATGCTGGAGAGGTTGTGGGAAACGGGGAGCACTCATCCACTGCTGGTGGGAATGCAAACTGGTGGAACTCCTATGGAAAGCTGTGTGGAGAACCCTTAAAAGACCCAAATTGAGCCTATTGCCTGACCCAACCATACCACTCCTGGGTATATACCCACAAGACTCATCCTATCTCAGAGATACATGCCCATCTAATGCTTATTGCAGCTTTCTTCACAACAGTGAAGAGATGGAAGCAACCCAAGTGTCCCTCAACCTACAAGTGGATAGAGAAAATGTGGTACATCTACACAATGGAGTTCTATGCAGTGGTAAAGAAAGATGACATCATGAACTTTTCAGGTAAATGAATGGAACGAGAAGCCATTATCCTAAGTGAAGTAACACGGTCCAGGAAAAACAAACGATGTATGGTGTCCCTCATTTGTGGATGCTAGCACCAATTCTTTTCTCTTGAAGGCAAACTGAATAATTCCTGTTTATTTCTTTGTTTTTTAGTAAATGATACCTGCTATTGCTTATCAACTTGCTATGTAATGTAGAAAAGTAAAGTAACATAAAAGTAAAGTTTCTTTCCTGCATACAATCCTACTGTCAAAATGTAAAATCCTAAACATGATTTGGAATTAACCTAGAGCTTATTTTCAGAGATTATAATTTTGGTATATCTGTGGCATCGATATAGGTATATTTTGGAATGATATAAATTAGAAGGAACAACAACAAAAAAGACTGGGTCAAAGAACTGACTGAAACAGTGAACTTATGTAAAACAGTAAACTTCAGCATCAAAAAAAAATTAAAAAAGACTGAGAAAAAGATGAAAGACATGTATGGCAGAATGCATGAGCTCTGGTGGAGTTGGGGCAGGAAAGGGAATTGGGTCTAAACTTGATTAAGAAATGTTGTATGAAATATACAAAACGTCAATAAAAAAAGAGTAGGGAAAAAAATACAATAAAAATAAAGAGCTTGTCTTCACTGAGCAGGGTCACTGTCCTCTTGTGGGGAAATCTTTTGTGTTCCTGGGTTCTCTCACTGTTCCAGGAACCTAAGGGCCTTAGTCCTGGGAAAATATTTTTCTCCATTGTAGGGGTATTTTTCTGGGCCGGGTCATAAGCCTCTCTTAAGCCTCAGCTCTCCATTTATGAGGGATAATGCCTCAACCTCAGAGCAGCAAGTGTGGCCCCTCAGAACAGCCAGACCGTGGAGGGAGCACTCAGAACAGCTAGACCATGGAGGGAGCACCTCAGAACAGCTAGACTGTAGAGGGAGCACTCAGAACAGCCAGACCATGGAGGGAGCACCTCAGAACAGCCAGACCATAGAGGGAGCACTCAGAACAGCCAGACCATGGAGGGAGCACTCAAAACAGCCAGACCATGGAGGGAGCACTCAGAACAGCCAGACCATGGAGGGAGCACTCAGAACAGCCAGACCATGGAGGGAGCACTCAGAACAGCCAGACCATGGAGGGAACACTCAGAACAGGCAGACCATGGAGGGAGCACTCAGAACAGCCAGACCATGGAGGGAGCACCTCAGATCAGCTAGACCATGGAGGGAGCACTCAGAACAGCTAGACCGTGGAGGGAGCACCTCAGAACAGCCAGACCGTGGAGGGAGCACCCCAGAACATCCAGACCATGGAGGGAGCACTCAGAACAGCTAGACCATGGAGGGAGCACTCAGAACAGCTAGACCATGGAGGAGCACCTCAGAACAGCCAGACCATGGACGGAGCACCTCAGAACAGCTAGACCATGGAGGGAGCACCTCAGAACATCCAGACCATGGAAGGAGCACCCAGAACAGACAGACCATGGAGGGAGCATCTCAGAACAGCTAGACCATGGAGGGAGCACCTCAGAACATCCAGACCATGGAAGGAGCACTCAGAACAGCCAGACCATGGATGGAGCATCTCAGAACAGCCAGACCATGGAGAGAGCACCTAAGAACAGCCAGACCATGGAGGGAGCACTCAGAACAGCCAGACCATGGATGGAGCACTCAGAACAGCCAGACCATGGAGGGAGCACTCAGAGAAACCAGACCATGGAGGGAGCACTCAGAACAGCCAGACCATGGAGGGAGCACTCAGAACAGCTAGACCATGGAGGGAGCACTCAGAACATCCAGACCATGGAGGGAGCATTCAGAACAGCCAGACCGTGGAGGGAGCACCAGAACAGCTAGACCATGGAGGGAGCACCTCAGAACAGCCAGACCATGGAGGGAGCACCTCAGAACAGCCAGACCATGGAGGGAGCACTCAGAACAGCCAGACCGTGGAGGGAGCACCTCAGAACAGCCAGACCATGGAGGGAGCACTCAGAACAGCCAGACCATGGAGGGAGCACTCAGAACAGCCAGACCGTGGAGGGAGCACTCAGAACAGCCAGACCGTGGAGGGAGCACTCAGAACAGCTAGACCATGGAGGCAGCCTAATCTCTGCAGCTCCGTCAGGCAAGGGTCCTCTTGGGCCTCCATAAACTCCAGGTAGGACACAGCAGGTCCCTGATTCAAGGTTAATTAGATGGAAATAGAGACTATACTGGAAAAAGACAGAGTGTGGGTAAGGCCAGGGCCGTTTTTGATACACTGAACTTTGGATATATTCATTTCTATGCCAAAAGTTTATTTTCTCTTCTTTAAGTATCTTCATCTCAGGCTGGGGAGTTGGCTCACTGTGCAGGGAAAGGTGTCTGCCACTTGCCAGCAAGCCCCGACCCCTATGGGATTCACATGTGAGAGAAGAGAGCTTACTCCTCCAAGTTGTCCTCTGACCTCCACATCACTGTACATAATAAATCAATGGCAAATAAATATATCCACTTATCTCTTCCCAAGAAACTAGTGTCCTCGAGCTGAGACACTGACTTACGTCTGCAGACAGAAACTGAATTATTAGCATGAGCTTTTTCTGGCCTCGAGTCAGCCAGGCTTTGGACTTGAACTCTAATACCTTGGGTCCTTGTGGTTCTCCCTGCCAATGCATCCCCTCAATTCTAGACTCTACTAAGGCTTGTGACTATGTTAACCAGGATTACTAGCATTTGTGAAACCAAAAATATCATAAAACTTTACAAACCTGACTCTATGTACCCTAGGCTGGTTGGTTGACAGGTGTGGATAATGACACAGACTCAGTATCTGACATCGTCTCTTTGGGAGATTTCACAGAATATTGTCTGAGTTGATTCTGTGAAGCATCTTGCAGCTCCAGAGTTCTGGAACCTTCTTTATTAGGAATCTTAATGCAAAAGAACAGAGAGTGAGGCAGATGACAGGCTGGGAAAGGTGGCCTGGCCAAGGACCATGTGCCCAGGGGTGGTGGGTGAGTCTTGCTAAAGTGTTGGGCTTGGCTTTAACCCAAGAATCTGTTCTAGGATGAGAAGACTCCCGAAGGTTTGAGGAGGGCATCTCAGAAACAGAGTTGAAAGGAAGAGATGGAACACAGTAAGGCTGGGGAGGGCTGAGACGCTGCAAAAAAGCTGAACTCTAGGGATGTTCACTGCTACGTTTAAGTTCATTTTCCATCCCTAAATATGCTCGTCTCTCTTTGAGAAACTTGTGCTCACAGCTGGCCATGGACATTTCTGTGTGTGAAACACTGGCTAATCTCATCTGCCAAGTTTGGGACCTGAGTTATACTATTAGCTCTCTGGTTCTCAAGTCTTTGGATGTGGACTAGGAGTCCACTAGTCCATAGGTCTTCAGGGTCTGGGGTGGTCAACTCATCTCAAAGACATCAGACATCGGCACTTGTCAGCCTCCATAATCTTCTAACAAATTACATAAACGTATATGCAAACACATGTATAAATTAACACACATATTAAAGAAGCAAAAAGAAGCTTATGTTTCAGCTTCCGAAGAGCCTTGGGCTCAATTAAAATGTGAAAGAAGAGGATGGAAACTTCAAGTTCCTAAGCTGTTGAATTTTTATTTTTATGTCTCTACTGACATGGTTTAACCTTTGGTTTTTGGCAGTTAACATATTGCTCAAATAAAGTGAAGAGAAAGGGGAGGGTCGCAGAGCCACACGAAATATTTGGAGAATGAATTTACTGCAAGAAAAACATCCTCCCAGCCACTCTGTCACCACACTCTCAAATCAATTCTATATTATTACCTAGCACAGGGAAGAGAGGGATGAAGGTTGGGAGGCAATGGTGCCCCCCACAATATGATAACGCTCATGAGAGAAATCAGAAGATACTCGGTGTCACAATACGGAATCTAGTCATGAGTTGTTCTAGGGGGTTCTAGAGTGGGGACTTCTATTCCATACCACACCGCTATATGAGGACTTCTATTCCATATCACACCACTATATGAGGACTTCTATTCCATACCACGCCAGTATATGAGGACTTCTATTCCATACCACATCGCTATATGAGGACTTCTGTTCTATACCACAGCACTATATGAGGACTTCTATTCCATACCACACCGCTATTCCATAATTCTACACCACTTCTATTCCATACTACACCACTATATGAGGACTTCTATTCCATATCACACCACTATATGAGGACTTCTATTCCATATCACACCACTATATGAGGACTTCTATTCCATACTACACCACTATATGAGGACTTCTATTCCATACCACAGCACTATATGAGGACTTCTATTCCATACCACACTGCTATATGAGTACTTCTATTCCATACTACACCACAATATGAGGACTTCTATTCCATACCACAGCACTGTATGAGGACTTCTATTCCATACCACAGCACTATATGAGGACTTCTGTTCCATACCATAGCACTGTATGAGGACTTCTATTCCATACTACACCACTATATGGGGACTTCTGTTCCATACCACACTTCTATATGAGGACTTCTGTTTCATACCACACTGCTATATGAGGCTCCAGGAATATGGGTCTTACCATGCCAGAGCTTCTGCCCTCATGACTATAGTAGGAACGATGACTGCTTTCCTGATAGGGTTTCTAGGAAGGGCTAAAGTGAGATGATGCCTCTCCAGGGTTTGCTATTCCTTGTTTAATACATTGCCATGGTTACCACTGTCACCTCCATCACAGACTGTGGTTCTTCCCTCCTCTCTCTAAGATATTCTGTATGTATGTGTATGTGGGTGTTGTGCATGTGCCTGCATGTTCCCATGTGTGCATGTGCATGTGCATGTGGAAGTTCCAGGTGGACACTGGTTTGTCTTTCTCAGTCACTCTCTCCTTTATATATTGAGGCAAGGTCGCTGGATGAGAATGTAGCTCGCCCTTTTGGTAAGTCTGGTTAAGTAGTTTGCTTCAAGGAGCCCTTGTCTCTGCCTTCTGAGTACTGGGATCACAAATGGACTGCCAGGCTCACCCAGCTTTTACATGGGTTCTGGGTATCAGAACTCTGGCCATCACCCTTACAGGACAAGATCTTTCCGTGGCGAGCCACCTACCCTGTTGTTTCAAACCTTCCTGCCAGTGGACCTTCCACTTTTTGCTCGGCCTTTGTCCCTCTAGGAAGGGGAAGCTCAGCCCTTTCGAGTCAGTCCACCCTTGTGCTGCATGTAAGCTCTTCCTTGACTACAAATCAAATTTGTTCCTGATCTTTAGTCCTGTTTAAACTACCCTTAAGCTATCAGGCTGCCCTGAGAAACTGCTATGCACCCAGAACTGACAAGGGTGCACAGAGAGAAACAGGAAGAGTTGGCCCTAGCTCAGGTCAGAATTGGACTTTAGAATGTTGGTAAATACACAGAATGCAGCTTCTATCTTGGTTGGCTGAGCCTTGGAGGTCCTTGTAAGGAAGAAGGGCCCAGGAAGCCACTAGGTCCATGAGGCCCAGCCATGAGTTGCCCTTGTTGACTTCCAGCCACCTCTTCTGACACTCGACACCCTTTCAGACACTTAGACCCTCTTTTTATGGCCTTTTTAACTTGGGCTTCTTAAGAAATTCCACACTTGAAATTCCCTCTGTCTGGAATATCCCTCCCAGACACTATTTAGAAATCTCTTTGTCTGCCATTTCCATCTAAGTATGCACACCTGTCCTTGACCAGTCTCTCTCTCTCTCTCTCTCTCTCTCTCTCTCTCTCTCTCTCTCCCCCTCTCTCTCTCCTCTCTCCTCTCTCCTCTCTCCTTTCTCTCTCCTTTCTCTCTCCTTTCTCTCTCCCTGAGAATCTCAACTCAAGGGTCCATCCAGGCTCATACCTGTGATTTTCTATGACATCGTCTTATTTCACTTTCCTCTGTCCCTATTGTTACACCGTCGTTTATCCCTGGACTCGTTTACTGTGCTCCTTTCCCAGCCCTAACAGGAGCAGGTTCCTGTCAGTCTCACCATCAGTCACTGAATTCCTCAGCTCCCACATCACAGAACATGTGGAACATTTCTCTGGAAGTATTAGAGGTTAGAGCAAGGATTGCCTAAGCCCAAACATATCCTGCCATCCCGTAACCCCAGTACAGACTTTCCTACCCAGGAAGATGCCTCCTCACCTGAGAGGACATCCATGGCAGCACAGGAAGACAGGGCATGCCTGTCTGGATGCAAATACTCAGGCCTGGCACTGAACAAATTGCTCTGGATTCCATGCAGCACCTGGCAGCAGAGAGAATGTAACAGCGCAGTGGAAGCCGTCTGCCACCCAGGAGCGAATTAGATGTTAGCAGAGGCTGTGACACTTGCAATCCCGCAAGAGATCTGCAGGAATCACAGCTGCTTCTCACGCATCTCATTTTCCCAAGCTGGGGGCTGCTCAAACAAAGAAGAGAGAGCAGGGCCAGAGACCAAGGGCAGTGACGCCGCTGGAAGCCAGGCTTTGCTGAAGTGCACCCAAAGCTCTGAGAGCAAGGGACAGATGTGCAAGCAGAAGGTCCCGCATCCACAGTGGTATTGAAGGCTCACCGAGGATAACTTCACATCCACCTCAGGCCAGTGTCAGGCTGTCAGGCCATGGTTAAACACAAGTGAGGTAGACATCAGGCTCCGATGGGTGCTGTGACTTCAAAGAGGCCAATGGACCATCTGATCTCTCTGTGCCTGGGTAGGGTCACCTGTGGTGGTAGCGCCTGCCTCCCCTAGCTGGTGGTAATAAACTCATTCACTCACCATTCTGAGTGAGACTCTCAGAACCCAGCACAGCACAGAACAGCACAGCACAGGTACTCATGTTTAGGACTGCATTGTTGGAACAGCCATGGGCAATCTTGTTGTTTGTAGTAACACAACATAGGGGGGGGGTTGCCATGTACCCCTGAGGTAAAAAGATCACAAGTTATCACGCTTCTTTAAAAGGAGGGAGGGGACAGGACAGAGAGGCTCAGAGAGGGGACCGAGGGTATCAAGGAGCTGCAGCAGATGCCTGCACAGAGCCATTTTACTCTATGCATTCCAGAACGTTCTTTTTTCTACACACATCTCACCTCTATGCAGATGAGAATTTGGCTCTGCCCTCCCCAAAGCCTCAGGACACCACCTCTAACATCTGGAGACTCTGACTCTGACCTTCTGCACAGGTCTCTTCAGGCCAGCCGTGTGGCCTGGCTTCCAGGTAACCAAATTAAATCATCCTCTTTTGTTACTGACTCATTATTTTTTTGAAACAGAGTCTCGAGTTGCCTGTGTTCACCCCAATCTCACTGTATAAGGCGAAGATGACCTTGAACTCTTGATGTTCTAGCCTCCTCCTCCCAAGTGCTAGAATTATGGTCGTGCTCCAGCATGCCTGCCTTACCCGGTGCTGGGATGGATCCCAGAGCTTTGCATATGCTGGGCAAGCCCTCTACTGAGCTATATACCAGCCTCCTAACTCTTTTTTTTAAATTTATTTATTATTTTTTACGTGTATGAGTGTACTGTTTGCATGCAGGTCTGTGCACCCGTGTCGTGCAATGCGGCGGAGGTCAGAAGAGGGTGTCGGATTCCCCTTGAACTGGAGTTAAAGACGGTTCTTAGCCGCCATGTGGGTGCTGGGAATTGAACCTGGGTCCTCTGCAAGAGCAGTCGGTGCTCTTAACCGCTGAGCCATCTCTCCAGCCCCTCTTTTTTTTTTTAATTTTTTTAGTTTTATTTTATTTATTTATGTGTATGAATGTACTGTCTGCATGCAGGTCTGCGCGCCCATGTCGTGCAATGCCGCAGAGGTCAGAAGAGGGTGTCAGATTCCCCTGGAACTGGAGTTCTCCTGGAATTGGAGTTACAAACTGTTCTCAGCCACCATGCGGGTGCTGGGGATCTATCCCAGGTCCTCTGCAAGAGCAGTCAGCACTCTTAACTGCTAGGCCATCTCTCCAGCCCCAGCCTCCTAACTCTTTTTGAGAATGTTTAAGATGGGTTTGGAGATTTGCATGAGAACTCCCCCATAGGCTTAAGCATTTGAGCCCCCAGCTGGTGCCGTCTGAGTCTTTCAGAAAAGGACCCAGGGGTGAAGGAGAGTAGATCCTTAAGGTCTCCAGATAGGCTGACTGGGCTTCAGTGGATGGACTTGAAGGACTTCTGGGTACTAATGCTTGACTGGACAGGACGTAACATGTATGACAGAATGCATGAACTCCTGTTGGGGGATGTGTGGGGACAGTGAGGGAGTCTAAATTTAATTAAGAACTATTGTATGAAATGTACACTCAAATAAAAATATTAAAAATAAAAAAGAAAGAGACCCAGGAGTTGGAGGTCCACAGGGAGCTTCGCCATGAAGAACAATGACCTGGCTCCTCTGTGCTAACTGGCCTTCTGGAAGATGTCCCCAAGTGACAGTTCCATCAGACAACACAAGACAGTAATTTGCCTCTTGGATTCAAGCACAGATGCTGATTGTGAAACAGAAAGGCCCAGAATGAGGATCAGTTGAAACAAACATCAGTTCTCATCTACAAGAAGTGGGCAAACCCGATCCTAATGGAGAATCGTGGACCACTGCTTCTGTTTGCAGACAATAGAGCACACTCCACAGTGGCGGTAAGGCCTGTGGCATCTAGGCCTTCAAGAGGAGGAGACACCCTTGTTCTCTGTGCATCCATCCTGGAAGCCGACCTACCCAAGGTGTCTTCACAGAGGAGGTGGAATTCAAGCCAGCTGGGGGCAGATGGGAGGAAGATGGAGGACTGAGACTGCGCCAGAGTCCAGGGAGCTGAGGTGTGGGGATGGAGGGCTGCTGTGGGAGGTGCTTTGCTTCCTGCAAGGCTGTGCTGCCTTTCTTTTGGTGACAGGTGCTAGATTGGGGTCAGGTTTGGGAAATGGCCTGAAAGACAGTGAGTGGTCAGTAGGTTAAACCCACGGCAAAGATGAACCTGGACCACACCAACAGCATCACTTGTTATAAATGTAAATTCTTGTTCTTCAATCAGACCTACTAAATCAAAAATCTAGAATAGAGCCTGGAAAACTGTGTTGACAAATCTGCCAGATGAGTCTGAGCCTATCATCCTCTGTCCAGTCTGGTCCAGGGGTTAGGGTAGCCAGATGAGTCTGAGCCTACCATCCCCCATCCAACCTGGTCCAGCCAGGGGTTAGGGTAGTCAGAGGCAAGGAGAGAGAATGGTAGACACTGTCCACAGTTGGAAGAGCCCCTGTGTCATAGATTGATCACCCACATGTGAAGAAGCAGAAGAAATGACTGAAAAGAAATAGCACAGAGAGTTCTTACGAAAACCAGCATCTCCAGGCCCAGGGTGGTCCGGCAGTGGCTCCAGCAGCTCTGCGGGTCCTGAACCGTCTTCCCTGTCTCAGGTAAAGAAACTGAGGCCTTAAAGTTGAACAGAACTAAGAACTGGTGTGTGTCTGGGACCTGGGGGACTCTCAGCCTCAGGTCTAAAGCAGCTGCTGCTTCTGCTTCTCAGAGCTGTGCACTCATTTCCCATCTTGTGACGCTATGAGCACAGAGACCTTCCCTCCCGGGCTATGCGAGAGATGGCTCAGCACAGAAAGGCACCTGCTACCAAACAGGACAACCTAAGTTCCATCCCTGGACTCACATGGAAGGAGAGGACAAATGCCAACAAAATTTGACCTTTGACCTCCACATGCACACTGCACACACACATACAGAAATAATAGATTAGTTAATTAAATAATTTATTAATTTATTAATTTGCCTTCCCAGAAAATCAGGTAGGAAAATTCTTCCCCATATGCCCAGCACACCGATTGCACATGCATGCACGTGTGCGCGTGCACGCGCGCACACACACACACACACACAAATATCCAAGCAGTGTGTTTTCTGGAACAATAATATTTCTTCCAGGTAAACTCCCAGAGGCCCCTTCCATTCAGGTTCAAGGGACAGAAGAATTTTCAAAGACATTTCAGGGACTTATATAGAGTGTTATGGCTTGGTATTTTTATATGAGGTCGTTTTAAACAAAACATTGTGCAATCTCTGTCACCTTATTTCATAATAGAAAAGACATTTGAACAATAGAAAGGGGGAAAAAAAGACATAAGCTCATAATGAATGTCTCTTGAAATACACATTTTATTCATGATGTTGGTCTCATTTTTCTGATTTGCTGTGGTTACATTTTTTTAAAACAATAATAATCATGCCTTTGTTACTGAATGGGGTCTACGGGCCATAGAAAAGCTTCTGAGTCCTGAATTTCACCTTTGGGAAGCAACTACAGTACTTTGCAGAGCTTGGCATCCCTCTTACCAATCTTTTCTATTGCTGAGACATTATCACAATAGGATATTGTTTTCTCTGTTGCACCAGTAGAAAGACAGAGGCCCACTAGCAACTTTAGAGGCCAAACCTCTCAACTTGCTGTGAGGTCAAACTCAGTGTCATGAGACTCTATCCCGACAGCCAGCTTGAAGCCTTCTTCATGATATCAGCTGTGCTTACTTTTGAGAGTCCATTACGATCAAGCCTATGGGCTGTTGGTATTGTCTCCTAGAAAAGGGATGGGGAGGGTGACCGGCCCTCACACCTGAGTGTCCAGCCACTCCTTCCAGGCTTTTCTATACAATGCTACCCTAGTACACATGGCCTCTGGAAGGCAGTGGTGTGTGTACACTGAGGGCGACTCGGGGGGGGGCAGGGGTTCCATCCATGAAATTATGGACACCCACTGACCATGCTAAGTGAAGAATTTCCAGTGTGGCTGCTTTGGGGTCTCCTTCACTCCTGTCATGACCTCCTCACCCATGTGCTGTAAGTAAGCTCAATAAGCTTGTTGGTTGCCTAGGGTGCACTGCGGTTTGTCATTGGGACCTCAGGAGGAAGGAGGACATTGTTCCCATCTCCCCCAGAGACAGAATTTTAGAAGCACTCGGTGACCCCTTTGGCGTATGGTGGCACCTCTTGTTAGTTTCCATGGTGCTGGCTTTGTCTCGGGTGCTGAGTGGCTGTTGCTAAGTAGCTAATAGGAAAGCTGGCTTCCATCCTGACTGTTTCCCACCAGCTAACAAGGTTCCATCAATCACAGTGCCAGCTTTATCCCAAAAGAGACTCTTCAACTTACTGAGCGGAGGGTTTTCCAGCCGAGACCAGAGAAGAGAAGGAGGAAGTGGTGTTAGAGAAGCCCCAACTCTATAGTTAGCTGGACAGGCGGCCCTGTGTGAAATCCAGCTACCCACATCATCACTAATGCTTGACTTATGAATGCTTGCAGACAGCTTCTAAACTTCATGCTTTCCACCATATAAAGTCTGTTTTGGCTCCGAGGAAAGGTGGGTATGGGAATGATGCATGGCCTCAGCCTGGCTCCCACTGATGACAAGGCAGCTGGAACTGACTGTAAATAAGAGACACTCTGAACAGTCTTTCCCGAGGGGACCTCTGTCTTACACATGGCCAGTGAACACCGGATGTGGCTTCTTACACTTGACATCACTTGACATTTTAAACCAGAGCACTCTGTGTTATAAGGGTTTGCCCTGTGTGTATAACTTCTAACTGAATGTCAGCAGTATTTCCCACCCCATGATATGACAAACTCAAATATGTACAGGTACTGCCACAGGTCCCCTGGGCTGGGACAGGACAACACCAATCCCCACTTGAGACTCCTGCAGCAGACCAAAAACAAAGAAGAAAAGGCAAATAGCGTGGGCAGTTGGATGAGCTGACTCCTTCATGTGTACTTGTCTAATCAGCTGCTAAGCTCCAGAGTTCAGCAGGTGAGGCTTGCCCCAGGGGCTGCACCTCAGTTCAGTAAATAGTCAAATCCCTGAGAGAGCCTAAGTCGACATTGCTAAGATGGAATGTGTCTGCTCACTGTTTATCCAAGGACAGCTCTGCCCAAAGGCAGCAAATACTTCTCTGGGATTTCTATCAACTGTCCGATGGGCTTGATGGGGGACCTTTGATTTCAGGGTGATTCTTTCCTCCACAGACCCACAGGAGCTTACAATATCAACCTGAGTAGCAATTAGGAAATTGTGCTTTTCCATGTAACCACAGAGGCTTTTGGCCACCAATGCAAAGCCTCCATCAGAAGCCATTGACAGGCTGAGGCTACACGTTCCAGAGACCAAGTGCAATTTAGGAAAGCACACCTAATACCAGTTAAATAATATAGGTTAATCTAACAAGTTGATTTTTGGAGTGCTCTAGTCTAGATTTAAGTGAATTAGTGATTCCAGGACTGGTTTGGAAAGACAGAGAGCTGCTTTGCCCATGAAGGTGGGCAGTCTTGCAGGGACCCACCTGAAAGGATTTGTAGGGAGCCAAGAAGGGTCCTTCTGAGACGGCCTCTCAGATGCTCGCCTGCAGCTTCTAGCATCTCTCTCATGCAGGGACCTTGTTCTAATGCAGTTTCAGACCCTAGGCCAGGAATTCTGATTCAGTAAGTCTACATTGCAATGAATGGGTCATGCTCATTGCTTCTTCTACACACTTGAGAAGTACAGCCAAAGACTCTGAAGAGCTCTGACTTCAAAGCTCTCTGTCTTCCAGGGATTGACACTTACAGAGAAAACTAGCATATCGTAAGGGGCTTCCGTGATTTCAAACCATTCACTTGACAAATCATCAAGGAAATGCCTGCAACATCCCAGGCAGGAGAGACAGTGCAATGCCCAGAGTACTTAGCGGCACTCTACATAAGCAGCCATGTGCACCTTCACAACATCATCTGCGTGACACAGCGAAACCCTTTCCACACCACAGGAGAGGGTCATGAGGCCAGCAAAGCTGTCCCTTACTCTACTCCATTCTGTGATTACCACAGGAGCATGAAGAGAAGAAAGAACCCAGGTGCCAGAGCCATCTGAGTTCAGTGCCAAATGGGGGGTTCACGTCCTGAGTCCTAAGACAGTCAGAGCCTGAAAGAAACTATGAGGTGGTGGAGGAGACTTTCTGGAGAATGTTGGGATGCAGGTGGGGAAGGGACATTTGGGAAGGAAGTTGCACAGGAATGATGGGTATTGGGACAGGAAGCAGGAATGTGAAGACTAATTTGGGGTTAGTGAATAGCTCCTTCTGGGTGGAGCAGAGCCAAGTTTCAGTTAAGAATGGATCAGGAAGTGTCAGAAGGGAAACCGGGAAACAAGAGAATCCAGGGGAGATAGCTATATGCAAGCTTTCCCACAGGAAGTAGTGCACTCATTAGTCAGAACTGATACAGAACATTTAAGGTGATGTCACAGTATTCTAGGCTCTGTTCTTAGTTTAATTTCATGGCTTATTTTGATCCCCAGAAATCACCTCTAAGATGACATGAAGGCTGTCCAAGTTTCTCAGGAGCTATTCTGGCTACACAGTATGACTGTGCCTCCCTTCCCCTCAGAAGTGTGGTTTGGTGATTGTTGTCCTGACGAACTGTGAGATGAGGTAGCCTGTGTTAGCTCTGGGGTGAAGCTCTGGGCTGTGTGTGTTCTCCGGTCACAGCCAGGTCACTCCTCTTTCAGTGGAGATCCCAAGTGACGTGAGCGCAGTGCCCCTTGTCATCCTGCGCCGGACCCTCACTGCCAACCACAAACTGATACTATCTCAGCTCATTGCAATTTGAGAGCTGTTTGTCACTTTAGTTGTGATGGTTAGGCAGTTTAAGATTTAGTTTTATTATTTTTATTTCTGTGTGGTGTGTGCGCCCATGAGACTGAACATCCTGTGCGTGCAGTTGCCTGGGAGGTCAGAAAAGCAGTTTTAAGCTGCCTGAGGTAAGTGCTGGGCTAACCTGGATCCTCTGGAAGAGCAGTACATGCAGTGCATGCTCTTGACACCTGAACCACGTCTCCTGTCTCCAGCTCCAGTAGTTAGGGTTAACTGTCAACACAATCTAGAATCATCTTGAGAAAAGTCTCAGTGAGGGATCCTCCAGACCAACATGGCTGGCGGCACGTCTGTGGGGGGCATTCTTAATTATGTTAACTGATATAAGAAGACCCTGTCCTCTGTGGGCAGCAGGGCTCCCTGGACTGTATAGAGAGAAGGTGAGCTGACTCAGGCACACATGAATGCATTCTGTCCATGACTGTGGGTGTGCCATGACCTGACCAGTGGTTTAGCTTCCTGATGACTTGACTTCTCTGGTGAGGGGCTGAGGAACCATGAACCATGATAACCCTTTCTCCCCAGTGGCTTTTTGCCTGGTTGTTTTGCCCCAGCAGCAGAAATTAAACCAAAACTGTAATACAACCTGGCCTATCCTGACTGACAAACACATTCATTAAGAAGATGAACATGGGGTTGGAGAGGTGGCTCAGCAGTTAAAAGCACTGACTGTTTTTTGGGGGGGACCTGGGTTTGATTCCCAGCATCCACATGGGTGACTCCAGTTCCAGAGATCTGATGTCCTCTTCTGACCTCCATGGGCATTGCATGACATGGGTACACCTATGTACATGCAGACAATACACCCATATGAATAAAATAAAAATATTTTTTTTAAAAAAAGGGGAAGCCGGGCATGGTGGCACACACCTTTAATCCCAGCACTCAGGAGGCAGAGGCAGGCAGATCTCTGTGAGTTCAAGGCCTTCCTAGGCTACATAGTGAATTCCAGGACAGCTGGAGCTACAGGGAGACCCTGTCTCAAAAAGACCAAAAAAAAAAAGAAAAGAAAGAAAGAAAAAGAAAAAGGAGAGTCCAGGCATAGTGGCTCAAGCCTTTAATCCCAGCACTTGGCAGGCAGATCTCTGTGAGTTCAAAGCCAGCCTGGTTTACATAGTGAATTCCAGTGAGACCCTGTCTGAAAAAGACAAAAAAAAAAAAATGCTGGTGAGACCATCTGATCCATAGCCTGGATTTCTGCTTTCCAGACTTGGTGCTCACTGTGTTTCTCAGGCTTGTTCACCTAAGACTCTTCACAGCAGGAATGACCATAGCCTACCTTGAAGGGTCTCGGTGAAATAATGAAAACAACAGCGTTGCATGTGACTTGACATATAGAATTCTAAGCTCATTAAAAGTTATCCGACTAGTCCTCACAATAAGTTATCATGTCACAAATGCAGAAACTGAGGCACAAGCAGGATGCTGGCACTTGGTAAAGGTCACATAGCAAGTTGTAGCAGGGTCAGGATTCGAACTCAAGGCAGGTTAATGCCAGAGTCTCAACACTTATCTGAACTCCCAGTCCAGGATAACTGTAGGATAACTCTCCATTAAGAGTGCTGAGCACAGTGTTGGAGTCCTGAGATTGATTGTGTGCATGCATATGTGTATGTTTGCATGAGAGGGATATGTGTGCATGTATGCATGTGTGTACATGTGTGCATGTATGCGTATACATGTATGTGCATTTGTGTATGTGTACACATGTGTATCTGTGTGTTCCATGTTTTTCAGGTGTGTGTGTGTGTGTGTGTGTGTGTGTGTGTGTGTGTACCTTGGATGTTATTCTTCAGGATTTGTCCAGCTTGGTTGGGGATAGGGTCTCTCGCTGGCTTGGAGATCACTAACTTGGGGAGGCTGAATGGCCAGCCAACCCCAGGGATCTTCTGTTTCTACTTCCCTAGAGCTGTGCAAGCACACGCCCCCAGGCCCAGGCTTTACACATGGGGTCTGAGGATTGAACTCGTGTTTGCAAGGCAAACATTTTTCCTTGTCAGCCCCTACAAACTGTTCTGTAAAGTCAGGGTTTCACTATGTAGCCTGGGCTAATCTAGAACTTCCCATGAAGACCAATCTGGCCTGGCCCTCCCAGAGATTATCCTGTCTCTGCCACCCAAGTGCTGGGGTTAAAGCCTGTGCCATTGTGCATGCCCCTACTATCCTTTGAAGGGTGATCCTTAAAAGCATTTCTGATCAGAAATATAAATACATTGGCTCTGAAATCATAACAGCAAACAAAGATCAAATCAATATTTAAGTGTCTCTAAAACATTTCATGATGCCAAATGGTCCACAGTAACACCACTCACCTCCCCCATAAGCTAGATTTAATGTGAGGTATGTTTACCACAGTATGTTTGGTATAATGAGGGAAGTCTGCCTGTTTTCTAATAACCTCCTGCACAGAGCTCCATGCATGTTAGCTATTGGGCCACTTTCATTATTGTCTGAGCTTTTACCAACAGAGATGCTTCTGAACTTGTTCAACATTTCTCCACAGAGTAGTAATTGGTCCCCTGAGCCAGTCCCAAAGCAAAGGCTGGAGCAGGTCCCCACCGAGCCGGTGCTGCCTAGGCTCAGGAGATCCCAGCAAAATTGGGCTGTGGGTCTTTGCTTAAGAAGGTCAGGCTTCCCTGGCCAGTGAGCTTAGGGTCAGAGCTGTACCTCAATGGCAGGGCACTAGCCTGCAAGGAGGCTGGGAAGGAAAGCAGGAAGCAGGCAGAGGCCACTGTGACCTGCAGCACTTGGCACCACCTCTCCCCACAGTCGCTGCCCCTGCTCTGGATCTTTTTATTATTTTTAACTCTCTTTCTCTCTCTGTCTCTATGTCTCTGTCTCGTTCTATTTCTCTCTGTAGGCTGGAGTTACAGGCAGTTGTGAGCTGCTCTACATGGGTGCTAGGAAGTGAATTTGTGTTCTCTGCAAGAACAGTGTGTGCTCTTAAAACTACTGGGCCATCTCTCTGGCCCTGTGTCTCTGATGAGCTTATGGCCTACAGGAAATCCTCCTACAACATCCGTTCTGTGGTTGGCTCCCTCCAGCGCGTGACTGCCCGAAGGAGGATACCAGTAGGATCGGGACACATTTTGCCTCCTGGAGCCGACGAAGGGCTTTGGATCCCAGGCTCCGCTGCCTTTGTTCCCTCCTTGAGTTCCACCCATTTCATCACCATGACTTGCAGAGCTCGCCCGGCTGATTTTGAATTCCGGTGCAGTGTTTTTGACAGAATGGGTGTCTGACAATCTCGGTCTGAATTCCTGCTCTATTACTTCTTGTGAGATTGGGTCTCATGCAGCCCAGAGCTACCTTGAACTCACCTTGTTTGCAAGGCTGTGCCACCAGGCCATTTTATACTATGCTAGGGTTGAATACTGGGCCTTTTAGTGGTAGGCAAGCACTCTCAAAAACTGAACTCTGATCTTTCACCAATGGAGATTTTCTAAGGTTCTAAATCTGTTTTGACATGGATTCTAAAGAAATAGCTGTCTCATGGTAAATGCTTTGCAGAAAGGAAAAAAAATAAGAAAAAAAAAATAAGATGAGGTGGGTGGAGAGAGGACTCAGTGGTTAAGAGTGGTTGGTGTTCTTGCAGAGGACTTGAATTTGGTTCCTAGCACTGACATCTAGTGGCTCACAACAGTTTGTAATTCCAGCTCTGGATCAAGCGCCCTCTTCTGGCTTCTGTGGACACTGCATTCACATGCATGCAGCCTGTACACGTATACACATATTCACATATACACATATATACATATACATAAAATTTAAAAATAAAATAAATATTAAAGAAAGAATAGGAAATATTTCTTAATAGCTGGTGTTATCATAATTCATGCTAATGCTTACTTTTGTTTCTGACATTCACATACTCTCCCATGAAATAAATGGTCAAGTTACTGGTGATTTGCATTTTTATTTCAGTGAGGAGGAAGCAGATTTGGACAGGCTCAGAGTCTGTCAGCCCAAGGTGGTAGCAAGCCTCCAACCCCTGATCTGAAAAGCTCCGGACTTCTCACTCTGGGCACTCCTTCCCGACTCCGGAGCCTGCTGGAGGATGATTTTAAGTCCTTGCTCATTCCCTGCAGCCCTGATAGCTGGCCCCCTGTGTCCTTGCTTATCAAAAGCAAATCATCTCATCTTATTTCTCCTCCAAGCTCAGGCCTCAGAGGGCTGCAGCGAATCTCAGATCTGCAACTTTTGAATTGGTAAATAATTTGCCTTTGTCCAGAAAGATTCTACTGTGGGTGGTAGTGCCGGATTCAGGGCCCCCAGTGAGAACCAGCAGCTTGTGTGGCCAGCACATCCTCTCTACCCCCTTCCCCTTCTCTGCAGGGTGTGGGCTGGAGAATGAATGAAATAAATAAGACTGGAGAGTTTGGGAAAAACTCCAAGTGAGGTTAAAAAAGAGAAGAAAAGAAAACTTGCCTGCTAGAGCTGGCTGGTTGGGAGTGTGGAGGCCTCAGACCTGGAGGTTTTGTTATTGGTCGTGGCACTTCGTGCATGCAGCCTGGCCCATGGAGCTTCCTAGTACCACTAGCTTTTGTCACCATGACCTTAACATGCCCTGAGGTCTGAGAAATGCCCCTCTCTTCCCTGGCCAGCAGGATTAGCTGTACTCCTGCCTTTAGTACTGCTCTGATTCTCCTGGCTGAAGACCGGAGAGATTACTGAGAACAGGAGATCACTATGAGGGAAAACAGATTAGGGTTTGTGAATGGCTGGGGCCATAGATTAGTCAGTCGGTAAAGACAGCCTCGCTTTACAAATGTGAGGGCCGGGGCTTGAACCGTAGAACCCATAGTTTGTGTGGTTGTTGTCCCTTATGAGTCACTGAGGTTTTTAGTTTTGCACGGAACCACTGGGAATCTTGCCCGTGGCCACTTGGAGTTATGCTGAAGGTATAAGGGCTCCTGACACTAGGTGGGGAGTGAGGTTTAGACAATGATCTGGACCAATCCCATGATTCCAGAGCTGGGGTTTCTAGCAGGGTCAGGTGTGGCTTCAGACCTCTAAGGAAGCAGTGGCTGGAGAGGCAGCTTACTACAGAGACCTGGGAAACACTGGGCAGCCTCAAGTTGCTTCATGACATCATGGAAATGGTCTAAGGATGCAGTGGTGACCCAGGGCTCCAGGGATCGCTGGCCCACTGTTGACTTAACCAGGGGTTTTCTGAAGGACCTTGCCAGCAAGCTTGGCCCTGCTGCCAGTTCCTCTTCAGTTCTGAGGATCTGAGAGCACTTGGCAAGACACTGGGACCAGAAAGGCACACCAGCCTTAATCTGCCCAGTGCAGAGCGCCAGGACAGCAATGAAAGTATTCTCAGTCTCCCCAGAGAAAGAGGATGCCATGGTGCCCAAATCATTAGACTGCACCAGCTTGCACACTGCAGATGCAGTCACAGAGCCAATCTAGTTCACTTTGAGCAGGAGGCAGTTGTAGATCCTCCCCAATGACCTGGATGCCTATGCCAGCTGTGAGCTCTTGCCCAGCTTCCCAGTCTTCCTGGTCAAATGGGTCTTTGATGGACACTGCTGAATAGAATCCATAGTTTTTAAGCCATGTGGCAGTGTGTGCTATAACCCTAGGAAAACACAGGGGGAGCCCTGGAGCGCACTGACAGTCTAGCCTAGCTGCCAAATCCCAGTGAAAGACCCTGTCTCAAAAAACAAGGTGGCCTAGCATTTGGGAGGCAGAGGCAGGCAGATCTTTGTGAGTTCAAGGCCAGCCCAGTCTACAGAGTGAGTTCCAGGACAGCTGGAGCTACTGGGAGACCCTGTCTCAAAAAGAACCCCCCCCCCCAAAAAAAAAAAGAAACCCAAGGTGAGCAGCATTTGAGGAAGAAAGTCTGATGCACAACTCTGGCTACCAGAGGCTCTTGTACACGTATGCAAGAACAGGTATCCCCCCCCACACACACACACAGAGACAGGTGCACGCACACAAGTGGGAGGCAAGAATGCCTCCCAAATACAGACATTACCATGTTAAGAATTGTTGACACAGTGATAGAGTCTGAACTGTAGTCTGACTAAACAACCTCTCTGTCATTTGGAGGAAAGCTGGTGAATGTTGCTCCTGGTTAGCCTGGTTCCCATGGTTGGTGGGGTCATGGGCTTCATCCTGTGTGATCAGCTGTCTTTCTTAGCTTGCACCTCTAAGTGAGGTTTGCACGCCGCTGCACTGGGGTCAGGCAGGGTCACTAGTTTAATTCAGCTCATATCTAGGCTTCTTGGCTCATAGATCTGAACACAGTCCACACTCACAGCTTCTGCTAGGATCTGAGTTAGAGGAACAGTGTGGAGTTCCTCAAACTCATTATGTTGCCAAAGTAAGTCCTTGGCAGGCTGTGGCTTCAAGCATGGGCAGGTTACTGTCAGAAGCATCAACAGGACGGTTCAAATAAAGCTGAGCCCCAGTCCCAGAATTTCTAAATTAGGAAGGTCAGAATGAGACTCTGGAATTGGCATTTCTTTTTTTTAATATTTTTTTTTTATTTTTCTCTATGTGTATGAATGTACTGTCTGCATGCAGGTCTGTGCACCCGGGTTGTGCAATGCCTCAGAGGTCAGAAGACGGTGTCAGATTCCCCTGGAACTGGAGTTCTCCTGGAATTGGAGTTTCAGACTGTTCTCAGCCACCATGTGGGTGCTGGGGATTGAACCTGGGTCCTCTGCAAGAGCAGTTGCCGCTCTTAACCGCTAGGCCATCTCTCCAGCCCTGGAATTGGCATTTCTAATAGGTTGCTAGGTAATACTGATACCACTGGTCCAGTAGGATGGAAAGATCCTATGTTGACAGTCATTGGCCCATAGCTGAAGGGCCCAGGCTCGAGAATGGAAATCTTATTTAGCGACTTAGCATCCGAATGGTCCAGGTACTTGGGACTCTTTGCCTCTCCTTTCCATTTATTGTGTCTGTCAAATAATTTATTATGCACACACACACACACACACACACCTACACACATGTACACAGAGAGAAATTAATTCACTCACTCAGTTGTTTATTCATCCAACTGGTTAGTTTTCTCTGAGTCTGCACCAGGCCGAGCTTTGCCACTAGGGACAGGATTAGCCAAAGCCAAGCCTGGTTTTCACTGAGCTTCCACGGTGTGGGTGAACATGATGAGACACAGGACCATGCAGTAAGTAGAAAGGCTAAGTACAGACTATGAACTACCCTTGGAAGGAAATGAGAAGGGCGGGAATAGAGCAATTGGAGACTCAGGTTAAGTGGGACGTCTTGGACCATCTACGTGTGGAAGGCTATGTGAACTCAGACCTGAACAAGGACATGGAAGAGTACTCCTGGCACAGGGCACAGCCAATGAAAGGCCCCAAGGCAAGAAGCAGTTTGGCATCTTTAATGGAGTAAAGAAAGATCTGGAAGGTTGGAATCTAGCCCCAACAGGCTGGGACAGGAGGTAAGATTGGAGAGGGTCAGGTTCCTGGAGGCTCTTGTAGACCCAGGGAGGAAGTTCACATTGATTTACACAGATTGAAACATGGCATTTTGGATCCCAGGCTGGACTCAAACTTGCTGTATAGCTGAGGCTGATCCTGATCCTGCTGCTCCATCCGCTGAGTGCTGATGCAGGTGTGCATCATCATGTTGGTGTATGTGCTTCTAGGGCATCATCCTGTTGGTGTATGTGCTTCTAGGGCATCATCCTGTTGGTGTATGTGCTTCTAGGGCATCATCATCATGTTGGTGTATGTACTTCTAGGGCATCATCATCATGTTGGTGTATGTGCTTTTAGGACATCATCATGTTGGTGTATGTGCTTCTAGGGGTCAAGCCCCAGGCTTCATGCCTGCCATGCAAGCCCTCTGCCAACTGAACAGCATCTCCAGCCTGGAACTTTGTATTTATTTAAGGAGGAGGGTGGCATATGCTAGCCCATTATTTGAAAAGTCACATTGGCCTGTTGGCCTCTGGAGTTGGGGTGGGGCACAGGCTGGGAGATTCATTCAGTGGCACAAGAAAAGTGGGGTCACAGGTAGCAATGGAGATAAAAATAATAATGATAATAAAGAAAACCAGTGTTCGTATTTGAAATGTACCTTAAAGTTGGTAGAGTGGGACTCTCTGATGACCCAGATTTGTAGGGGGTCGGGGGAGAACAAGATCTGTTTTGTGGAGCCAATGAATGCACCTACAGCTGCGATAGCTTTATAAAGAGCTGCAATGGTTCCGAGCCTCCCATCTGCCCCTATCCATCCACCCCCTCACCCGACTCCATCCCTCCCTTCTTGGGACATCTTTCACAAGCTCCAGGAGGGTCCCTGCTCTGACTGAAAACTGCTGTCCTGCATGGTGGTGACTGTCAGTCTGGGAAGATTGGGAGTTCTGCTCCCCTCCACACAGGGGCAAAGCAGCCTTCCAGGGATTTCCAGCAAACAGTCCATCAGCAAGCAGTAGATGGAAAAATAAGCCACACTGGTACTCCAGGGATCCGGGGTCCTGACAAGAACCTAAAACAACTTTGGGTTAATATTAAAGGATGGGGGGTGGGGGACTTCTAGGTTGGGCCACACAGAGCTGGGCAGAGCAGCAGGACCACGGGAAACGCAGAGGCATCGTGCAGGCCTTTGGTTTCCTGGGATGTTGCAAATAAGGAGATCTGGTCCAGACACGCTTCTCTCTTGTCCCAAACAATGCTGTTTCATGCGGATTTTTCAGTTGCCGATCTAAGACCCGGAGCTTGAAGGCCAAGCTGAAGTTCTTCTTTATTGTTGATTTTTTTCAACCAAAAATACAGCCATAAATATTGTGAGCAGTAGACATTTTTCCCAGACACAGGCGAGCTGGGGTTTTGCTCTGCCTTCCCTCTGTTGGCATGGGAACGCTGAAGCACCACTTCAGAAAGCTCCCGGGCCACCACATCATTGTACTTCCTCATCCCACCTAGTGCTGGGATGTGTTCAAAGAGCATATACCTTCTCCCTCACGTAGGGAAACCTGGGGCGGCCAAACATCAGTGTCCCCACATGATGGGTCCTAGAGGTCAAGGGCATCTCACAGACAAGACTCTGACCCAGAGAGCAGTACTATCTCCACGGATACCTCACTAGCCAGCGGTGCACAAAACACTCCCATACAGGTCTTTAAAGTGCCAGGAAGCTGAATGGCCTTGCAGGATGTTTTTGGGGGCAGCTCAGTGGTAAAAACAGGCTGCCAGCTTCCCTCTCCCCTCTGCGAGGAGCTGGGAAGACCAAGTGGCCTGCCACCCAGAGCTGAATGGTGGACATTCTTTTACCTATGATTTCAAGAATGGCTTTTAAACTAATGAGAAACTAAATAAAACAGTTAATGCATGAATGGCTTAGAAGTAGATGTTTCCAACTGATCTCCATCCACACATCGACCACCCTCCAAGCTCTTACGTCTTTGAAAGGCCATGCGATCCTGATTGAAACCTGGTTAGAAATATAACTACTCCAACCATGGAGAACTATGTGATCCAGGAAGAAAGACAGTATTTGTTTTCCTTATCCCTATTTTGTTTATATTTATTTGCTGTTTATATTTTAGACCTTGGCTGTGAACTCTGCATCCTGGCTATTGTAAATAATGCTTGTGGCAGCTGATTTCAACTCCTCTACACACAGAGTGGAACTGCTGGGTCCGATGGCAGTTCCATTTTCAGTTTTTTGAAGAATCTCCATACTGTTTTCCAAAATGACTGCACTGATTCCACTAAAATCAGCAGTGTCCAGCAGCCTCCTACTCGCTGCCTTGTCAATATCTGCTATTTTTCACCTTGGAACAATGACCATTTCCAGGTGATGTCTCCTGGGGATTTTATCGGCATATCTCTAGCATTAAATGCCTGGAATTTTTTTTTTCATTTATCTGTTGGTTATTTCTACATCTTCTTTTCAGAACTATTTATTCGGGTCCTTTGTCTGTTTATTTAATTTTTAATTATTTGAATGTGTGTGTGTGTGTGTGTGTGTGTGTGGTGTGCACATAAGTGCAGGTGCTGGGAGTCTGGAGGAGTTAGATCTCCTGGAGCTGGGGTCACAAGTGGCAATGAGCCATGAGTGCAGAGAAGCAAGACGGGTCCTCTGGAAGAGCTGTGTGCACCATTAAGTGTGGAGCCATTGCTCTACCACCCTTTGCTGGGGGTTTTAATAGGGTTGTTTGTTTTCCTGATAAACACAATTCATATCAAAATTCCAATGCCATTCTTTACAGAAATAGAAAACAAGACAAAAACAACCATCCAATGAGTATGGGAACATAGAAGACCTCAAATAGCTAATCTAATTTTCTTGAGGACAAAAAAAAAAAAACCAGGGGGCTGGGGAGAGCTGGTGAGGCACTTGTTTTGCAAGCATGCAGACCTGAGTTTGATCACACACACAATGCCAAGTGTGGGTGTGTGTGTGCCTGTGATCCTGGCCTCAGGGAAGCAGAGACGAGCGGCTCCTCAGGGCTCCCTGGCCACAGGCAAATCAGGGAGCTCCAGGTTCAGTGAGAGAACCTGCCTCAAATAAATAAATAAGTAAATAAGACACATGAAATTGATCTCTGCCACCACAGGCATGTGTATGTATGTGCACATGTACAAACATGAGCACACTCATAGATCCCCCCCACATGAGCGTGCGCATACACACATACACACACAAGAAGACTAGAATCCTCATGCTTCCTGGTTTCAGAATGTTACAAAGCATAATAAGCTACATACTGTGGCCCTGGCATAACCCTGGCTTATTGACCAATGCTGTGCCCACGAGAGAGCCCAGAAATAAACCCAGGGATAAGCATAACCCACTGATTCTCAACACACAAAGGGGAAAGGACATTCTCTTCAACAAATGTTGCTGGTAGAGGTGACTGTCACTTGACATGGAGTTGAACCCTGATCTCACCCCTCGTAAAAGAATCAAGTCAGAATGGATTAGGGACAGGTATATTGACAGGAGGGAAACTCTCAGGAAGAGAATCTGAGCAATGGTAGCACAGGCAGGGAGTGCAGCGAGGGGCGGCTCCTGAAAAGCTCAGTCACCACGGTGGGACTGGGGATGAGCAGGAACCACAGACGTCAAGGTGCAGCCCTCATGGGAGTGGGGGTGGGGCCGGCCGCCCCCGCTGCTGAGCAGTCTGTCCTCACTAGCTCTCGTGTGTCATACAGAGTGGGTGGGAGTTGTCAGGCCTGGAGGTGAGGTATGGCAGGCAGGCTGCTCTGTGCAAACCCCACAACAGCGTGGAAGCAAAACCTGCCAGTGTCTGCATGGCTTGAGAAACCTCTGGGCTCTGCACTTTGCAATCAATTTTTCATCCCATGCCTGTGAAGATCATTTCTGATCGAAGATCTTTCTGTTATTAATCCCATTTAAAAACTATAGAATTGGAAACTGAGAGATGTTGCATAATTTTTCCCAGTGCTTCCCAAGTGGTGAAAAATTGGTGTGGTATTTGGCACCAAAGTCCATCTGATACTACTATTTACTGCTGTTCAGCAGGGCTACATAGTCCGTGAACAGATTGAGAGAGTAGCTGAGGGCCAGGAGGAGCCACAGACCATATTGAAAAGGTGCCCAGATCCCAGGCTGAGCAGGGACAGATTCTCATTTTTCTCTGGGCCACATTACAGCTTGCAAATTCGGGAAAATGAAGAAACTAGGGAGAGGGTGTAGATAAACGGGCCCTCCTCCTAGAAGACACCCGGCCCTCGTCCCCTCCTCTGTTCTGCCTCCCTTAGCTCTTCCTGGGGATCTGCGTTGGTGGGGGAATTCAGGGTATTTGTGGATAACAGATGTGCATATTTTCTTGGTCTAGTGAGATGAAGAGAAGCAGGAGGAGGCTGGGCACAGGGCCAGGCTGCATGGAGCTGCCAGAATCCTGGGTCCAGGCTGCAGGACTCCATGCATTTGCCCAGTGCACCCCTCACCCTTTCGTTGCTGCTGCTACTTGCTTCCTGCACTGTACGTACCGTGTATGTACATGTTACCATTTGCCATGGAGGAGATATGGCAGTGGCAAGCTGTGTCAGCCAGCTCAGGTTGCCTTAACAAAGCTCTTCAGAACAGGTAGCTTAGACAGCTGGAATCCCTTGTCTCAGTCCTGGAGTTTAGGAATATGCCTATCAGGGTGTGGTGTCCTTTTGTATATATAGCCTGCCTTCCTTCCTCCTTCCCTCCCTTCTTTCCTACCCTCCCTTTTTTCCTTCCCCTCTCTTCCTTCCTTCATTCCTTCCTTCTTTCCTTCCTTTCCTTCCTTCCCTCCTTCCTTTCCTTCCTTCCTTCCTTCCTTCATTCCTTCCTTCTTTCCTTCCTTTCCTTCCTTCCCTCCCTTCCTTCCCTCCCTTCCTCCCTTCCTTCCTCCCTCCCTTCCTCCCTTCCTTCCTTCCTTCCTCCCTCCCTTCCTCCCTTCCTTCCTTCCTTCCTTCCTTCCTTCCTTCCTTCCTTCCTTCCTTCCTTCCTTCCTTCCTTTCCTATGTCCTTCCTTCCTTCTCCCCTCTTTTCCTTCTTTCCTCTACACTGTGTTTCTATTTTCTGTGCATGCATGTATGTGCATGCATCTGTGTGCATGTTTGTTCACACTTGTGTGCTTGTCAGAGGTCCACATTGCACCTTCTTCAATTGGTCTTCATCTTGCTTTTTTGATAAGAGTCTCTCACTGAACCCAGATCTCACAGATCGGTTAGATCTGATGGCCAGCAAGCTTCTGGGCTCAGCCTGTCTCCATCCCCAATGCTTGGATTACAGACACAGGGGCTGACCTTGGCTTTGCAGTGGTGTTGGGTCTGCACTCAGGTCCAAATGCTTGCATCACAAGCACTTTCCAGACTCAGCCATGTCCCTGGTCCATACACATTGCTTTTCCTTGGTGCACATGCCCAGAGTGAGCAGGCACTGTGTAATAAGGGCATTGATTCCATCATGTGGACTTACTCTTGGGACTTCATCTAAACTCAACTACCTCCCAAATCCCCCTCTCAAAATACCACCCCCTGAGGGGTGAGGATTCAGTGTGCGAACTCTGGGGTGGGGAATGGAATACACCGAGCACCACAGCACAGCCCGTAGAGTTGGTGCTCTGCTCAGTAAGATGTTTACCAAGCAGTACCGGGGAGAAAGGTTCAGACTGACCTGATGGATAGCTTTGCACCATCTAGGCAAGGGAGGATGGCTGCTGGGTAGAGGGTCAGGGTTCTAGCAACGCCAGGAAGCAGGGCAGATGGAGGGGTGTTGAGACTAACAATATGAAAGAAGTCAACGAGAAAGAAGAAGACTGGAGCCACCCCACCCCACCTCCAGACCAAGGTGAGGACAGTGCATGCTTGAGAGAAACCTCCACTCTACCAACATGCAAGGAGTCAGGCATTGTGTGAGTGACCCATGAAGGGTCACGACTGTCTTGGCCTCTAACTTTGCCCAGCTCTGTTTCTCAAAAAGCCTTTTCTTAGTAAACTGTCTCCATTTCTATCACGGCCCACGTGTCCTGATCAAAGTCTCTGTTCTAAGACACAGGAACCTGGAACTCTCAGTTGATTCCCTCTGGAGTTTAATCCACGTCTCTATCTGCTCAACGCTAGGAAAAGGAGCCCTCACCATGGGTCTCTGATTTGGCCTCATGAGCCACAGATGAGTCATGAGATCTCCTCCTAAAACAATTCTTGGGCATTTGGGGGATAAATAGCATGCACTCACCTGTGCCCCAACTCATTCCACACTGGAAGAACTTACAGTGTATTTGGCTTCTGAAAGTCTTTAAAGTATCTGTAAGAATGGACTCAATTCCTTCCAATGAGGCCTGGAGAGAATGAGCTTTGCCGCCTCTGGGGCCACAGGGGCACTGGCTCGTCACCTTCCCGCGGTCTTTCAGTATCTCAGTCTCTCCTCAGCTTTTCTACACAAACTGGCTCTTTAACTGTTCGGACTAAATTTGAGTGCTGCATTTATTTTTTTATTTTTTTAAAAAAAAACATTTTTTTTTTATTGATGCTTTCGTGCATTTCAAACATCATTTTCCAATTACAGTTTTCAGGCAATTTTCCCTTTACGCTTCCCCCCGACCACCCCACCCCATCCCAGTCATGCATTTTCTGCCAAAATGTCCTGCATCTTTCCTCTCACGTTTTTTTTCCCCATTTTTTTAGCTATAAGTGATAATCATGAGTACAAGATTCCTGCATGTAAAACCAATTTTCGGGCTGTTGTGCCCCAAACCCCACAGCCCCATTGTCCACTATCCAGCGGGGGGCGGTTGAGGGGTTGTATGTTCATCAGGTTGATCAAATGAGTGTCCACACTTGCATTCTACCCACCTAATTGTGAAATGGAAGTGGAGATTTATTTATTGCTATCATGGAGTGCTTCCCTGGGTTGATGACTGGAGACAACTTAACCTGACTTGGCTTTGTAGAGAACAAACAGGGGAGCACGGCCGCAAGTGAACATGGCCACGGGGGAGCACAGCCGCAAGGGAGTACAGTCTACAAGGGGAGCACGGCCACAAGGGAGTACAGTCCAGGACACAGGGGAAGCACGGCCACAAGGGAGTACCGTCTACAAGGGGAGCACGGCACACAAGGGAGCTACATCCAAGGGGAGCCCCAGTACAAGGGGAGCACGGCCACAAGGGAGTACCGTCTACAAGGGGAGCACGGCCACAAGGGGAGGTACAGTCCGTACAAGGGGAGTCACGGCCACAAGGGAGTACAGTCCTACAAGGGGAGCACGGCCACAAGGGAGTACCTAAGGGAACCCAATCGTCACAAGGGGAGCACGGCCACAAGGAGACGTACAGTCTACAAGTGGAGCACGGCCACAAGGGAGTACAGTCTACAAGGGGAGCACGGCCACAAGGGAGTACACGTCTACAAGGGGAGCACGGGCCCCACAAGGGAGTACAGTCTACAAGGGGAGCACGGCCACAAGGGAGTACCGTCTACAAGGGGAGCACGGCCACAAGGGAGTACCGTCTACAAGGGGAGCACGGCCACAAGGGAGTACAGTCTACAAGGGGAGCCACGGCCACAAGGGAGTACAGTTACAAGGGGAGCACGGCCACAAGGGAGTACAGTCTACAAGGGGAGCAGGCGCACAAGGGAGTACAGTCTACAAGGGGAGCACGGCCACAAGGGAGTACAGTCTACAAGGGGAGCACGGCCACAAGGGAGTACAGTCTACAAGGGGAGCACGGCCACAAGGGAGTACAGTCTACAAGGGGAGCACGGCCACAAGGGAGTACAGTCTACAAGGGGAGCACGGCCACAAGGGAGTACAGTCTACAAGGGGAGCACAGGCCACAAGGGAGTACAGTATACAAGGGGACACGGCCACAAGAGGAGTACAGTCTACAAGGGGAGCACGGCCACAAGGGAGTACAGTCTACAAGGGGAGCACGGCCACAAGGGAGTACAGTCTACAAGGGGAGCACGGCCAAAGAGTCCGCAAAGGGAGAGGCAGGTACAGTCTACAAGGGGAGCAAGGCCACAAGGGAGTACCGTCTACAAGGGGAGCACGGCCACAAGGGAGTACAGTGTACAAGGGGAGCACGGCCACAAGGGAGTACAGTCTACAAGGGGAGCATGGCCACAAGGCTGGCCTGAGCCACTCTGGGAGTGTTTGCCTGAGGCTGAGTCTGGAGGTCCCCTCTGCTGGGCTGAGCCCCTAGAGGACTGGTACAGGGCATGGAGAGACTCAGAGGACCTGCTGGGACAGCCTGGGCCCTGAGTGTCTACAGACACACTGTTCTGAGCTCTCATGCAGGGCTCAGCTTCTCCATAGCTAAAGCAGGACTAAGCTAGGCATTGAGTCTCCAGAGATATTTCTGGACAGTTCAGAAAAAAATCAGGGACTGTAGAATCAGGAAATTACATGTCCATCCTCTTTATTTGATTTTAACATAATATTTTTATAAATTCCTTGAACATTTCACACATGCATACAATATGCTTTGATCGTATCCTTCCTCCCCAGCTCCTTCCATCTATCCTCTTTATAGAAATTAGAAAGGATGCTGATAGGTCTGAGGAGCCTGAGCTTGCCTTGTTTAACCCATAGCCTACAACCTGCCCTCAGCGCCCACCCTCCAAAGTAAGCCCACAACATCCTCAGAACCCCAGAGCTCTGGTGGAAATCCCACATCAACCCACCAGTTCCCTGGGTCACCACTGCTCTGAGCACTCTGGAGTCTGTGGCTGTACACATGCATGTGTTATGACACATGGACACCAGGTAACATATCTGTCAAGGAAGATTCTACTAACAATCATTGGAGAAAAAGGACCTTTGGAATATGGGCTGATAGAATCAGATTACTTTGTCTCTTAAGTATATTCTTCTGGCCTTCAAAGCCTTCTCTCATCAGAAGCCAGCCTATTTATCCAAATCTGTCTTCCAGAAGGTATCTCAGAAACCCCCTCTGAAGAGATACCTCAGAGATCTTCATGCAATCCTCCAAATCCACCACAGTCACTCTCTATTACTTCTTTGTTCTATTTAATGTGTGCATGCGCGCATGTGTGTGCACATGTGTGCGCACGTGTGTGTGCATGTGTGTGTGTGCGAGCATGTGTGTGTGTGTGTGTGTGTGTGTGTGTGCAGGCACCTGCAGAGACCAGAAAAGGAGCTGAACCTCAGCTCTAACCCCCTGGTGCTGGGTTGCAGGCAGATGTGACTGATGTGGCTCCTGGGAACTGATCTCAGGTCCTCTACAAGAGCGAGTGGTCTTGGTGGCCAAGCCATCTTTCCAGCCCCCTTCTCACTTTGACAACTGAAGAATTAATTACCTGGCTCCACCCTCCCTGTATCCATCTACTGGTCCAGACAGCCCCTCACAGTGCACCTTGGACCTACAGGATTCTGGTAGTCCAGATGCCATTAAACTAAAACTAAACCTTCTTCCTACTAAGGTAAAAATGCCAGAAAGGACATTTCAGAAACCATCTCAGTCACATACATTAAAGGAAAAAAAACAGTTTCTGGTGAATCCTTTTAATCCATTTTAGCTAAATTCACTTTCTTCAAGCAGCTCCCTCCTCAAAAAACGTTAGTCAACATCATCCTGTATTTCACTCAGACAGCATGAGCTATATATTTAGCGAAAGTATACTGCCTTGTCATTCCCAGATAAGTGCAGGGCCAAATTTAAATTTTATTTTATTATTTTTAAGATGGTGGACTCTTGGAGACCTGAAGAGCCCAAACCCTGTCCTGGCAGATGTGGAAGGAGATGACGGTGGAGAAGCTCTATTTTGGGGGCCTGTTGTCCTGTTAGTTTCAGATCAGAGAGGATGCACACCTAGATTTTACAAAATCCCTTCCAGAGTGTTGCTATTCTCCAGGCCCCTCATTTCCACAAGAACATTGGCTTTTTCTGATGAAGACTCTGGAGGGCACTTCCAAAAGAAGCTTGTCATTACGAACAATTAAACTGAACAAACAATAATAGCCCTCATTTGTGGGGCACTTGCTCCGAGCCAGGTCTTATGCTGAGCACTTTCCCAGTTTATCTCCAGTCCACACGCCTCCAAGACGAATGTGCCATTGCCACTACTTCACAAAATGAGAGCTTATGTTGATTATAAAAATCACCCAGGATCCAAAATTAGGAAGGTGGACATCCTTGCTCTTAGCCGTTCTCCTACCCTGGGGAGATCCGTCCAGTGCAGCCCTAGGCAGCTGAGCTGCAGGTGCCTGCTGTCTCATGCCTCTAGTTTCCAAGGAAGGGTCTCCAGGGTAGAAGATCACCTTTTCTCAGGTACAGGAGGGAGAAAGTCCTACTACAACTGTGTTAAGAAGGGGGACCTTATGAAATAAAGGAAAAAGAAATAACCCATAGCTGAAGGGAGAGAAAGAACCATGCAGGACAACAGGATGACATCTGAGACTACAGTAAATTGCTGTCTGCGTCATGGTGCTGCTGTTGTCTGCCCTGTGGGGTACTGCTGGAGTCGCTCGCTCGCTGTATTCCCCGCTCCCCTCCCTCACCCTGGCCCATTGGTATAGAATTATACATCCATTCCCTTTGTCACAGGACCTTGTGATCGCTTCTAGAAAGCAGAGCATCTATCAATACTCTCTTGGTTCAGGCAAGTCATACTTCAGCTCAGAACACAGCAGAACATGTAAATACCCTTGTGTGATAAGGCTTAGACTCACAGCCTGTGATTCCCCATGGAATTTTGTAGCTGCTCCCTCTTGACCCTTACACATTGGGCAGACCTAGACTTTTGGGATTCTGTCTGATTCAACTGAGAACAGGTGGCCATAGGTGACTTAAAGGTAGTGATTGATTAAAACAAGTATTTTTATGAGCAACTAAGGGATTGGTGCTATTTGTTATGCAACAAACATTGGCCAATACATATTATTTTCACATGAGTGTATCACTTTTTCTTTCTCAAGAAGGAATCATGATAACCTTTAAAAAGTTAAATCACAAAGACTATCAGACCTAGAAGATAACACAGAACAACTCCCCATGCCGTATTACAGTTAAAATGCTAGACACCAAAACACAAAGGACAAAATTCTGAAGCACATAGAGAGAAAACAACAAAGTTATCATAAAGGAGAAACCATCAGAATTACAGCTGTCTTCTCCGTGCAAACTATGAACGCAAGAAGACACACTGGAAGCAAAGTGTCCCCAGTGTTAAAGACTATGGTGCCAACCCAGTTACTCTAGACCAGCAAAATGTCGATTATGTTGAGAGAGAGGAAAGGAATTCCATGAAGCAAGCACGTGATATTGACATACAGTCTTAGAAAAGCCACCTCTTCAGAAAATACTTGAAACAATTCAAGGACAGAAGAAGAGGAGCAAATCTATCCAGGCACCTAGAAGAGGAAATAATAATAAAACATAACTGGAGATCGTAGTAAAACCTAGACTAAAATGCAAATGGATAATAAGGTGAAAGGAAGGCAAACACATATCTATTCAGTTTACCTTAAATATTAATGAGATAAACTCCCCAATCAAAGACTATAGACTGGAGATGGATTAGGACCCATTTCACTCTCAGGATAGGCACCAAACTTAAGGTGAAGGGATGGAAAAAATATTCAAGGAAAAAAAGTTATTCAGGCTGGGCTAGGTGGTTACACACCTTTAATCCCTAAAACCTTGGGAAGCAGATGGTAGGGGATCTCTTTGTGAGTTCAAGGCCACCTGGTCTACAGAGTGAGCTCCAGGCCAGCTGGGACTTAAAGGGCGACCCTGTCTCAAAAATACAAAAAAAAAAAAAAAAGTTAAATCAGCGGGGTTGGAGAGATGGCTCAGTGGTTAAGAGCACCGACTGCTCTTGCAGAGGATTGGGGTTTGATTCCCAGTACCCACATGACATCTAAGAACTGTCATTAAACCAGGCCTGGTGGTATACACCTTTAATTTTAGCACTTGGGAGGCAGAGGCAGGAGGATCTCCATGAGTTCAAGGTAAGCCTGGTCTACAGAGTGAGTTCCAGGCCAGCTGGGTCCTATGAGACCCTCTAAAAAGACAAAAAAAAGTTAAATCAGCATCAAGCATGGTGACACAGGCTTTTTCTGTGAGATCAAGGCTGGCCTGGTCTACGTGGTGAGTTCCAGGGCAGCTGGGGCTACAGGGAGACCCTATCAAACAAAACAACAAGAAGCCCAAATGCATGTCTATTCACACATGGGCTTTATTGTATTTAGAATCAATATGGGTTTCTTAGGCTTATGGAACCCTGCCCACCTCTTTGCTCAGCATGCTTTGGCTGCAACATACTTCTTTTGCTTTCTATTCTTTGGGTGTGCAAGCTTGCTCCCATTTTAAAGCCTTTATGCTTACTATTCTATTTTTCTCTGGACACTAGATCTGTGTTGCCTACTGTGATATATGTGGCTGCTGAAAATCAATAAAGCTAAATAACATTTAAGGAATAGTCATAATAATCAGATTTCAAATGCTTAGTAAGTACACGTGGTTAGTGTTTTCCATAATAGATTTCGGCTCCTCAGAGATGATGTTTGCTGACCATCCTTCTAAAATCGCTCTCAAGATCTCTGGCATTTTTTGTAGAGGTTAAAGGTTGAGGGGAAGAGGTAAGCCACTGCTGCCTTGAACATGAAGATCCCACAGGAATAAAGCAGGGTGGGGGTTAGTTTTCTGGGCAGGACAAGGGCCAAGTTCTGGGTTTGTATCTAAATATGTAACTTCCATTTTTGGACTCAAAATGTAGAGGCCAGAATCTTGGGCAACAGGAAGACACTGGAGGGAAAAGGAGCAGAGATGATCAGGAAACCCTGATGACAGGGTTGAGAAAATGAGCCTTGGAAAGCCTGGAATTTCTGGGAGGGGTGTGGAGGTTCCCCTAGGCTGTAGACTACAAGAAACAAGGACAGTAGACTGGGATCTGATGCTGAGAAATTGACCCATTAGCCAAGAGGAACTGGTTTTCACTCTAGGAGTCCAGGAGGACTCAAATCTAAGAGTATTTGGAATCATTGTGGGCAGGAAGGCTGGGCAGGGAAGCCACCAGGATTCTGCAACCGCCCCCTCCCCCCAGCGTCTTTCCCTCAGGGCCCTCACTGCTGCATGCTGTCAGCGGAGGGCTGGCCAAGCTCTGTCCTGTCAGAGGCTGCAACCAGAGGAGTGAGAGATGTTGGACCTGGTCTGTTGCTCCGGCTCCTCAACTAACCACTTCAATTAACAAATGGAATTTGGCACAGAGCTAAGGGGAGGTTCTTCAATTTAACATTTCCTTCACACATAATTTAAATCTCAGAATCCTTTCTTCAATCATGCACTTGGAAAAGGATCTATCTAGAAGCCATCTAGTACCTTCTCTGTGAAGAATGCATAGATAGATGAATACACTGCTCTCTCTCTCTCTCTCTCTCTCTCTCTCTCTCTCTCTCGTCATGTATACATGTGTGCAGATGGCCACAGAACTCAGACCCAGAGCCTCCTCTCCAGCATTTCTCTTGTGACGAGTGGTGTTTAGTAAAATGGCTGTTTCTTTCAGTCAGTTATGGCTGCAAAGCCAGGCTGCCCTGATTCTGAGGTGCCTAACAAGAAGCAACCACCGTGACACTTCTGTCTCCAGGGGGCAGGGCTATCTGGGCGCTGCTATGTGTTCAGAGCATGGGTGTCTCCCACAGCTGCCGGGCTCCCATTCCTTCTGGGACCAGCAAGCTCTCAGGGCGTGCAGACATAGGAATGCATCAGAGAAATACACCCCTCCACTGAGGGAGTTGGAAGAGAGAGGGAAGACTTGCCTAAGTGGGGCTGGAGAGATTGCTCAGTGGTTCAGAACACTGGCTGCTCTTGCAGAGAACCCAGATTCAATTCCCAGCACCAATATGGTGGCTAACAACCATCTTGAACTCCTGCTCTAGGGGATCCTACACCCTCTTCTGACCTCTATTAGCATTACACACACAGGTACACTTATATACATGCAGACAATTTGCTCATACATATAAAGTAAAAATAAGTATCTTTTGAAAAGAATTGCCTAATAATACTACTAATAATAATATAGTCCATTCTATGCTTTGTGAAAGTCAGTGGTTGGCTACATGAATGTTCTCAGCTAGATAAGTTGGCCTCTCCAACTGCCTTCTTCAGGCCTCTTCAATCCTGTGTCTGAAAACATCACCACACTGTCAATGTCCTGGCCTGTGGAAGGGAATCACCCCACACTCCCCTTGGACTGGCACTAGCTTAAGATCTCAGGCTGTTTCGACAATGAGGTTAAAGCCTCCTTCCTAGGATTCTGACTCTCTTTGGCCCCTGCTCTTCAGGTTTAGGGAAGGTTTCATTCCTGCCAAAAAAAACCCAGGAGGGATGGAACAATTATAAGATGGACCCCTCTGGTGGTGTGGGCTGATCAGGTCTGCAGCCAAGATTCCAACTGTGACTGTCAAAGAGTTTGTGCACAAGCTGGGTGAGCAGACACTAACTGCCTTGTCACCGAGAGAGTGTTCAGGTGCCTAGGGCCTCCAGACTCTAGTCTTAACACACTTCCAAGAGGAACCTCAAGGGACCATCCACAGGGACCATCCTCAGGGATGCCAGGTGAGTGGACAGGAAGTAGATCTCCATGCTGTGGAGTTGCTCCTGTGGCACATGGACCGTCAGACCCTGTACTGCTCTAGATCAGTTGTCTGCCTCCTGTGCTCTGTTCTGTGCTGACAGAACTCTGGTGTCCTCTGGGGAAACCGTCCTGTCCAGTATCCATGCCAGTCACACAGGTCAAGCAGACAAGAGTGGGTGGTTTTAGGGCTGGATGACACGGCTGACAGAATCCACAACCGCTCGCTTGCCCTCTCCCACCATTCCAAGCTCTAAGAATGATCATGTGTCAAAACCTAGACCAACCGGGGCTGGAGAGATGGCCTAGCGGTTAAGAGCACCGACTGCTCTTGCAGAGGACCCAGGTTCAATCCCCAGCACCCACATGGCAGCTAAGAACCATTTGTAACTCCAATTCCAGGAGAACTCCAGTTCCAGGGTAATCCGAGATCCTCTTCTGACCTTCGCGGCATTGCACGACATGGGTGCACATGCAGACAGTATATTCATACACATACAAAAATAAATAATAAAAAAATTTAAAAAAACCCTAGATCAACCACACACCTCAGTATCCTGGCCACTTTGCCACATTCAGAAATGTGTGTGTATTCTGGGTTTCATTCAACTGCCTCCATCCCAGGACTTTGTGTTGCCGATAGGAAGGAAAAATTCCTCTTCTATTGGAATTTGCTCTGGAAGGATGAGGGCTGTCAGTACCAGGCTGGTATGTGTCCTCCATACACCTGATTGTGAAGCAACTTAGAGAAGAGGTTAGCCTAGAGCACTAAGTACCATGTCTCCCTCTACTCCAGGCAAGTCCTTGAACCAGAGATAAACTGAACCAAAGCTATCCAGACAACTGGGTTCTACCATGTGCCACCAAACAGCCTGGACTATTCTCTGGCCACTCAGAAGGCTTGGCTTCCATCCCCAGGAGCAAGGCTTTTCTCAAGGCAAAGATGCTTTGTGACCTGCCTATCAAATCTATCCTTACAGACTGACTTAGTGTTGCTAACATATTTGGCCCTGGAATAAACTTAGCCTTGAAATTTCAATTTTTTCCATCTAGAAAGTCAATTCATTCATAGATAATGACCACCTTCTTAGGAAGACACTAAAGATTAATTAGTCACATTGTACTTATGGTGCATTTATGTTAATGGATAAGAAGACTGGCTAATTATATTGCCCTGCCTTTCCCTGGGACTTCTGATCTCGAAAAGCTCTTTCAGATGAATAATGGAACTTGCTTGTTCTAATGACCCCAGAACTCTGCTTTTAGTATTTGTAGTGTACTTCTGGAAAATAACTGGACACAAGGATGTCTCAAGGTGACACTGTGAGTTACCATCCACCCTGGCACCGAACATGTTATCTCAAGTCCTGAACATACTGCTCATTATTCTAAGTCTCACAGCAAATAGTTCTACCAATAGTATAGCCTACAACAGTCAGAAAGAATATGGATGATATTCTAGTTTCTCTTCAATTGCTGTGACAAAACACTCTGACTGATACCAACTTGGGGAAGAAAGGGTTTATTCAGCTTACATCTCCTGGGTCACAGTTCATCATTTAGGGAGCCCAAGGCAGCAAATCAGGGCAGGAACCTGGAGGCAGGAGCTGAAGTACAGGCCATGGAGGAATGCCGTTTACTGGCTTGCTCCCCTGGCCCATGCCCAGCCTGCCTTCTTATACCATACACAACAACCTGCCCAGGGTGGCACCACTCATTGTGGGCTGGGCCCTCCCACACTGCTCGGCAATCAAAACAATACTCCACAGATGTGGCCACAGGCCAATCCAATGGAGCCAATTCCCCAATAGAGTCTCCCTCAACCCAGGTGTGTCAAGTTGACACTAAAGCTATCCAGCACAATTGACCCCTTGTCAACTTGACACACAAAACACATCACTATTAAACCACCACCTTTCCAGTTCTTATCCCCAAAGTATGATGTTAACATTAATCACAGCCTAAGACAGTACAACCTTAAAAGCCCCACAGTCCTTAAAATGTCCAAACACTTAAAAGTTTACAGTCTATTAAAAGTCTCTTAACTGTGGGCTGCTGTAAAATCCAAAACAAGTACTGTCTTATTTCAAAGGGAAGAATCAGGCACACTCAAACAAAATCTAAGTCCAGCAAAGTAGCTCAAGGCTGGACACCTGGGACTCACTCACAATCTTCTGGGCTCCAAAGGGTTTCGGCAGCTCCCCTTCTCTGACTCTGCCGTCTGTGGCACACACAGCTCATCTCGCAGGCCCAGGCCAACTCCATTCCACACCTGCCACTGCTCTTGGTGGTCGTCCCATGGTCTCGGCATCTCCAAAAACTTGGGGTCGCCACTGAAACTGAGGTTGCTTCTGACCTCTCCTGATGCAAAACCTCAACTTCTCTTCCTGACCCCTGGAATCCTGGGGTCTTCACTGCAACCAAGGCTGAACTCTGACCAGTGGCCTTTCCTGGCCTCTCATAGTTCCAGGCCTCGGCTGCTCTCTGTGACCCCTTCATGCTTTCAACACTGGAACCATGTAGGAGACTCTTACACGTTACCAAGTCCTGCTTCTGGCTTGATTGACATGGAGGCTCAGGCCCCTTCTGGAACACAGCTTCTGTGTGATGACCCTGAAGAAAATTTTCCCAGAAGATTTCACCACAGTGATGCTGGTCTCTTGTTACTTACAGCTGATTTTTCAGCCCAATTGTCCCAGTACAAGAAAGATGTCACTTCAGGTTCTGGTCTCTTGTTACAACTGATTCTTCAGCCCCAGCTGACCAGAACCCACAGATTAAACAGTCCTGATGATCTCTGCTTCCCTTTGAAATTAGAAACTTCACAAGCCAGGCCTCCATCATCTACAACTCTTTCAGCAAAACTGTTCCAAGTTCCACAGCCACGATCCTTAGGCATTCAATGATTTTTCTAGACCGAAGTTCCAAACGCTTCCACAATCCTTCCCCAAAACACCAAGGTCAGGTCTGTCACAGCAATAGCCCACTCTCTGGTACCAATTTCTGTTCTGGTTTGTCTTCCATTGCTGTGACAAAACACTCTGACTGACACCAACTTGGGGAGGAAAGGGTTTATTAAGCTTACATCTCCTGGGTCACAGTTCATCACTTAGGGAGACCAAGGCAGGAACTCAGGGCAGGAACCTGGAGGCAGGAGCTGAAGCACAGGCCATGGAGGAGTGCTGTTTACTGGCTTGCTCCTCTGGCTCATGCCCAGCCTGCCTTCTTATACGGTACACAACAACCTGCCCAGGGTGGCACCACTCATTGTGGGCTGGACCCTCCCATACTGCTCAACAATCAAGACAATACTCCACGGATGTGGCCACAGGCCAATCCAAAGGAGCCAATTCCCCAACTGAGGCTCCCTCAACCCAGGTGTGTCAAGTTGACACTAAAGCTATCCAGCACAGATGATTAAAAGTTTATAAAGATGGGGTGGGGGAATAACACAGTACATAAAGGCACTGCCAAGCCTGACAGCCTGAGTTTGAGCCTCAGGGTCCATGGTGGGGGGAGGAGAGAACCAATTCCTGTGGACTATTCTCTAACCTGCACATGGAGGTTTGCAGGAAATCCAGCTCGAATTGCAGGCTGGCTTTCCAACTAGCACGTCTCACCGCATGGCCTAGGGTCTGGCCCCGCCCCAAGGAGGAGCAAGCAGCATGGCCTAGGTGCATGATGCTAGGTGGGGCAAGGTGTGCAGTGGCACGGAACTGGGGGCTTGTGATTGGCTCTGGGAACTGACATCATTTGGTTTATAAAAGCAAGCTGTGGCAAGGAGTAAATTTGAATTTCATAGTAATATCATCACAGAATTCCCGGCTGTTATTTTTTTTTATTAATTATTGCATGCATACAGGCTAAGGTAGGCCTGCATTTCGTTTGGGTGGCCAGTGGGTTGGAAAGAGATTCCTTTGTGGATCACCAATCTGGGTAGGTGGTGTTGTGAGTGGGTATTGGGTGAAGGGAGGTGATCAGCCGTCAGCCTGAAATTCCTGTCCAGGCTCTGGTCAGGTGAGAAGCCATGGCCAAGAGTGGAACATGTGTCTCGTGGGTCCAGGTTAAGGGCCTGAGTTGAAAGTATCATCCAGGCCAGGCTATGGGAAGTAGCCAACTGGCCTCTGCACTGAGGGATCAGATCCCCACAGTGTCTACAAAGCAGACACTGCGTCCTCATTCCCCTTAGCAGGGCCGAGTGGTCCCTGTTCAGCATTAAAAGAAAGCTTCCTGCAGACGTGTTATGCATGTGTCCAGACATGTACACATTCATACAAGAGAAACAATAAATACATCAATGTAATTTTAAAATAATAAGGGGCTAGAGAGACAGCTCAGCAGTTAGGAGCATTGGCTAATCCTGCAGAGGACCCAGGTTCACTTCCCAGCATTGACATGGCAGCCAACAACCACCTGTAACTCCAGTTCCATGGGATCTGACACTCTCTTCTGACCTACATGGGCATTGAACAACATGGTTGCCCTTATTTTACTTGCAGGCAATACATTCATCCACATGAAATAAAATAATAAAGTATTTTTTTTAAATAAAAAAAATTAATAACCAAACAAGCCAGAACAAGAACAGAAACTCTATTTAAATAGAAGTTTTTAGGATAAGCATCACAATGTTGTTTTTCAAGAAAATGAAGAAAATAAATTAGATACTCAGGAAAAGAATACTGTTTAAATAAGTTCAGTTACAGATGTACAACAAGCTTTTAGTATGGACTCAGGGGAGGAGGGCTTCAGGAGGCAGACCGAGGGAAGAGGAAAGCCTCGCCAGTGCACAGACGTCTAGGGATCAAACTGAAAATGCTCAGCCCTCGGCACTTTGAGCTTCCTCACCTGTGAAGAGGGGAGACTGAAAGTTTCCCCCATGACACTGGAGCAGAGGGGTGACATGAACCCCAGCTTCATTAGGTCCTTAAGACTTCTGCCTGTGGTTGATGCTCTTATCGCCTTCTTTGGAAAGAAGATGAGGTTCTAGAAAGAGGCTTCAACTCTCACAAAGTTCCCAGAGTTCCCACAGCCACCAAGCCTAGAACTCTTTCATTTAAAAATGGAGCCTTTAGTGCATAAGAGAGCTTGCAACACGGCTGGACAGCTCTGGCTGTCAACTGGACACACCTGAGAAGAGGGGACTGCAGTTGGCCTGTGGCCAAGTCTGTGAAGCATTATCTTGATTGTTGAGTGATGTGAGCAGGTCTGCCCACTTGGCGGTGCCACCCCTGGGCAGGTGGCCCTCGGTTGTATAAGAAAGCAGGCCGAGCACAGGCCAGGGGAGCCAGGTAGTTAGAAGTTCCTCAGTGGCCCATGCTTCAGTTCCTGCCTCCAGTTTCCTGCCTCCAGGTTCCTGCCCTGAGTTTCTTTCTGCCTTACCATCTCACCATAATGGATAGCAATCTGTAAGGTGAAATAAACCCTTTCCTCCTCTGAGTTGCTTTTGGTCAGTGTTTTATTACAGCAGTAGAAATAACTAAGACACTGTGCAAGCTTGAAGACCTGGGTTTAGATCCTAGTACCTACTTAAAAATCCAGGAGTGGCCCTGTGTCAGCCCATGATCTCAGCGCTGTGGGTTCAGAGCTGCAAAGATTACTGTGGTTTGCTGGCTAAATTCCCATCATAGAGATAAACAGTGATAGGGGTGAAAACCAGGTGTAAGTCACACCAAAAGCTCATTCCAGAAACTTCTGGACTGACTAGCTTTGCAAGGGCTCTAAATAAGGCATCGGGCATGGGGGGGGGGTGCGTGCGTGCTTACGTCTATGTGCGGGCATAGTTTCTGTGCAAGTGCATCCTTCCCTACTGGTGATGGCAAAGGAAGACATTAGGAGTCCTCTCCATCACTCTCCATCTCCTTGCTGTGAGACAGGGTCTCTCACTGAACCTCGAGCTAGGCTGACAGCCAGCAAACCACAGTAATNCACGGCCACAAGGGTGTACAGTCTACAAGGGGAGCACGGCCACAAGGGGAGTACAGTCTACAAGGGGAGCACGGCCACAGGGGAGTACAGTCTACAAGGGGAGCACGGCCACAAGGGGAGTACAGCCTACAAGGGGAGCACGGCCACAAGGGAGTCCAGTCTACAAGGGGAGCACGGCCACACGGGAGTACAGTGTACAAGGGGAGCACAGCCACAAGGGAGGACAGTCTACAAGGGGAGCACGGCCACAAGGGAGTACAGTCTACAGGGGGAGCACGGCCACAAGGGCGTACAGTCTACAAGGGGAGCACGGCAACAAGGGAGTACAGTCTACAGGGGGAGCACGGCCACAAGGGGAGTACAGTGTACAAGGTGAGCACGGCCACAAGGGAGTCCAGTCTACAAGGGGAGCACGGCAACAAGGGAGTACAGTGTACAAGGGGAGCACGGCCACAAGGGCGTACAGTCTACACGGGGAGCACGGCCACAAGGGAGTACAGTCCACAAGGGGAGCACGGCCACAAGGGAGTACCGTCCACAAGGGGAGCACGGCCACAAGGGAGTACAGTCTACAAGGGGCGCACGGCCACAAGGGAGTACAGTGTACAAGGGGGGCACGGCCACAAGGGAGTACAATCTACAAGGGGAGCACGGCCACAAGAGAGTACAGTCTACAAGGGGAGCACCGCCACAAGGGAGTACCGTCTACAAAGGGAGCACGGCCACAAGGGAATACAGTCTACAAGGGGAGCAAGGCCACAAGGGAGTACAGTCTACAAAGGGAGCACGGCCACAAGGGAGTACAGTCCACAAGGGGAGCACGGCCACAAGGGGAGTACAGCCTACAAGGGGAGCACGGCCACAAGGGAGTACAGTCTACAAGGGGAGCACGGGCCACAAGGGAGTTTCTTTTTTTTTTTTTTTTTTTTTTTTTTTTTTTATTTTTTTTTTTTTTTTTTTTTTTTTCTTTTTTTTTATTTTTTTTTTTGTTTTTTTACTATATTTTTTATTTTTTTTTTTTTTTTTTTTTTTTTTTTTTTTTTTATGTTTTTTTTTATTTTTTCTTTTTTTTTTTTTTTTTTTTATTTTTTTAATTTTACATTACAAGGGGAGCACGGCCACAAGGGAGTACAGTCTACAAGGGGAGCACAGCCACAAGGGAGTACAGTGTACAAGGGGAGCACGGCCACAAGGGAGTACCGTCTACAAGGGGAGCACGGCCACAAGGGAGTACCGTCTACAAGGGGAGCACGGCCACAAGGGAGTACAGTCTACAAGGGGAGCACGGCCACAAGGGAGTACAGTCCACAAGGGGAGCACGGCCACAAGAGAGTACAGTCTACAAGGGGAGCAAGGCCACAAGGGAGTACAGTCCACAAGGGGAGCACGGCCACAAGAGAGTACAGTCTACAAGGGGAGCACAGCCACAAGGGAGTACCGTCTACAAGGGGAGCACGACCACAAGGGAGTACAGTCTACAAAGGGAGCACGGCCACAAGGGAATACAGTCTACAAGGGGAGCAAGGCCACAAGGGAGTACAGTCCACAAGGGGAGCACGGCCACAAGAGAGTACAGTCTACAAGGGGAGCAAGGCCACAAGGGAGTACAGTCCACAAGGGGAGCACGGCCACAAGAGAGTACAGTCTACAAGGGGAGCACGGCAACAAGGGAGTACAGTGTACACGGGGAGCACGCGGCCCACAATGGCGGTACCGTGCTACAAGGTGGAGCACGGCACAAGGGATGTTGTTGTGAGGTACCTTCTACAAGGGGAGGCATGGCCAAAAGGGAGTACAAGTCTACAAGGGGCACACGGCCACAAGGGGTACAGTCTAAAGGGGAGCACGGGCCACAGGGAGTACGTCTAACAAGGGGAGCACGGCCACAAGGGAGTACCGTCTACAAGGGGAGCACGGCCACAAGGGAGTACAGTCTACAAGGGGAGCACGGCCACAAGGGAGTACCGTCTACAAGGGGAGCACGGCCACAAGGGAGTACCGTCCACAAGGGGAGCACGGCCACAAGGGAGTACCGTCTACAAGGGGAGCACGGCCACAAGGGAGTACCGTCTACAAGGGGAGCACGGCCACAAGGGAGTACAGTCTACAAGGGGAGCACGGCCACAAGGGAGTACCGTCTACAAGGGGAGCACGGCCACAAGGGAGTACAGTCTACAAGGGGAGCACGGCCACAAGGGAGTACAGTCTACAAGGGGAGCACGGCCACAAGGGGAGTACAGCCTACAAGGGGAGCACGGCCACAAGGGTGTACAGTCTACAAGGGGAGCACGGCCACAAGGGAGTAACGTCACATAGGGGAGCACGGCCCACAAGGAGTACCGTCTCAAGGGGAGCATGGCCACAAGGGAGTACGGTCTACAAGGGGAGCACAGCCACAAGGGAGTACAGTCTACAAAGGGAGCACGGCCACAAGGGAATACAGTCTACAAGGGGAGCACGGCCACAAGGGTAGTACCATCACAATGGGAGCACGGCCCACAAGGGAGTACCGTCTACACGGGGAGCACGGCCACAAGGGAATACAGTCTACAAGGGGAGCATGGCCACAAGGTAGTACAGTCTACAAGGGGAGCACGGCCACAAGGGCGTACCGTCTACAAGGGGAGCACGGCCACAAGGGGAGTACAGTCTACAAGGGAGCACGACCACAAGGGAGTACAGTCTACAAGGGGAGCACAGCCACAAGGGAGTACAGTCTACAAAGGGAGCACGGCCACAAGGGAGTACAGTCTACAAGGGGAGCACGGCCACAAGGGAGTACAGTGTACAAGGGGAGCACGGCCACAAGGGAGTACCGTCTACAAGGGGAGCACGGCCACAAGGGAGTACAGTGTACAAGGGGAGCACGGCCACAAGGGAGTACAGTGTACAAGGGGAGCACGGCCACAAGGGGAGTACAGTGTACAAGGGGAGCACGGCCACAAGGGGAGTACAGTGTACAAGGGGAGCACGGCCACAAGGGAGTACAGTCTACAAGGGGAGCACGGCCACAAGAGAGTACAGTCTACAAGGGGAGCAAGGCCACAAGGGAGTACAGTCTACAAGGGGAGCATGGCCACAAGGGAGTACAGTCTACAAGGGGAGCACAGGCCCACAGGGAGCACAGTCCCACAATGGGGAGCACGGCCAGAAGGGAGTACAGTCTCCAAGGGGAGCACGGCCACAAGGGAGTACCGTCTACCAGGGGAGCACGGCCACAAGGAAGTACAGTCTACAAGGGGAGCAAGGCCACAAGGGAGTACAGTCCACAAGGGGAGCACGGCCACAAGAGAGTACAGTCTACAAGGGGAGCACGGCCACAAGGGAGTACCGTCTACAAAGGGAGCACGGCCACAAGGGAGTACAGTCTACAAGGGGAGCACGACCACAAGGGAGTACAGTCTACAAGGGGAGCACGGCCACAAGGGAGTACAGTCTACAAGGGGAGCACGGCCACAAGGGAGTACCGTCTACAAGGGGAGCACGGCCACAAGGAAGTACAGTCTACAAGGGGAGCACGGCCACAAGGGAGTACAGTCTACAAGGGGAGCACGACCACAAGGGAGTACCGTCTACAAGGGGAGCACGGCCACAAGGGAGTACAGTGTACAAGGGGAGCACGGCCACAAGGGAGTACAGTCTACAAGGGGAGCACGGCCACAAGGGAGTACAGTCTACAAGGGGAGCACGGCCACAAGGGCGTACAGTCTACAAGGGGAGCCCGGCCACAAGGGAGTACAGTGTACAAGGGGAGCACGGCCACCAGGGAGTACCGTCACAAGGGAGCACGGCCACAAGGGAGTACAGTGTACACGGGGAGCACGGCCACCAGTGAGTACAGTCTAAAAGGGGAGCACGGCCACAAGGGAGTACCGTCTACAAGGGGAGCACGGCCACAAGGGAGTACAGTCTACAAGGGGAGCACGGCCACAAGGGAGTACCGTCTACAAGGGGAGCACGGCCACAAGGGAGTACAGTCTACAAGGGGAGCACAGCCACAAGGGAGTACAGTCTACAAGGGAGCACGACCACAAGGGAGTACCGTCTACCCGGGGAGCACGGCCACAAGGGCGTACAGTCTACAAGGGGAGCACCGCCACAAGGGAGTACCGTATACAAGGGAGCATGGCCCCAAGGGAGTACAGTATACAAGGGGAGCACGGCCACAAGAGAGTACAGTCTACAAGGGGAGCAAGGCCACAAGGGAGTACAGTCCACAAGGGGAGCACGGCCACAAGAGAGTACAGTCTACAAGGGGAGCACGGCCACAAGGGAGTACCGTCTACAAGGGGAGCACGGCCACAAGGGAGTACAGTGTACAAGGGGAGCACGGCCACAAGGGAGTACAGTCTACAAGGGGAGCACGGCCACAAGGGAGTACCGTCTACAAGGGGAGCACGGCCACAAGGGAGTACCGTCTACAAAGGGAGCACGGCCACAAGGGAGTACAGTCTACAAGGGGAGCACGGCCACAAGGGAGTACAGTCCACAAGGGGAGCACGGCCACAAGGGAGTACCGTCTACAAGGGGAGCACGGCCACAAGGGAGTACAGTCTACAAGGGGAGCACAGCCACAAGGGAGTACAGTCTACAAGGGGAGCACGGCCACAAGGGAGTACCTTCTACAAGGGGAGCACGACCACAAGTGAGTACAGTCTACAAGGGAGCACGACCACAAGGGAGCACAGCTACAAGGGGAGCACGGCCACAAGGGGAGTACAGTCTACAAGGGCAGCACGGCCACAAGGGAGTACAGTTTACAAGGGGAGCACGGCCACAAGGGAGTACCGTCTACAAGGGGAACACGGCCACAAGGGAGTACCATCCACAAGGGGAGCACGGCCACAAGAGAGTACAGTCTACAAGGGGAGCAAGGCCACAAGGGAGTACAGTCCACAAGGGGAGCACGGCCACAAGAGAGTACAGTCTACAAGGGGAGCATGGCCACAAGGGAGTACAGTCTACAAGGGGAGCACGGCCACAAGGGAGTACAGTGTACAAGGGGAGCACGGCCACAAGGGAGTACAGTCTACAAGGGAGCACGACCACAAGGGAGTACAGTCTACAAGGGGAGCACGGCCACAAGGGAGTACAGTCTACAAGGGGAGCACGGCCACAAGGGAGTACAGTCTACAAGGGGAGCACGGCCACAAGGGAGTACCGTCTACAAGGGGAGCACGGCCACAAGGGAGTACCGTCTACAAGGGGAGCACGGCCACAAGGGAGTACAGTCTACAAGGGGAGCACAGCCACAAGGGAGTACAGTCTACAAGGGGAGCACGGCCACAAGGGAGTACAGTCTACAAGGGGAGCACGGCCACAAGGGAGTACAGTCTACAAGGGGAGCACGGCCACAAGGGAGTACAGTCTACAAGGGGAGCACGGCCACAAGGGAGTACCGTCTACAAGGGGAGCACGGCCACAAGGGAGATACAGTCTACAAGGGGAGCACGGACACAAGGGAGTACGTCTCACAAGGGGAGCACGGCCACAAGGCTGGCCTGAGCCACTCTGGGAGTGTTTGCCTGAGGCTGAGTCTGGAGGTCCCTCTCTGCTGGGCTGAGGCCCTAGAGGACTGGTACAGGGCATGGAGAGAACTCAGAGGACCTGCTGGTACAGCCTGGGCCCTGAGTGTCTACAGACACACTGTTCTGAGCTCTCATGCAGGGCTCAGCTTCTCCATAGCTAAAGCAGGACTAAGCTAGGCATTGAGTCTCCAGCGATATTTCTGGACAGTTCAGAAAAAAATCAGGGACTGTAGAATCAGGAAATTACATGTCCATCCTCTTTATTTGATTTTACCATAATATTTTTATAAAATTCTGAACCATTTCACAATGCATACAATATGCTTTGCTCTATCACTTCCTCCCCAAGCTTCTTCCATCTATCCCTCTATTATAGACAATTAGAAAGGATGCTGATAGGTCTGAGGAGCCTGAGCTTGCCTTGTTTAACCCATAGCCTACAACCTGCCCTCAGCACCCACCCTCCAAAGTAAGCCCACAACATCCTCAGAACCCCAGAGCTCTGGTGGAAATCCCACATCAACCCACCAGTTCCCTGGGTCACCACTGCTCTGAGCACTCTGGAGTCTGTGGCTGTACACATGCATGTGTTATGCCACATGGACACCAGGTAACATATCTGTCAAGGACGATTCTACTAACAATCATTGGAGAAAAAGGACCTTTGGAATATGGGCTGATAGAATCAGATTACTCTGTCTCTTAAGTATATTCTTCTGGCCTTCAAAGCCTTCTCTCATCAGAAGCCAGCCTATTTATCCAAATCTGTCTTCCAGAAGGTATCTCAGAAACCCCCTCTGAAGAGATACCTCAGAGATCTTCATGCAATCCTCCAAATCCACCACAGTCACTCTCTATTACTTCTTTGTTCTATTTAATGTGTGCATGCGCGCAGTGTGTGACATGTGTGCGCACGGTGTGTGTCATGGTGTTGTGTGGCGCATGTGTGTGTGTGTGGTGTGTGTGTGTGTGTGTGTGTGTGTGCAGCACCTAGCAGAGACCAGAAAAGGAGCTGAACCTCAGCTCTAACCCCCTGGTGCTGGGTTGCAGGCAGATGTGACTGATGTGGCTCCTGGAAACCGATCTCAGGTCTCTACAAGAGCGAGTGGTCTTGGTTGGCCAAGCATCTTTTCCAGCCCCCTTCTCACTTTGACACTGAGAATTAATTACCTGGCTCCACCCTCCCTGTATCCATCTACTGGTCCAGACAGCCCCTCACAGTGCACCTTGGACCTACAGGACTCTGGTAGTCCAGATGCCATTAAACTAAAACTAAACCTTCTTCCTACTAAGGTAAAAATGCCAGAAAGGACATCAGACAACCATCTCAGTCACATACATTAAAGGAAAAAAAACAGTTTCTGTGAATCCTTTTAATCCCATTTTAGCTAAATTCACTTTCTTCAAGCAGCTCCCTCCTCAAAAAACGTTAGTCAACATCATCCTGTATTTCACTCAGACAGCATGAGCTATATATTTAGCTGAGTACTCCTCATCCCAATAACAGAAAAAAAAAAAAAAAAAATTTATATTTTATTTTATTATTTTAAGATGGGACTCTTGGGACCTGAAGAGCCCAAACCCTGTCCTGGCAGATGTGGAAGGAGATGACGGTGGAGAAGCTCTATTTTGGGGGCCTGTTGTCCTAGTTTCTAGATCAGAGGGATGCACCCTAGATTTTACAAAAATCCCTTCCAGAGTGTTTGCTATCTCCAGGCCCCTCATTTCCACAAGAACATTGGCTTTTTCTGATGAAGACTCTGGAGGGCACTTCCAAAAGAAGCTTGTCATCACGAACACATTAAAACTGACACAAACAATAATAGCCCTCATTTGTGGGGCACTTGCTCCGAGCCAGGTCTTATGCTGAGCACTTTCCCAGTTTATCTCCAGTCCACACGCCTCCAAGACGAATGTGCCATTGCCACTACTTCACAAAATGAGAGCTTATGTTGATTATAAAAATCACCCAGGATCCAAAATTAGGAAGGTGGACATCCTTGCTCTTAGCCGTTCTCCTACCCTGGGGAGATCTGTCCAGTGCAGCCCTAGGCAGCTGAGCTGCAGGTGCCTGCTGTCTCATGCCTCTAGTTTCCAAGGAAGGGTCTCCAGGGTAGAAGATCACCTTTTCTCAAGTACAGGAGGGAGAAAGTCTTACTACAACTGTGGTAAGAAGGGGGACCTTATGAAATAAAGGAAAAAGAAATAACCCATAGCTGAAGGGAGAGAAAGAACCATGCAGGACAACAGGATGACATCTGAGACTACAGTAAATTGCTGTCTGCGTCATGGTGCTGCTGTTGTCTGCCCTGTGGGGTACTGCTGGAGTCGCTCGCTTGCTGTATTCCCCGCTCCCCTCCCTCACCCTGGCCCATTGGTATAGAATTATACATCCATTCCCTTTGTCACAGGACCTTGTGATCGCTTCTAGAAAGCAGAGCATCTATCAATACTCTCTTGGTTCAGGCAAGTCATACTTCAGCTCAGAACACAGCAGAACATGTAAATACCCTTGTGTGATAAGGCTTAGACTCACAGCCTGTGATTCCCCATGGAATTTTGTAGCTGCTCCCTCTTGACCCTTACACATTGGGCAGACCTAGACTTTTGGGATTCTGTCTGATTCAACTGAGAACAGGTGGCCATAGGTGACTTAAAGGTAGTGATTGATTAAAACAAGTATTTTTATGAGCAACTAAGGGATTGGTGCTATTTGTTATGCAACAAACATTGGCCAATACATATTATTTTCACATGAGTGTATCACTTTTTCTTTCTCAAGAGGATCATGATAACCTTTAAACAAAGTTCAAATCACAAAGACTATCAGCCAGCTAGAAGAGTAACACAGAACAACTCCCCATGCCCTTGTATCAGGTTACAAATGTAGACACCCAAAACCCTAAGGACAAAATTCTGAAGGCCACAAGAGAAAAACACAAGTTACATATAAGGCGAAAACCAGCAAGAAGTTACAGCTGGTCTCCACGGCAAACTAGGAAAGCAAGAAGACATCGCGCCCCCCCCCCCCCTCCCCCCGCCCCCCCCCCCCACATCCCCCTTCACCCCCCCGAAGCAAAAAAGCATTCCCCGTGTAAAGGACTATGGATGCCAAACCAGTAACTTACACCACAAAATGTGATTCATGGTTGAAAGATAAAAAGATCTATAACATAGCAAGTTTTGCTTCTAGTCTTAAAAAAAAAAGAAAACAGCCCTTCGAAAATACTTAAACAATCAAAGGCCAGAAGAGAGGGAGCAACTATCCCAGGCACCTAGAAAGAGAAATTAATAAAACAACATAACTGGAGACGTAGAAAACCAGCCACTACAAATGCAAAATGGCATAATTTAAGGTGAACAGAAGCAACACACTATCTCTCAGTTACCTTAAATATTAATGGCATTAAACTCCCTCAACAAACAGACATAGACTGTGGAGATTGGATTAGGCCATTCCACTCTCCGGATGGCCCCCAACTTAAGGTGAAGGGATGGAAAAAAATATTTCAAGAAAAAAAATTACAAAAAAATCAGGGCTGGGCATGGTGGTACACACCTTTAATCCTAACACTTGGGAAGCAGAGGTAGGTGACTCTTGTGAGTTCAGCCAACTGGTCTACAGAGTGAGCTCCAGGCCAGCTGGGACTAAAGTGGCGCCCTGTCTCAAAAAATAAAAAAAAAAAAAAACAAAGTTAAATCAGCGGTGTTGGAGAGATGGCCAGGGTTTTTAAGAGGCCGATGCTCTTGCAGAGGATGGGTTTGATCCCCAGTACCCAATAGACATCTAAGACCTTGTTCATTTTAAAAACCAGGCCTGGTGGTATACACTTTACTTTTAGTCACTTGGGAGGCTAGAGGCGGAGGATCTCCATGAGTTCAGGTAAGGCCTGGTCGTACAGGAGCGATTCCAGGCAGTGGGTTCCTTGAGACCCTACTAAAAAAGGACAAAAAAAAGTTAAATCCAGCAATCAAGCATGGCTGACACAGGTCTTATCTCTTGTGAGATCAACTGCCGCTGGCCTGGTCTAGTGGGAGTTCCAGGGCCCTGGGCTTACAGGGAGGACCCTATCAAAACAAAACAACAAGAAGCCCAAATGCATGTCTATTCCCACATGGGCTTTATTGTATTTAGAATCATATGGGTTTCTTAGGCTTATGGAACCCTGCCCACCTCTTTGCTCAGCATGCTTTGGACTTGCAACATTACTTCTTTTGCATTTCTATTCTTTGGGCTGTGCAAGCTTGCTCCCATTTTAAAGCCTTTATTGCTTACTATTCTATTTTCTCTCTGGAAACTCAGATCTGTGTTGCCTACCTGTGACTATACTGGCTGTGGCTGCTGAAGCGAAATCAATAAAGCTAAATCAACATTTAAGGAATAGTTCATAATAATCAGATTTCAAATGCTTAAGTAAGTACACGTGGTAGTAGTGTTTTCCATACATAGATTTCTGGCTCCTCAGGAGATGATGATTGTCTGGACCATCCCTTCTAAACTCGCTCTCAAGATCTCTGGCATTTTTGTAGAGGTTTTTTTTTTTTTAACAAACAGGTGAGGGGAAGAGTAGTGGCTAAGCCACTGCTGCCTTGAACATGAAGATCGCACAGGAATAAAGCAGGGTGGGGGTTAGTTTTCTGGGCAGGACAAGGGCCAAGTTCTGGGTTTGTATCTAAATATGTAACTTCCATTTTTGGACTCAAAATGTAGAGGCCAGAATCTTGGGCAACAGGAAGACACTGGAGGGAAAAGGAGCAGAGATGATCAGGAAACCCTGATGACAGGGTTGAGAAAATGAGCCTTGGAAAGCCTGGAATTTCTGGGAGGGGTGTGGAGGTTCCCCTAGGCTGTAGACTACAAGAAACAAGGACAGTAGACTGGGATCTGACGCTGAGAAATTGACCCATTAGCCAAGAGGAACTGGTTTTCACTCTAGGAGTCCAGGAGGACTCAAATCTAAGAGTATTTGGAATCATTGTGGGCAGGAAGGCTGGGCAGGGAAGCCACCAGGATTCTGCAACCGCCCCCTCCCCCCAGCGTCTTTCCCTCAGGGCCCTCACTGCTGCATGCTGTCAGCGGAGGGCTGGCCAAGCTCTGTCCTGTCAGAGGCTGCAACCAGAGGAGTGAGAGATGTTGGACCTGGTCTGTTGCTCCGGCTCCTCAACTAACCACTTCAATTAACAAATGGAATTTGGCACAGAGCTAAGGGGAGGTTCTTCAATTTAACATTTCCTTCACACATAATTTAAATCTCAGAATCCTTTCTTCAATCATGCACTTGGAAAAGGATCTATCTAGAAGCCATCTAGTACCTTCTCTGTGAAGAATGCATAGATAGATGACTACACTGTCTCTCTCTCCTCTACTCTCATCCCATCTCGCTTCTCTCCTCTCTCTCGTCTCATGATAACAGTTGTGCAGGATGGCCACAGAACTCAGACCCAGAGCCTCCTCTCCAGCATTCTCTTGGACGAGTGGTGTTTAGTAAAATGGCTGTTTCTTTCAGTCAGCTATGGCTGCAAAGCCAGGCTGCCCTGATTCTGAGGTGCCTAACAAGAAGCAACCACCGTGACACTTCTGTCTCCAGGGGGCAGGGCTATCTGGGCGCTGCTATGTGTTCAGAGCATGGGTGTCTCCCACAGCTGCCGGGCTCCCATTCCTTCTGGGACCAGCAAGCTCTCAGGGCGTGCAGACATAGGAATGCATCAGAGGAAATACACCCCTCCATGGGGAGTTGGAAAGAGAGAGGGAAGACTTGCCTAAGTGGGGCCTGGAGAGATTGTACAGTGGTTCGAACACTGCTGCTCTTGCCGAGAAAACCAGGTTCAATTCCCAGCACCAACTATGGTGGCTAACAACCATCCTTGAAACCTGCTCTAGGGGATCCTAACCTTCTGACCTCTATTAGCATTAAACACACACAGGTACACTTATATACAATGCAGGACAATTGTCCTACTATAAAGTAAACCATAGTATCTTTTGAAAAGAATCTGCCTATAATACTCACTAATAATACATAGTCCATTCTATGCTTTGGTGGAAAGTCGTGGTTGGCTATCATGAATGATTTTCTCAGCCTAGATAAGTTGGCCTCTCCAACTGCCTTCTTCAGGCCTCTTCACTCCTTGTGTCTGAAAACATCACCACACTGTCAATGTCCTGGCCTGTGGAAGGGAAATCACCCCAACTCCCCTTGGACTGCCTAGCTTAAGATCTCAGGCTGTTTCGACAATGAGGTTAAAGCCTCCTTCCTAGGATTCTGACTCTCTTTGGCCCCTGCTGTTCGGTTTAGGGAAGGTTTCATTCCTGCCCAAAAAAAACCCAGGAGGGATGGAACAATTATAAGATGGACCCCTCTGGTGGTGTGGGCTGATCAGGTCTGCAGCCAAGATTCCAACTGTGACTGTCAAAGAGTTTGTGCACAAGCTGGGTGAGCAGACACTAACTGCCTTGTCACCGAGAGAGGGGTGGGGGGTGTTCAGGTGCCTAGGGCCTCCAGACTCTAGTCTTAACACACTTCCAAGAGGACACCTCAAGGGACCATCCACAGGGGACCATCCTCAGGAAAAAAAAAAAAAAAGGATGCCCAGGGAGTGGACAGGAAGTAGATCTCCATGCTGTGGAGTTGCTCCTGTGGCACATGGACCGTCAGACCCTGTACTGCTCTAGATCAGTTGTCTGCCTCCTGTGCTCTGTTCTGTGCTGACAGAACTCTGGTGTCCTCTGGGGAAACCGTCCTGTCCAGTATCCATGCCAGTCACACAGGTCAAGCAGACAAGAGTGGGTGGTTTTAGGGCTGGATGACACGGCTGACAGAATCCACAACCGCTCGCTTGCCCTCTCCCACCATTCCAAGCTCTAAGAATGATCATGTGTCAAAACCTAGACAACCGGGGGGGCTGGAGAGATGGGCCTAGCGGTTAAGAGCACGATGTGCTCTTGCTAGAGGACCCAGGTTCAAGTCCCCACACCCACATGGCAGCTAAGAACCATTTGTAACTCCAATTCCGGAGAACTCCAGTCCAGGGTCATCCGACGACCCTTTTCTGACCTTCGCGGCATTGCACGACATGGGTGCACACCCTACATGCAGACAGTATTTCATCACATACAAAAATAAATAATAAAAAAATTTAAAAAAACCCTCAGATCAACCCACACCACCTCAGTATCCTGGCCCTTTGCCACATTCAGAAATGATGTGCGTATTCTGGGTTTCATTTCAACTCCTCCATCCAGGACTTTGTGTTGCCGATAGGAAGGAAAAATTCCTCTTCTATTGGAATTTGCTTGGCAAGGATGAGGGCTGTCAGTACAGGCTGGTATGTGTCCTCCATACACCTGATGTGAAGCAAATTAGAGAAGAAGGTTAGCCTAGAAGCCACTACGTACATGTCTCACCTCTACTCAGGCAAGTCCTTGAACCAGAGATAAACTGAACCAAAGCTATCCAGACAACTGGGTTCTACCATGTGCCACCAAACAGCCTGGACTATTCTCTGGCCACTCAGAAGGCTTGGCTTCCATCCCCAGGAGCAAGGCTTTTCTCAAGGCAAAGATGCTTTGTGACCTGCCTATCAAATCTATCCTTACAGACTGACTTAGTGTTGCTAACATATTTGGCCCTGGAATAAACTTAGCCTTGAAATTTCAATTTTTTCCATCTAGAAAGTCAATTCATTCATAGATAATGACCACCTTCTTAGGAAGACACTAAAGATTAATTAGTCACATTGTACTTATGGTGCATTTATGTTAATGGATAAGAAGACTGGCTAATTATATTGCCCTGCCTTTCCCTGGGACTTCTGATCTCGAAAAGCTCTTTCAGATGAATAATGGAACTTGCTTGTTCTAATGACCCCAGAACTCTGCTTTTAGTATTTGTAGTGTACTTCTGGAAAATAACTGGACACAAGGATGTCTCAAGGTGACACTGTGAGTTACCATCCACCCTGGCACCGAACATGTTATCTCAAGTCCTGAACATACTGCTCATTATTCTAAGTCTCACAGCAAATCGTTCTAACCAATAGTATAGCCTACACAGTCAGAAAGAATATGGATTCTGATATTCCTAGTTTCTCTTCAATTGGCTGTGACAAAAAACACTCTGACTGATACCAATTGGGAATGAAAATGGTTTTTAGCCTTACATCTCCTGGGTCACAGTTTAATCATTTAGGCGGCCCAGGAGCACAAACTCAGGGCCAGGAACCTGAGGCCAGGAGTGAACGTACAGGCCATGGAGGAATGGCCGTTCTAGGTTGCTCTCCCCTGGCCCCTGCCCAGCCTGCCTTCTTATACCATACACAACAACATCCTGCCAGGTGTGGCACACCATTGTTGGGCTGGGCCTCCCACACTGCTTGCAATCAACGAAATACCCACAGATGTGGCCACAGGCCAATCCAAATGGAAGCCATTCCCCAATAGAGTCTCCCTCAACCCAAGGTGTGTCAAGTTGACTAAACGCATCCAGCCAATTGACCCCCTATGTCAACTTGAACACACAGAAACACATCACTATTTAAAACCACCACCTTTCCAGTCTTCTCCCCAAAGCGATGTTAACATTAATCACAACTAAGACAGTACAACCTTAAAAGCCCCACATTACCTTACAATTGTCCAAACACTTAAAAGTTTCGTCTATTAAACGTCTCTTAACTGTGGCTCTGTCAAATCCAAAAAAGTACTGTTTATTTCAGAGCGGAAGAATGCAGGCACACTCAAAAAATCTAGTCCAGCAAAGTAGCTACAAGGCTGTGACACCTGAGACTCACTCACACATCTTCTGGGCTCCAAAGTAGGTTTTATTCGGCAGCTCCCTTCTCGACTCTAGCGTCTTTGGCACACACAGTCATCTCGCAGGCCCAGGCAAGCTCCATTCCACACCTGCACTGCTCTTGGTGGTCGTCTCATGGTCCCAGCATCTCCACAAAACTGGGGTCGCCACAACTGGGACGTTGCTCTGCATTTCTGATGCCAAACCTTCACACTTCTCTCCATGACCTCCTGCAAATCCCTGGGTTCTTCACTGCAACAGGTGTTATCCTGGACCAGTGGCCTTTCCGGTCCTCTCATAGTTCCAGGGCCTCGCTGCTGTGCTGTGACCCCTTCATGCTTTCAACACTGAGACCATGTAGGAGACTCTTACACGTTACCAAGTCGGCTTCTGGCTTGATTGACATGGAGGCTCAGGCCCCTTTGAATCACAGCTTCTGTTGATTGTAACTCAGGAAGAATTTCCCAGAAGATTTACCAAGTGCATGCTGGTATCTTGTTACTTACCGCTGATTTTAGCCCATAACAGCACCAATTGTCCCATACAAGAAAGATGTCCACTTCAGGTTCTGGTCTCTTTTTACAATGTTCTTCAGCCCCAGCTGACCAGAACCACAGATTAAACAGTTCTGATGGTCTCTGCTCCCTTTGAAATTAGAAACTTCACCCAAGCCAGGCCTCCATCGTCTACAACTTTTAGCAAAATGTTCAAGTTCCACAGCCACGATCCTTAGGCATTCAATGATCTTTTCTAGACGAAGTTCCAAACGCTTCCACAATCCTTCCCCAACCACCAAGGTCAGGTCTGTCACAGCATAGCCATCTCTGGTAGCGCATTTATCTTTCTGGTCTTGTCACTGATCCTTGGTTGTACAACATCTGAGTTGACCAACTTGGGGAGGAAGTTGTGTCTTATTGTTTACAGCTTTACTCATCTCAACGGGTCTATTAAGGTTCATCACTTAGGTGTACGACCAACCGGCAGGAACTCAGGGAGCGAACCTGGAGGCAGGAGTGAAGCTTAAGCACCGGCCAGGAGGTCTGTGTGTTTACTGGCTTTTCTCTTGGCTCATGCCCACGCCTGCCTTCTTAACGGTACACACACACCTGCCCAGGGTTGGCACCACTCATTGTGGGCTGGGACCCTCCCATACTGCTCAAACAATCAAGCAATACTCCACGGATTGGCCACAGGCCATCCAAGGAGCCAATTCCCCAACTGAGGCTCCCTCAATCCCAGGTGTGTCCAGTTGACACTAAAGCTATCCAGCACATGGATTGAAAAGTTTATAAAGAATTGGGTGGGGGAATAACACAGACATAAAGGCACTGCCACATGACAGCCTGAGTTTTGCGGCCTCAGGGTCCATGGTGGGGGGAGGAGAGAACCAATTCCTGTTGGACTATTCTCTAACCTGCACATGGAGGTTTGCAGGAAATCCAGCTCGAATTGCTAGGCTGGTGCTTTCCAAACTTAGCACGTCTCACCGCATGGCCTAGGGTCTGGCCCCGCCCCAGGAGGAGCAAGCAGCATGGCCTGGTGCATGATGCTGGTGGGGCAAGGTGTGCAGTGGCACGGAACTGGGGGCTTGTGATTGGCTCTGGGAACTGACATCATTTGGTTTATAAAAGAACTTTGGCAAGGGTAAATTTGACTTTCAATAGATAATATCATCACGAGAATTCCCGGTGTTATTTTTTTTTTTAATTATGGCATGCATACAGGCTAAGGTAGGGCCTGCATTTCGTTGGGTGGCCAGTGGGTTGGAAAGAGTTCCTTTGCGGATCACCAATTGGGTAGCTGGTGTTGTGAGTGGTATGGCTGAAGATAGGCCTTCAGCCGTCAGCCTGAAATTCCTGTCCAGGCTCTTGGCAGGTGAGAAGCATGGCCAAGAGTGGAACATTGTCTCTGGGTCCAGGTTAAGGGCCTGATTGAAAGTATCATCCAGGCCAGGATAGGAAGTAGCCAATGGCCTCTGCACTGAGGGATCAGATCCCCACAGTGTCTACAAAGCAGACACTGCGTCCTCATTTCCCTTACAGGGCTGGTGGTCCTGTTCAGCATTAAAAGAAAGCTTCCTGCAGACGTGTTATGCATGTGTCAGACATGACACATTCATACAGAGAAACATAAATACATCCAGTAATTTTTAAAATAATAAGGGGCTAGAGAGACAGTCAGCAGTTAGGAGCATTGGTATCCTGCAGAGCCACGGTACTTCCCAGCATTGACATGGCAGCCAACAACCCACATAACTTAATTCAAGAACTCCAGTTCCTGGGATCTGACACTCTCTTCTGACCTCCATGGGCATTGCAAACATGGTTGCCCTTATTTACTTTTCAGGCTCATACATTAAATAAAATGAAATAAAAAATAAGTATTTTTTTAAATTAAAAAAATTATAACCAAACAAGCCAGAACAAGAACAGAAACTCTATTTAAATAGAAGTTTTTAGGATAAGCATCCCAATGTTGTTTTCAAGAAAATGAAAAGAAAATAATTAGATATCAGGAAAAGATACTGTTTAAATAAGTTCAGTTACAATGTACAACAAGCTTTTAGTATGGACTCAGGGGAGGAGGGCTTCAGGAGGCAGACCGAGGGAAGAGGAAAGCCTCGCCAGTGCACAGACGTCTAGGGATCAAACTGAAAATGCTCAGCCCTCGGCACTTTGAGCTTCCTCACCTGTGAAGAGGGGAGACTGAAAGTTTCCCCCATGACACTGGAGCAGAGGGGTGACATGAACCCCAGCTTCATTAGGTCCTTAAGACTTCTGCCTGTGGTTGATGCTCTTATCGCCTTCTTTGGAAAGAAGATGAGGTTCTAGAAAGAGGCTTCAACTCTCACAAATTCCCAGAGTTCCCACAGCCACCAAGCCTAGAACTCTTTCATTTAAAAATGGAGCCTTTAGTGCATAAGAGAGCTTGCAACACGGCTGGACAGCTCTGGCTGTCAACTGGACACACCTGAGAAAGACGGGACTGCAGTTTGCCTGTTGCCAGTCTGTGACGCATTTCTTGATTGTTGAGTGATGTGAGAGGTTCCCAGCTTGGCGGTGCCACCCCTAGGCAGGTGGCCCTGGTGTATAAGAAAGCAGCCGAGCACAGCCAGGGGAGCCAGTCAGTTAGAAGTTTCCTCAGTGGCCATCTGCTTCAGTTCCTGCCTCCAGTTTCCTGCCTCCAGGTTCCTGCCCTGAGTTTTCTTCTGCCTTACCATCTCACCATAATGGATAGCAAGCTGTTAGGTGAAAAATAACCTTTCCTCCTCTGAGTTGCTTTGGTCAGTGTTTTTTACAGCAGTAGAAATACCTAAGGACACTGCGCAAGCTTGAAGACTTGGGTTTAGATCCTAGTACCTACTTAAAAATCCGGGAGTGGCCCTGTGTCAGCCCATGATCTCAGCGCTGTGGGTTCAGAGCTGCAAAGATTACTGTGGTTTGCTGGCTGTCAGCCTAGCTCGAGGTTCAGTGAGAGACCCTGTCTCACAGCAAGGAGATGGAGAGTGATGGAGAGGACTCCTAATGTCTTCCTTTGCCATCACCAGTAGGGAAGGATGCACTTGCACAGAAACTATGCCCGCACATAGACGCAAGCACGCACGCACCCCCCCCCCAGCCCCCATGCCCGATGCCTTATTTAGAGCCCTTGCAAAGCTAGTCAGTCCAGAAGTTTCTGGAATGAGCTTTTGGTGTGACTTACACCTGGTTTTCACCCCTATCACTGTTTATCTCTATGATGGGAATTTACAATGCAGCCTGCTGGGACTCTCAGAAGTCTTAGTATCAGAGCATGCCCTCTTCAGCTGCAGGCTGCTAGGCTTGTCCACACCACTGCCATTGCTGCATCATTCATTCATTCATTCAATTAGCACTAATGCACAGTATTCTCTACTAGAAATCATACTGGGAGGATGAAGAAAGTGAGGTCACAGACCTCCACTTGCTTCTTCCAATGAGCAGATAAGACAAAGATCAGGTGACCTGGCCTTTGTGATGATACACACTCTGAATGGAAGGTTCAGGGCTGAGGAACAGAGAAGAGTCAAACAGGAAAGAGGGGGTGGGGGGGTGGGGGGCGTGGGGGTGGGGGGGGTGGGGTCTGTGAAGGAGAAAAAGTAGGAGATGCCAAGATGGAAGTCAGTCCCTCCTCTTCATTCCTTCTTCTTTCCTTCCTTCCTTCCTTCCTTCCTCGTCTTCCTTCATTCCTTCCTTCCTTCCTCCTGTTTTAGGGTATTCATCATGTAGAACCTTTAGGATAGAAGTAACTTTCTAAGAATAACTTTCGGGGCTGGAGAGATGACCTAGCGGTTAAGAGTGCTGACCGCTCTTACAGAGGACCTGGGTTCGATCCCCAGCACCCACATGGCAGCTGAGAACCGTCTGAAACTCCAATTCCAGGAGAACTCCAGTTCCAGGGGAATCTGACACCCTCTTCTGACCTCCGCGGCATTGCACGACACGGGTGCACACACCTGCATGCAGACAGTACATTCATATACATACCGAAATAAATAAAAATAAAATTAAAAAATTTAAAAAAAGAATAACTTTCATTTTATGTACAAAAGTATTGTGTTACAGTAAACCATGGGAACGCAGGTGCCTGGCAAGGTTAAACTTGGGTAGTTATAACATAAAGATGAATATCCCACCCTGTTATGAATGTATCAACTTAACGGACGTCTTTATTGCTTTAAGCATAAGTTCATGAGTTTTTTTTTTTTTTTTACTTGTGGTAGAATTCACTTTACAAACTGCTACACATTCATTGTTAATGGTTTCCTAAAAGCTTGTTGTACATCTGTAACCAGATTTATTTAGACCATCTCTTTTTACTGGGTGTCTGATTTACTTCCTGCTTTTAAAAAATGTTGTGATAATTATCCTAAAACCTTCCTTCTTAAATGTGCCTTGTTCTTCTCTAAGATCAGACCTGTATATGATAGCACAGCATTTGAATTCAGGTCTTTATATCCCAATTCAATGAATACAAGCTCTTTTCTTTAAAAAATAATTACCTTACTGTGTACACATGTGTGGGTACATGCATGCCGTGTCATACATGTGGAGGTCAAAGAACAACTTTGGGAGTCAGTTTTCTCCATCCATCATGTGGGTCCTATTAGGTTATAAAAAGGTTGCGCACCCCCAGCCCCCAGATAGAAAGCACACAAGGCTTAAGTCACCCCAGGAACATGATTTACTTCCATGTGGGACTGCCAGCGCGGGCCACCTGCAGACACATGGTGGAACAGAGAAGCACAGCAGGTGCAAGATGGTGCCTGGGGCCCACCCATTTATAGCCAAGAGGTGGGGCCTCAGGCATCGAGGAAGCAGTCAGAAGATTGACAGCCTCTGGAGAAAGTGGGTGGCTGTGTGCTCCTTGGGATTCTGGGAAACCCAGACCTAATAGCTCCCTGGGATTATACTCAGGTTGTAAGGCGTGGTGGCAAGAACCCTCATCCACTGAACCATCCATTCCATCCTTAGTCTCTCTTCAGTGTCCCAACATGCTGTGTAAGAAGATCAACAGCACTTAGATATCCCATCTGCTTTTCTGATTTCTACTCAGGTGTTCTACATCTGTGTGTCTTATGATGAGGTCACGGGCAAGGAGGAACGGACCCCAAAGTGTGTAGTCACATCAACCAGAGAAATGTAGGTGGCTCCAACCGGATCTTGACTTTCCTCAGACTGAAAGAGCGGGAGGATTTTGTCAGTTCTGTTTGTGGCCTCCCCATCCCCTCAAGAGGAGAATCAATGCTTAGTGTATTTTCTTTCCTTCAGTTCTTAGTGCAGTGTTTCAGTGGTGGGGTGGTGGGTGGGTTTCATCTCTTACATCAACTCTGACCAATTTGTAGTTTATGCTTGGAATGCTGAAGTGAGGGTACTGGAGGTCATGTGGGAAAAGTCTGTGAAGAGTGACTGCTGCCTGCAGGGGTGTGGAAGGGGCACAATGGAACAGCAGCCCCAGGGAGAGCAGCTGTAGAAGCTGCCCGTGATTGAACACATCAAGGAGTCTCAGCAGTTTCCTAAATGGCTCAGAGGATCACTCTGCCCTGAGGCTCTGAGAACACAGCAGCCATCTCCCTTACCCCCACAGAGGTCTTTGCCTGGAAGTTGGCTTTTTACAAACATGCTTCTGTTCAGAAAGGCTGCTGACCATCTGACATCAGTGTACGCACGAGAGTCATCCCCACACAAATGTCTACATGGTGTGTCTTATGATGAGACCACAAAGAAGGAGCATGAAGCTGCCCAAAGCAGAAGGTCACATCAACTGGAGAAGGGCAGACAGTTGCTCTCCAGCAGGGCACCTGTGGCTGTGCTTGGGAACTGTTTTCTCTGAATTGAAGAATTCCCTCCTGGAGGGGGACAGAGACACTTAAGATTCAGGAAGTGAACAAGGCTTACTATGTATGGAAGGTCCTGAAACTTACAAGATTTCTAAGGTCCTTTTTCAAAGGTATCAAAGCAGTAAGCCATTTTCCAGGCTAAAAATCAAAGTGAGAAGACCAGCTTGTATGTGGTTTAACAGGTCATCTGAATACACAGGCCACATGGTCAATCGGGCTTTGAGAGAACTTGCTAAACTTGAAGAAAGCTTGTTATTTGTATTTAAAAATGAGTATTTTTCAGCCCTAGACATGAGGAAGTACATAGCGAAGTGTGTCCTATCAGCGTTCCTTAATATCTTAAGCTTCTTTTCAAAGATGCCAGAAATCTGAATTTTATGCTACAGGTTTCGAAAAACATCGTGCAGGGGAGACAAATTAAGTCCAGAGACTGTGAGTTTGCAGCTATGAAGATGCTGGGACCAGTTTATGAAATAGTTAAGAGGCTGCCTACCTGTCGCCAACACCCAAAGACTTGTTAGAACATCCTCGGGCGTCCCAAGCGGGTCTACAACAGTTCCACTGTGGCAGGATGTCACCTTCCACCTGACTCTAATGGAAGCTCTTGGAATCTCTAAGCTGTGTGAGGGAGTGCCTGACTCTCAAGGACTTTGCATGTACCTTAGGAATGTTGCCAGGTAGACTCGACAATACGACAGTGTATCACACCTGGTATCACAGGGAAACAATTCATATTCTGGCAGTGGACAGAGCTGATGCCCAGAGACTCCACACAGGCCACTCTATAGGATAAGTCCATGGGGTCGGCAGACTCAGAGCTTCCAGGAACCAGGAGGGAAAGAAAGAGAACTGGACGGGGTAGAAAGGAGTTTGCCTGTTCTCTTCTTATGAGCTGAGGCTACACAGACTTAGCTTGCTGCTGCTTCATCTTTTAATTTAAAATTTTATTAGATGTATTAATTGCACATAACAGTGGTCTCATTATGAAATTTCTATACGTGTATGTAATGGGTTCTGATTACATTCCTCCGAGCTTCTGCTGATCCCCTTCCTCATCCCAATTGGCCCCTCTCCCACTCCCAGGTTTTTTGTAATGCCCCAGTGAATTTCATATGGACTGCATGTGTGAGGGTTGTGTACAGGGCCGAGGGGACCTTGCGAGTGCTATTGCACTGAAGAGGATGTGTCCTGCTCCCCATCAGCCATTAGCTGCAGGTAAACCCTCTGTGAAAGGATGCTGACGGATCCAATCCTGTGCAGATTTAGTGCTGTCTTTCAAATTTTTAAGATGAGACAACCAAATTTTAATATAAAATTTCATCATTTTCATATTCTATTTCTGTGCCACGAATGGCTTATGGGTAGCCATTTGTGGCCTCTTTCATAGCATATGACCGGCACAAAGCTGAGAAGCCACCATGGACAGCTCCTGGAGGGTGGAGCAGAGGAAGCCCATGGTAAGGCTGTAATGCGTTCCCTGTGTACCCCTGTTCTCCAAGGGCGGAAGGCATCCTCTTCTACCCTTCCTTCCCTCCCCCCCTCCCTCCCTTCCTCTCTCCCTTCCTGCCTTCCTTCCTTCCCTCCTGGTTCCCTTGGAACACTTATTTAGTGTTGAGACTCTGCTCCAGCACACTCTCTGAGCAGCCAGCCTGTACCTCCCTGGGCCTCCAATACTGCTTAGAAATCTCTGCTCAGCACGTACAACATTACATTTTAATTTTCTCTTCCAGGACAGTGCTCCTCACTGGGGATGAAGTCCTACAGGGCAGAGAACGTGTCTTAGCTTTGTCTGCATTTCTGGTACTTAACGTTATGCCTGGGTTTGGTTAAGGGCTCAGAAATGCTTACTAAAGAAATGGAAGACTTTTTAGATAAAAGAGTTTCTTAAGATGTGATGGTCATGCTAAGCACTGCAGAATCCTTCCAGGGCCTGCTCTTGAATATTCTAGTTTGGGGTGAAGAGAATCCACTGCTGAGCCTTGCTTCAAACAAGCCCTCTGGGTGAATTTCGTGTGCACTGAAATTCAAGGACCTTTTTCTAAATCATAGGACGCAGAAAGAAGTGTTGGTCCTTACAGTCCAGGCAGCACAGAGTTTGCTTGGCCTGAAGTAAGAATTTGCGTGTGTGTGTGTGTGTGTGTGTGTGTGTGTGTGTGTGTGTGTCTGTGGTGCTGAATGAGAGAATGAATGGGTAAAGGAATGAAGGAAGGAGTAAAGAAGTAAGAATGAACGAATTTAGGTTTTTTTTGTTGTTGTCTTTTTGAGACAAGGTCTCCCTGTAGCCCCAGCTGTCCTGGAACTCACTCTGTAGACCAGGTTGGCCTTGAACTCACAAAGATCCACCTGCCTCTGCCTCCCAAGTGCTAGGATTAAAGGCATGCACCACCACACCCGGCGAATGAACAAATTTGTAATGACAATCCTTGGACCTCTAACTGGAACCCCAATTATTAGCGTCTTGCTAGTTCTTTTTTTTTTTTTTTTTT
>VZQC01015484.1:872850-971122 GCA_009823505.1 Rhizomys pruinosus
TTTTTTTTTTTTTGCAATAAGGGCATCGAGACAAAGTGGGTATGGGTAATTGCGTAGTAGACACCAGGCTTGAAGGTGATGACCTTCCCTACTCTGTCTTTGTAGACTTGGAAGGAGATCCCAAGGTATTTGGAGGTGCTGATCTAATTACGTCTCCTAAACGATGGCAGGTGACGGATGTCCATCTCTGTGGACTGGGTAGGAAGACGACATTAGACTCTCTTCCCTGCGCCCCTGCCCCGCCTTCAGCACTCCCCACTCAGATCCTCTGGTGCTAAAACTTCCAGGCAGGAGCAGTCCCTGCTACACTTCTCCCTTCCTTCCTCCACCCTCTGGTGGAGGAATAATGAATAGCAAAATACACATTAAAAATTGCCAAATAACAGCAAAAGCTACTAAAAGAAGTATTTGGCCATTTTCTGAAGTCAAAACTGAATGGGGCAGTCAACTGAAGGAAGCCACTCATTCATATTTCAGAAAAACACGCGCGATTAACCTCTGCATGATGCGCTTTAATGTGTTTCCCATGTGTGATGAATTAACCCATTCTGTCCAGAGCTGCTCTTCTTCTTGATGCAGATTTCCCACACCAACGAACCACACAAAGGATTCCCTAGACACTCATGAAAGTTAACAGACTCCTCTGGGCAGACAGGAGTTACATCGCTGCTTCTGACTTGCCCTGAATTGCCCCTCGCCCCCTCATCTCAGAACTAAAGGGAAGCAACTGAAGGCCTAAGTGTTAAATACCAAGCAGTACTCCTTCTCAGAAAGTCTCCCCTGCACCCCTCCAGAGCATAGCTGCTCCAAAGCCAATGTTTTGTGCTGTCTGCATTTCCAGGATCTACCTTGGTTCACAGCTTTGAAGAAACATTAGAAGGGTGGCCCAGGCTAACCTGTGCCCTAGCCTATACCAAACATCACATTCAAGAACTTGGATCCATCCACTGCTGGGCCACAGATACGGTGGGCAACATTCCCTATTTCTGCCTCCTTGGTAAACTCTTAGGGATCAAGACTCAGTTTTCAAAGATAACAGAGCAGGAACACCGTCTTTTGCCTGAGAACCTCCCCTCCAAGTTTTTCTTGATCTTGCCTTACTGCTGGGTATCTTGACACTAGGAAGGCAGTTAACAAGCCTTTCTGTAAATTCTGCCATAGACAGCTGTAAATTGAGAATGATTGTACACCATCCGTTCTTCTCAGTTCCCTTAGCAAGAGAATCCTTGTTGGGCAGTGAACTAACTCATTCTAACATCTGACCAAAGTCATAGACTATATTTCAAAAAGCTATGGAGCCACTTCCCCAATATTTAAAAAAAAATATTATATGTATGAGCATGTGTATGCGTGGTACATGTCTGCATGTGTCTGCCTGTGTGGCCATATGTGCACATGGGTGAACGTGTCTGATTCCTGAAGCTGGAGTTTCAGGTGGTGTGAGTTACCTGATGTGGGTGCCTGATACCAAATCTAGGTTTTCTGCCAGAGCAATACGTGACTTTAACCACTCGGCTGTTTCTCCAGCTCTGAAAGACATCTTAACACTTGCTTATGTGTGGAAGAGTTTGTGCATAATCTTGGAGGATTTGTAGATACACTGGCGCCCATACACAAATGATTTTTTCCTAGACCTACTCTGAGCCACTTGAAAGGGAATGGCAGTGGCTGAACACCTACTCTATTATCCTTGTTTCCTTCCCAGGATGTTTTCCCAGTAACACAGCCCAACAATTAAACCTGAGCTTCTTTTTTCTGGGATAGTGAGTATGGTAGTTAATTTTGATGTCAACTCAATTGGATTTTGAAATGCTTTGGGCATTAGTGAGGGGCAGCCGTGGGTATGTCTGTGAGAGCACTCCCAAAGAGGATTAACTGATGGGATGAACCACTCTGAATGTAGGCAGCACCACCTCATAGGTTGGGGATTTTGGACTGAATCAAAAGAGAAGACAAACTTCCCAGTCAGCTCAGAAGTGAACCAGCCAGCAACCTCACGCTCCTGTCACCACGCCTTCCCCACTACCATGTACTAGATTCCCAAACTGTGAGTCAGAACAACCCCTTCTACCATTAAGTAGCTTCTTGTTGGGTATGTGGTCTCTACAGTGCCAACAGGAACTAGTACTGTGAGTAACACAATAATTGAGATTTTCAACCTTGTCTTTATCAAAATGTAACAATGCTATTTTGTCTCTTCCATGGGCCACTCTTGTGCAAACCACACTACAGTTTAAGCTTTTTCTTTTTTTTTTTATGAGTTTTTTTTTTATTTTATTTATTTCAGTATGTGTATCAATGTACTGTCTGCATGCAGGTCTGTGCACCCGTGTCGTGCAATGCCGCGGAGGTCAGAAGAGGGTCTCGGATTCCCCTGGAACTGGAGTTCTCCTAGAATTGGAGTTTCAGACGGCTCTCGGCCGCCATGTGGGTGCTGGGGATTGAACCCGGGTCCTCTGTAAGAGCGGTCGGCGCTCTTAACCGCTAGGCCATCTCTCCAGCCCTAAGCTTTTTCTTTTTAAGAGATTTCTCAGGCCACTGCCTTACACTCTGAGAACTGCCTTTCACTTTTTGGGTAATCTCATTGTAACTGAGTTACCCTAAAGGTAAATGTATTCATCACATGAGCAGAACTATGGGTCTTGAAATAGGAGGAGGACACAGGAACACTCTTTATTCTCCAATGACCCTGGAAAGTGGCACAAGCCATTCCCCCTCAGAAGACAGTGACAATTCTCAGAGAGGCTCCTATGAGGATTAAAGAAGTTGCCCCGGGGCTGGAGAGATGGCCTAGTGGTTGAGAGCGCCGACCGCTCTTGCAGAGGACCCGGGTTCGATCCCCAGCACCCACATGGTGGCCGAGAACCGTCTGAAGCTCCAGTTCCAGGAGAACTCCAGTTCCGGGGGAGTCTGACACCCTCTTCTGACCTCCGCGGCATTGCACGACACAGGTGCGCAGACTTGCATGCAGACAGTGCATTCATACACATACAGAAATGAATAAAATTAATAAAAAAAAAGAAGTTGCCTCATGAAAGCATTATTTCACACTGTCTGGTCTGTAGCAACTGATTAATAAATGACAGTGCACACTTCTACCCATCTCTACCATGCACTTAGCAAACCCTACTGGTATAATTGTAATTCTTGGAATTCATATCATTGTTACCTTATGAATGATTTTAGAGGTGAGGGGGTTGACTTCAAAGCTTTGACCCAGAAACCACTGAGCCCCCACCCCCATCCCCGAGCAAGGGAATGTGGAAGATAGATGAAAGACCAGTCCACGCCTCAGCCATCATTAGCTCAGTGAAGTCAGGAGGCCGGCATTAGCTCACAAAGCCTACAAAGCCAGTTCTACCCAGTTTAGGATATAGAATTATTCTCTCTTGTTCTAAAAGGTTAAACTTTCCTGTTATGCCTAATCCCCAGAAGGGAGATGTCTGTAGTGTTGAGTTTTGGGGCTTTTTATCTGACACAGTAAAAGCTGCACAGCCTGCTCCCCATATTAACTTCTTGGGTCCCAGTTGCTAGAGATGTTTGCGCATCCAACCCAGACATCCCAGCTCTGTTTTACGCTCAAAGGCCAACATACAAACATTGTAGACTACCTAGATCCTCTTTTTTTAAACCTACAAACTGTCTTGAGCAGTCAGTTGCTGCCAGCCATTGGAACCAGCAAACAGGTTCAATATTTACCACTCACTTTTCCTACACAAGACACCAGACACACACCTCTTCACCTGCCCCTTCTCCTCAAGCCTCAAAGACTCTTTCTAACTTGTGGGCAGGAAATGACTTATGCATTTTAAAGACATCGTCCCAAAATCAGAACTGTTGATGCTTCATCTTTCAAAAGTTACCTGTGTATGAGGCTCTCTCCACAGTTGAGGAAGACCTCAGTGAAGAAAGCCACACGCAGCCAACCCAAGACCCTGCCAGGGCTACTGACAGTGAGAAAGCCAGCCCATTCCACAAGGCACAGAGGGATTTAAAATACCAAGGCTGGAATCACTCAAAAGCTCTGGGAACTGTCCTCAGAGCAGAAGGACAACTGGAGTCACTTTTGCAATAGCACCTCTACCAACAGGCCCTCTCATCATGGATCTAGCGCAGAAAGAAATCTCAGAATTAGAAGCAGTTACTCACATCTGTAAGTCATCTCGAAGCTGTCACTGATGTTCACAATGTCAATCTGGGGGAGCAGCTTCGGGGGCTCTGTGAGTTGTGACAAAGCGAATCTAAAAGCCGCATGTTCCTGGGACTGCTGATTTGGAAATAATCCCCCTGTGAGGAGAAAAAAGGCAACAGTGATATCTTGAGTGGAGACAGGCCTCAGTTCCTTAGCAGCCCACCCCAGAGAGCCCGTCTCTTGTCCCACACCAGACCTATAGCTTGAAGCTTCACAATCAGCAGTGAAGCTGAATTCAGATGGATTCGGCTGGACGCTCAGGCCTAAACCCTACAGATAAGCTCTGAGCCAGGGGACCGCATCTGTCACTCTGCTCTAACACTTGGCTCTATGCCCCTTGGCTCAGTGAAGGTCAGAGAAGATGAAGACAGGAGACCTGTTTTCTCTTCTTCCTCCCTCATATCTGCAAGATACCCCAGCACCTCTGTTCTCTCCCACGGACTCTCTTGTGTCTAATCCCTCTCATCTCACCCCATCTCTCATTCACAGAGCCTTGCAGGTGTTAAAAAGTGCTACAAGGAGACAGAAACCGAGGTCTGCAACCCTGTGGGCTTCCGGGAGCTCTTGGACTGTTTACTTTGACACTTTGGGTCTTTAACTGGGCAAGACCTGTGTGTAATCTGACTATCCGGTTGCCTCCAGAGGTTTATTATTTATTTCCTCCGAGAAGTCTTGCTTTGCTCAAACAGTGCTTTCCCTCCTTCCCTGCTCTGTTCCCAGCTGCCTAGGAAGGCCCAGTTACATAAGGGAGTCCCATGGGCTTGAGTTGTGGGGGTCCTAAGAATGACAATAGGTTCTGACATCGCAGTCCAAGAAACAGCACAGGAAAGACCTGCCATGGTGGCAGCTCTGGGGCTGAGCTCTGCATTCTGTGGGTGTGTAAGTGAACTGAAACACATTCCTGTGAATTGAAATCAGCCATTTCTAGGGACAGAACTACAGGAATGTTTACCCAGAAGTTTCTCTCTGATTGGCCAGGAACTCACATTCTCAAATAGTATGCCTATAACTTCTTGCACAGTGGATACATGTTTGTGTTTAAGAACAAAACATGGGCAGTGAGGACTGTTTTGGAGATCATGTAGGAGGTTGACTCAACTGTGACCTCACAGCAGTGACATTTTCAACATTTGTTCTACAAGTGGATGTTTCTCCCTTGTGTTTGAAAACAGCAACAGTGGTCTGAGCACTTGCAGAAGGAAATGGGGCTAAAGGTCTTAAAATGTCTGCAGGGACGCAAGCACGAGGAACATGAGCGTCCCCATGTAAACATCCCTGTGCTTTTACAACTACCCTGATGGACACATGTAGACTTAGAGAAAGCCAGTCCACATTTCCCCTGATAAGAGGTTACAATTACAATCTGCAAAGTAGGGACAGTACAGACAAAGGACAGCACAGGTGACTTACACACACACACACACACACACACACACACACACACACGTTATTAAAACTAAAAACAAAACAAAAAACAAAAATCACTGTTGATTTTGGATGCTCCGCCCTCTTCTCTCAGATGACCACACCCCAAACTCTTCTCCAGCCCCTTCCCCCTCTCTCTGCAGTGAATGAGAGAGAGCAGGTGGGAGGCGGGAGGGAGAAGATACAGGCTGGGCTGCAAGGGAAGTGTCTCCCCAAAGGAAGGCAGGAAGTTTGCGTGTAAGGCAGGAGAACACATACACATAAGCACTTCAGAATATAGCTTAACAGGTGTCAGGGAACAAAGCTAGTTGCTCCATGGCTTCTCCAACTGCACCTGGGAGCTGGAGAGGCCCAAAGAGTGCTTAGCAACACATGTGTGCCCTGCCCCACCACGTTTCCCCCCCCCCACACACAAGCAAGCACACTCACACAAAGAGCAGAACTAGCAATGGAACTTTCCCTAGTAAGCTAGCCTCTGGTGGGGGTGGAAAAGCAGAAACCTAGGCAGCCAAGATGCCTCAGAGTGCAGCAGCCTGCTGGACACCAGGGACACAAACAGCACAGAGAGGCTGGTCACCCTGACCCTGAGCCCCACAGACACCCTTTGTTACTGGGGCTGTTGCTCCAGATTGTCTGGCTTCCCTCATGGTTATAGGGAACAGAAATACCTATCAGTTCCTTCATTAATACAGACACTAGGAGACAGCTGGCAATGCAGGGAAATGGGGGACGAGCAGAATGCAGCGTGTTGAAATCAGCCTCCAAGTTGAGAGGGTGGATGGAGCGCAGGGCTGGGGACCGCTGGCTGCAGGGGAAGGGAATCTGTGTGTCTGCATGTGCAACCGGTTCTCAGCCTCTGTGCACAGAACGTTAGAGAGGAAGGAGCAACAGACGGAAGAGAGAAAGCAGGCTCCGGAGTCCCAGGATGGGGGAATGGGGACCACAGCCCAGCATGGCAGACGGCAAAGAGAGGACGAGCTACAGGGGTTCCGAGAGAGAGCCCTAGCTATGGCAGTGGGGCCTGGGGGTATCCGAGCAGCGCTGATAGGCAAGCGGGCATCACTTCTTCTCCAAGGAGGGTCTCCTTCCCTTCTCCCAACCAAGAAATCCTCACCATCCCCAGCACTCAGTCTATATGTGCACATTTGATGTATAATCACACACACACACAGAGACACACACCACATACATATTTATATAAATCAATGGAAATAGGCACCATCCACTGAGCGAGAGTTAACTCCTTAAACATGCTCAACCTCCTTCCAAATAAAGCCTGATTTTTTTTCCCTCTGTGGAGCAGTGGTTCCTCCATTTCACACACTCATGCTTGGAGTGTGAGCTGTGTGTGTGCACCTGTCTGTGTGTGTGTGAGAGAGAACAGTTCTCCTCGCCTGTCGCTGCATTAGATGAAGCCCCCTCCCGTCCCTGGCAGCCCGGGGGTCTTCCTCTCATCCTGGCTTTGGACCAGCAAGCTCAACAGCTCATACTAAGTAAGGAGGGATGAGAGATCTCCCGTCCTCAAAATCATCCCTGGCCAGATCCCAAAAGTCCACCCAGCAGCCCCCTCACTCACCTATCTGGATATTGTTGGGGAAATTGGCACCCACGACCGCGCCTAGGAACCCGGTGCAGAAAAAGGCAAAAATGTACGGCATATTCCTTTTTACATTGGCGAAAAAGAAGCCCAGGTCCAACCATAGACTTGCTATTTCCCTCCCCTTCCTTTGATTCCTCTCGCGGCTGGGCTGACTCTTCCCTCCTGCGGTCCCTTGCGTGTTTGTCTCCTTCCTTCCTTCCGTGGGGTTTGTCTTGTTTCCCTTGGAGCTGAGCACTTAAACTGCAGCGTTAACACCGACTGACAGCCAGATTAACTGAGCCCCGAGAAGCCCGTCCTCAAGCTCAGCGCCAGCTCGCTCCCCCTCTCCCTCTCCCTGGCTGGCTCTCCTCTCTCTAGCAGTCTCTCTCTCTCTCTCTCTCTCTCTCTCTCTCTCTCTCTCTCTCTCTCTCTCTCTCCCTAGCTCGCTTGCTCTCTCTCCCTCTCTCTCCCCCTCACACTCACACAGGCTGTAAGCTCTCTATGTGAATACCCAGGAGCCAGCTCGCAGTCCCAGCACGGGCCTCTCCTACCCCTTCCCCCGGCCTCCCATCCTCACCTTATTCTCCTCTCTTTGGGTGCAGAGGACGGAGGGTGGGGGTGAGGGGGGTGCTCCCACCTCCCGCACCTTCCTCCATTCTCTCCACCCCCTCCCCCAGCCAGGGGATGGGATGTGGTGCTGCTGGAAATGTGGGCTCAGCCACAAGTCAGTAAGTGGCAGGGGGTCCCCACAGTAGCCCCGGATTCACCAGCAGCTTGATCTAGGTCACTTTTTCTAGAAGCACACAGGCTGCACTGGATTCCTCTCCTGCACTCCACTGGCCCAATTTCCCCTACAACTAACCCCCAAGGGGGGACCCTAGAAATCCCTCTTCAGAAATTTAAAGGGAAGATGGAGAGAAAGCTGAACATCAGGAACTTATGCAGTTTGGACTTGGATACTGGGACCCTGTCTAGCTTTAGGCACCACACAGGTGGTCGCTTTTCTCTTTTAAACCCTCGGCCTTTGAACCTGACCCTCTTCCCCTTTCTTTTCAGCTGGAACAGGAATCCTTAGCACCAAGATGTGGGGGCGGATGAAGGAAGAAGGCACCGGGTATCCACGCAGGGCAATCACATGAGTCATTTTGCAGGGATTCCAGTGAGAAGATGAGGGTGGAGGTGGCTTTCAGTTATGGCTGAGCATTGTTTGTGTCCAGTGTAAGCTGGGCCTCCATGGACCCAGAGTACTGCCGCTGGCTGAGATAACCTGGAGAGAATAGCTGTGTGCAGGATGGCAGTGTGGGTAGTAGGCAGCCGTCAACAAGGACACTTTATAGTTTATGAAACACTTCTGCAGTAGAATGCATCTGCCCTGCACCAGGAGGTCCCTGGGTCCTGTTTTCCACACAAAAAGACATACCAGGGACACCCAGGGACCTATTGAGACACCCAATGAGGCCAAGCCTCTAAAATATATTGTTTATGGCTTTAAGTTTGTGTGTGTGTGTGTGTGTGTGTGTGTCTATGTGTATGTGTGTGTGTGTGTGTGTGTGTGTGTGTATACATGTTCTGGCACTTGAGTGGAGCTCAGATGACAACTGTGGAGTTTGACTCTCTTCTATCACCTTGTGGGCTGGAGATTGAGCCATCAGGCTTGAGAGCAGGAGCCTTGACCAGTTGAGCCTGTGAACCTGAAGATTCCTGCTTAGCCAGCACAGCACCACCCAGGCAGAGCAATCCCCACCTGTATCTTGGTTAGAAGGAGAGAGAATAGACTTTGGACCTGATTTTTTTCCCACCAGAATAAACATTTTATTGGGAGATTACTCACTTGTTTTACCAGCAGTACCACACTACCACACATGCTTGTTTGAGATGATGTGTCTGGGACTCAAGACAGACCCCCAAAGTAACAGCAAGGTGGGAGTCGGAGGCTTTGTGATTTCTTATGTCCTTTGATAGATTCATGAATTAACTCAAGTAGGATTTTATTTGTTTTGTTTTGTTTTGTTTGTTTGCTTGCTTGCTTGCTTTGAGACAGGGTCTCTCTATGTAGCCTTGGCTGGTCTAGAACTCATTATGTAGACCAGGCTGGGCCTTGAAGTCACAGAAATCCATTAACCTCTACCTCTCAGAGTGGGAGATTAAAGGCATGAACCATTGTTCCCAGCAGCTTAAGAGTTTCTACTGTCGATGGTCATTTACCATTTATCTTTTGCCAAACAGTGCTCAGGCCTTCGCTGTGCAGCAGCCCCTGTGGAAGATGATCTCATTTCCATTCTACTGATGACAAAACTGAGGTCCATGATTCACGTTTCCCTACCAGCAGGAAAAGATTGAGAAGGGGAACACAGGAAACTCTGACAGTAGCAAGCACTGGGCAGGGACACTGTGGTGTGAGCGGTGGGAGGACAGGCTCTGGATAGGTCACTTTTAAAGACCTGGCCAATATTAGGAACCTGTGATTGAGTGATTCCTTGCCAGAATTCTTTCACTGGATTATTTTTTCTCTTACTATTTTGAATGGTACCTGGGGATCTTTCCAGCTCTCTGAGCTTTGTACCTGGAAATAACAATAATTAGGCTGTCACAAAAGGCTTCACACCTCGTCACCTTTCAGAAGATCTCAAAGTCCTTTACAAGGATCATTTAGCAAAGCCTCATTGCCCACTTGGAGTGAAAAGAATGGTTTGGCTAGGATGGGGGCTTAAAGGAGTAAAAAGATGTTTTTTCTACATTCATCATAAATACAGTCAGCTCTTCCAGAACATAGTTCTATGTGTCTGTTCTCCTCGGATATGATCAGGAGTGCCCCGTGGCCTATTAACTATATAGTTGTTCAGTGGTTAAATACACATGGAATTTACACTTTTCAAGTTTGGACATCAAATCAAATTATGGCGGGATTTCTCTCTGTATTGATCCAGGGATTGATGCTGGTGGGATATGGAAAAGGACGAGCGTCTGCCTCAGGGGAGGTGGGTGGGTTAGAAGGCAGCTATCCTTAGCCAGGTGCCAACCAACATAGACCAGGGCTTGGATAGACATAGGAACACCATGGTGTGTCTGTTGACGGGGTCCAGCATGACTACAAAGGCCTGAAGAAGGAGCATGCCTGTGGACATGGAGCTGCACACACCAGGGAGAGAGGAAGCAGGAACAGGCAGGTACCTCAGGAACCTGAGCAGGTACTGTCAGATCATCCAGCTTAGAGGGGGGAGGTCAGGGGCAGGAGCCTGGGAAAAGTCAGTCCTGATCTGTTCACCACACTCTGGAACAGAAGAGAGCTGATGAGCCCTAGAGATAGAATCTGCTGGGGAGGGACAGGGACCCAGAGCAATAGTTCTGAGAACGTACTTGCTGGAAGCCAGGGATGTTAGAAAAGACTTCTCGTTTCTGTTTCTCCTTAACAATCTTATTATAGGGGCTGGAGAGATGGCTCAGTGGTTAAGAGTACCTACTGCTCTTGCAAAGGACCCAGGTTCGATTCCCAACACCCACATGATGGCTAAGAACCATCTTTAACTCCAGTTCCAGGGAATCCGATGCCCTCTTCTGACCTCTGAGGCATTGCACGACACGGGTGCACCAACCTACATGCAGACAGTACACTCATACACATAAAAAATAGTAAATTAAAAAATATATTAAAAATGTTATTATAAGGCTGGGCATGGTGGTGCATGCCTTTAATCCTAGCACTCCAGAGGCAGAGGCAGGGGGATCTCTGTGAGTTCAAGGCCAGCCTGGTCTACAGAGTGAGTTCCGGGCCAGCTGGGGCTATAGGGAGACCCTGTCTCAATTTTTATTCTGTTTTATGTGTATAAGTGCATTGCCTGCATGCATATGAGTGCACCTGTGTCATGTAATACCCATGGAACTCAAGAGACAGTGTTGGATCCCTGCAACCAGAGTTATGGATGCTTATTAGCTGGCACGTGGGTGCTAGGAACCAAACCCAGGACCTCTGCAAGAGCAGTCAATGCTCTTAACCACTGAACCATCTCTCCAGCCCTGGTTTCTGTTTATTTATCTCCTAAAGGGGCACCTCTGCCTAGAAGCTGTGCATGCCCTAAGATTGGGCTGAGAGAAGGTGCCTGGTTGGGCCAAATCATCCCCTGCCCCATATCTCACCCAGCTTCTGCCATAAGTTCTTTCAAAAGGCTGCAGACTAGCAGCTGCATGGTCATTTTCCTGAGACCCCTCCTGCTATCCTGGAACTCTGCACTTGCCTTCTCTCTCTCTCTTTCTTTCTTTCTCTCTCTCTCTTTCCCTCCCTCCCTCCCTCCCTCCCTCTCTCCCTCCCTCTCTCCCTCCCTCCCTTCTTCCCTCCTTCCCTCTCTCCCTTCCTCCCTCTGTGCGTTTTAAGCCACCACCTATGAATATACAATAAACTCTCTACACTTCAACCCTCTGTGCTCTGTGGTCTTCATTCTTTAAATTCATGAGATAAGAACCTGAAAGGCACCAGTGCAGGGCAGCTTGGGCTGGTACCATCTCTGTCAGTTCAGGAGGTCACCCCCACTCCCAGCCCTCAGTCTTATTAGCCAGCAACAGTCTGAGAAGGTGACTTCATAGTTTGCTGGGACTAATCATGACCAAACCCCACAGATATGAAAGAGACTGTTCAGGGCTGGGTAGCACTGAGGGGCTAGAGGCCAGCTCCAGACTGTGGTTCCTAGCTGGCAACCATGTTCTTCCCGGGAGGTATTTGACAGTGTCTGGAGATATTTTGGGTCCTCACAACTGGAGAAGTACTGTTGGCATGTGTGGACCAAAGCCAGGGATACTGCTAAACTTTGTAGACTACATAGCATCTGCCCCAGGACCACCACAAGGGACCTGGCTCAAACCGCGTAGGTGAACTATATTTCTGGTAATTACACTATATTTATTTATTTATTTATTTATTGGGGGGAGTGTGCATGCTAGGTGTACGGCAGGCATGTGGAGCTAAGAGGACAACTCTTGGGAATTGAGTCTCTCCTCCCACCATGTGGATTCTGGGGACCGGAAAGGTTAGTTACCTTTCTAATCTGCTGAGCCACCTCACAGGCCCTGAAGATCTTTGCCCCCCCCACCCCAAAGAAGCAAGATGACTTTATTTGGAGTGAAGTGATGGTGCAGATTACAGAGGGATATACTGTCAAGACAGACAGTGGGCCACGTGAGTGAAGGTTCTCGAGGGCCTAAAGACCTTTCTTAATGGCACATGGCTTCCGGCCCTCGGGCCCCAGTCCTGGCCTCCTGGTCTATTATGTTACATGGGAGGAAGGTTACATTTATTTCCTTTTAAGGCTTTTCACAGTATAAAGTAGGAGACCTGAGATGTGCACTTCCTTCTGAAACCCAGATGGAAGTGCTCCAGGTCGCAGTAGGCCAGTGCAGAGCTGTCCAAATTCTGGCTGGACTGTGGCCTGTGCCTACCCCCCAGCTGTGCTCTATCATGTCCTGGGATGCTCTCTGGCAAGCTTTGACTTACTTCTACTGCTCTGTGGTCAAAATAGCTTTAGATTTACTTATTTGGTTTCAATTTTTCACTGCAAATCAAAGAAATAGTTTTGGGCAGAGATCTCAAGTTCAACTGCCTCCACGGGCCAAGTAAAAAAATGAATGAAGGAAGCTAGAAAGAGCTCAGGGTAGTGGGGGCGGGGATGGCTAGCCGAAAGCAAGGCAGGCCCAGAGTGGCAGATCTGCACATCTGTATTTCATGAGACAGTGGGAATGGCGTGGGGGCTGGGGAGAAGGCGCAATGGGTAAAGCACTTGCCATACACACATGACCCCCAGAACATGCATCAGAGCCAGGCGTGGCAGTATGGGCCTGTAGTCCCAGAGGTAGAGACGGGAGTGTCCTGGGAACACACTGGCCTGGCAGTTGGGGTAATCAGTGAGCTCCTGGCTTATGAGACTCTATCTTAAAAAACAAGGCAGAAGAAGTCACCCTTGATCTCTGGCCTCTGCAGGCACATACATGGACATATATACATGTACATATCTGTACACGCACATGAGTGCACATATGCAAATACCACATACGTAAGAAAAAGAATTTTATGAGTTTCAAAAAATTATTAGATAGGGGCTGGAGAAATGGCTCAGCAGTTAAGAGCACCTACTACTCTTACAGAGGACCCGGGTTCGATTCCCAGCACCTGCGAGGTGGATGACAACCTTCCATTAACTCTGGTTCTGGGGAAATCCAACACCTTCTTCTGACTCTGAGAGCATTGCTTGACACGGGTGCACTTAACACATGTGCAGCCAATGCACAGACACGTAAAAGAAACATAATAATATATCTTAAAAATTATCAGGTGTACTTTTCTGTGTGAGGTCCAGAAGAAAGATAGGATAGGGTATGTGTTAAGAAAGACTCTCTGGGCTCAGTCTGAGCACAGGTCACAGAACGCAGGTGAAACATGAATCCAACTCCATGCACCATCCCAGTTTGGGAGCCAAGTTCATGTCTTCTGTCAGCCTCTGTCCTCACCTCTGAAGTGAATGAATGAGGCTCTGATTTTGTCCACCATCACATCCTGCCTGGTGGTCAGGACCCAGGTGAGGAGGTTAGGGTTAGTATGGTATAGGGACACTGCAGGCTTCCTCCCTCTCTTGGCAAACACCTCCATCTATAGAACATGCACTTTCTTCTGGCTTCAACAGCTTGTGCTTCTAGTGTACGATGATTTGAGAAGGAAAAAAACCCATCAGATGTATAATCTGAGAACAAACTGCTGACAGCTAACAAATTGTCGAAAATGCAATCAGAGACAGGGTGGCCCTGTGGCTTTAGAGAAGCCCTGTTTTCAAAGATGCTTTAAAAAATAATAATTGCTGGGTGTGGTGGTGCATACCTTTAATCCCAGCACTCAGGAGGCAGAGGCAGAGGCAGATCTCTGAGTTCAAGGCCAGCCTGGTCTACATAGTGAGCTCCAGGTCAGCTGGAGCTACAGGGAGACCCTGTCTCAAAAAGACAAAAAAAAAAAACAACCCAACCAATAATGATGATATTTTCCATATTCCCTAGCACACTTCATACCTGAAGCTCCCCAAATATCCCACAGACTGTCTGTGGAGAACACACCCTGAAGAATGTAATTACCCACGCTGCAGCTCGGCCTGGCATTCCATCTTCTCTCTTCTTCATGTCTTTCTCCCCTTTCTCATACACAAGGCAGTATTTTCATCAGCTCTCAGTGTTACTAGGCAATTAAGGAGCAAAGAAAGTTCTGGAAAACACCTCCAGGCAAGATCAGTGACTAAAAAGAAGGTGAAAGTCTATTTCAGGGGGGTTCCCTGCCCTGTCACGGTTCCCGCAGGAGCTGGGGTGCTGGCTCTGGCCACTAAAGCAGTATTGCCTTCTGAGGGGCCCAGCACGCTCACCAGGGGAAGAGTCAGAGCTCAGAGCCTCGGCTACTCTGTCCATGGGCCTGCTGCTCAGCCAGCTCTGGTCCAGGAGACACGGGATCCAGGCTCTTTGGGGGAGGCCTGATCACATGCATGGTGTGAGATTGAGTCCCTGCTGGGCGTCCTGGACTGTGAGGTAAGGTCCACCTTGTGTGGTTTGCAGGGATCAAAACACACAGCAGGAGTGGCTCTGGGGGCTCCTCTCAGGCAGCTGTAAAGTGCTCCTGTTTTTGTCTTCCTGGCGGCAAGGGTCCTGGATCCACCCTGCCATTGCAATCCCTCCTCATCTGGGATCACCCATATCTCAGTCTGCCAGTCTTCTGTGAACCCCTGAAAACATCTGCCTTTGGGATTCACAGACCTGTGTTCTCCGGGTGGAACCCTGCTCTGCCTCTTTCCTCCTTGTTCCATAGAGACTATCTTCATCTATCCAACCACACGAAGGACCCCAGATTCAACCTCTTGACCACTTCTGTGGTCTCTCCAGTATAAATTTTTATCTATGTCTATATGTGTGTGTGTGTGTGTGTGTGTGTGTATGTGTGATGTATGTGCATTATGCTCTGGAGGCCAGGAAGAGGCCATTGGATGTTGTAGAGTCACAGGTGGTCGTGTGCCACCTGTCATGGGTGCTGGGAACTGAACTCAGGTCCTCTGGAAGAGAAGCCAGTGCTCAGAACCATAGAGCCATCCCTCCATAACTCCACCTCATTTTTTGAGACAGGGTCTGCCGTTAAACAAGGAGCTCACTAATTTGGCTAGATTGGTTGGATAACGAGCCTGGAGATCCTGTGTCTGCCTCCCCAGTGCGGAGATCTCAAGCAGAGCCCACTGAGCCCTGCTTTTTAGTGTGGGTGTCAGGGCTCTGAACTCAGATCCTCACGCCTGCACGGTGAGCACTTTCTCCACATTTTGAGTCACCCCCTCAGTCCCCCATTTACTGTTGTAGACTGATCTTTAATGTGGCCCTTCCTACCTGATTTCCAGGCCTCTGTGGAGGAAGAGTCAGGCCCAAAATAGGATGAGAATGTCACTTTGAGTACTTCCCTGTGCCAGACGCAGTGTCTCTCCATCCCACCTCATTTCCCAGGATGCCTGAGGTGGCCCCCCAAGCAGAGCGTGCAGGCACCATTACATTTGCAGGAGAAGAAGGAAAGGGTTAGGGTTAAGTCACAGCCCAGTCTTGGTTATGTCACAGCCCAGTCTTGGTTATGTCACAGCCCAGTCTTGGTTATGTCACAGCCCAGTCTTGGTTATGTCACGGCCCAGTCTTGGTTATGTCACGGCCCAGTCTTGGTTATGTCACAGCCCAGTCTTGGTTATGTCACAGCCCAGTCTTGGTTATGTCACAGCCCAGTCTTGTTTACGCCACAGCCCAGTCTTGGTTATGTCACAGCCCAGTCTTGGTGACTCAGAGACAGTCTCGGTTACTTCCCTCATTGCTGTGTCAAAACACTTGACAAAACAACTTAAGGAAGGGTTATTTGGGCTCCCAGTTCGAGGGAGCTGTCCACCCTGGTAGGAAGTCAGGGCCGCAGGGGTGTGAGGCAGCTGACACATCTACATCAGGAAGCAGAGAGCTGCAGGCTGGGCTAGGCTCACTTTCTTCTTTTTATTTAGTCAGGAACCTCAGCCCAGGGGAGGGTGGCCCACATCTGGGGCTGGGGGCGGGGCCTCCAGTTTTAGTTAACCCACTCTCCAAACTCCCTCAGGGACATCCCAGAGATTTGTCTCCAAGGTGATCTTCTATGCTGCCGACTTGATAGTCACAATAAAGCATCACAGCTCGGGAGTCAGCCTCTGTTGGGGGTGTGGTGGTTCGTGGCTTGTGTTCTCTGCCTGCACCCCTTTGCAAGGACAGGCCCTTGATGGCTGGGCTTTCTTCTGGAGGGCTGGAGGGTCTGCCCTAGGACACAGGCCTTAGAACTGTGTCCTCACAGCCTGCCTGCCACACTTTTCTCAGGAAAGGATTCTAAGACATGTTTGTATCAAAACAGAACCTGTTTGGAAGGAGGCCCCCGGAGGGCTTGTCTCCCCACCCCGACGGCCTTCTCTGACAGAGGCCACCCTGGGATGGCCTTGCTGATTGCGGTTCCCAAAAGGCACAGGGCCAAAGGCAGGTTTTAATCAGTGTTCAGGAGGCTGGAAACATGAGTGATCTAATTGACTACCATCCTCCTAGCTTTGCATTTTGCTGCTGGTCTAACCTCTGATCTCTCCTTTATTACTTGAAAAGAGACAGAAACACAGGGAAGGGACAGAGGACCAGGACAGCCCACCAGAAGCAGGCAGGAGTCCTTGCTGGGAGGGAGGAAGGGGGATTTCAGGATACAAAATAAAGCCAGATTTCAGGAAAGTTGAGCCCCTCCTGGGCCACCCAGCAGTCAGGAGCTAGCCACAAATTAAACTAGGGGAGGTCACCCAGGCCCTAAAGAGCACCTGTGTGCTCACACTCATTAAAATTTTAGATTTCTGTGTTTACATTGAAGTGAGAGTCAGAAAAGCTGGACTCCAGAAATGAGCCTGGGAGTGGAGGAGGCCTTGAAGGTGGGGTAGCAAAACACGTGACACTGAAGTAGAGAAGGGGGAAGCTTTGGGGGGAGAGAGGGTTGGCTTAAACTGGGACAGGAGCAGCAGAAAAAATGACAAAAAGTCAGATGGGAGGAAGGGTTAGCCAACTCTAAGGGTGTATGGGAAAATCATATGGAAACCAAGTCCTTTATGAACTAAAAGTTTAATTAAAGAATAAAAGATATATAAGAAATGAAAATGGGGCTGGCGAGATGGCTCATGGGTAAAAGCACTTGCTGACAGGGGAAAATGGGGTCCTCGCTTAGAGTCCTTGTTAGAATTTGGGATGAGAAGGTGACTTGATCAAGAAGTAGAAAGGGAACCTAGCCTTCAGTAGATAAGGGGAGTTTTATTAGCTACGACGGGCAAGCAGCTTTTCCTTGGGGCATTGGGGTTCTGGAAGTTCTGGGATATATAGGTGGCCCCTAGAGTGCCAGGAAGGGGGTTGTGCCTTCCTGGAATCCCAGAAGGTGGGTGTGCCTTCTTGGGTGGTGTTCTGGGAAGCAGAGATGGGGAGTTGCCGTAAGGTGCCCAGGTATCTTCTTCCCGGTGGTCAGGGACCAGATCTTGAAGACTGCTGACCAGGAGCCCAGTGCCTTTTGCTGGGGGCCCTGTGTTCTGAGATCGAGGTGTTGCTCTCCTGGAGTGGGGAGGTGGGAGGTTCTTTCAGTCTAGCTAATTTTCCTTCTGTCCTTAGTCTCATTAGCAAAATAATTTAATAACAGACTCAAATGGAAGCTTAAGGAGAATTTTATAAGAGTTAAATAAAATCCCTGAGGCAGGCACACTGTAAATTTTAGCATAGACAGGGACTTTGATCTCCCAACCAAAGATCTCCCATCTGTTTGTCTGTCTATGCATTCATCTATTATGTGTTTGCATTCTCCTAAGCAGAAATGCTTCCCTGAGCCCAGCTTCCTCAGCCTCCAGGAGGAGGTTCTGACCTGTGGAGGCTGCTTATTTCAGGTTACAGATCCTTCAGAACCACCTTCCTTACCTCTTCCCAGTCCTGTGAAGTGCTGTACATATCCAGTTTCCATGTTGAGCCTGAGAAGGTTTGGATGGTGGTCCTGCAAGAATATTCTGTATAGCCTTGGATGTCTGTTCCCTCTTTCCAACTCTTGAGCAGCACAGAAACAGTTGTATTAGTTTAAGTCTCTGTGCTACAGCACACTTATCAGAGATAACTTAACATTTATTTTGACTCAAGGATGTTAGGCTGGAGGGTGAAGACTAGTCTACAAAGCCAGTCATTCCAAGTCCAGAACTCAGCTCTAAATATGAGTTCATTGAGGACTTGACCATCTTGAAGCTTTGTTTGTGGCAGTGTGGACTTGCCAGAGGCTAATTTCTGAATCCTGTCCATGTCTTAGAGATCAAGAAGTCTTTGAGAAATTACCTTACAGTCCCAACATCCCAGGCACAGTCAAAAATTCCTTGTACACGTCAGGCTTTCTCTGTTTCTTTTCTCTGTTTCTCCTGTCCTGGGTGAACAGGTTCCACCTTCCCATATTTCAACTTTTTCTAGTTCTCTGAGCCAGAGGATGTGGGACTGGCATCTCTTGTTGCCAATGAAGCCTTCAGTCAGGAGCCAGAAGATGGTCAGTGGGCGAAGTGTTGGCTGTGCAAATGTGAGCATGCAGCATGTAAAAGTCTGGCGCGGTGGTGTGCACCCATAAGCCCAGTGCTGGGGACGCAGGGACAGGATGCCCTCTGGGGCTCTTTGCCCACCATTCTAGCTCCCCTTGGTCTGCTTTACTGGCAAGCTATGGGCAAAGCCTTCTTCCCAAGTTTGGTTGCACCTGCTTCCTCAGACCAAAACTTGACTGTCATCTGGGCCTCTCAACAGACCAGTGGGCCTGAGTTGTAGGTGGGGAAGGGACTAAGGGTATAAGCAGGAAAACCCCAACAGATGTGGGAACTCTCACCGTCCACTGGGATACAGAATTTGCTGTATGGTCTTGGTAGAAGAGACCCCTCCAACTTCTAGAAGTAACCCCTCACCTACTGGTCTGTTACTAGTCCCCATAAACTCGCTATGATTTTCCAAACTATAGTTTGGAGAATTTGAATCTTGCTTTGTCTTTAGGGACTGAGGGGGAAGGGGGCTGGACCCCACTCACACCTCTCATAAGTTATTTTAGCAACAATGTGCTTCAGGTTCAGTGAGAGCTTCTGTCTTGAAAAGCAAAGTAGAGAGTGTGATAATTCTCAACACATGAATGAAACTTACCATAAGAACATAAGAAAAGTAGAGTGAGAAAGATAGGGATGTCCCTTGACATCCACTTCTGCATGTTTCTTGTACACAGGCTCACGCAAGTGTCCACACACACCTGATGTCCTTTGACATCCACTTCTGCATGTTTCCTGTACAGAGGCTCCCTCATGTACACACACACACACACACACACACACACACACACACACACACACACACACTGTTGGAACATGGTACCAAATACTTACAATCTCAGAACTGAAGCGGTTGGTGCTGACCCCAAGTTCTGGTTGAGTCCACACAATGAGGAAAGACCCTGTCTCAAAAAGCCACAATTCGACCCCAAACAGCACAATCCTGCTGGGTCAGGTCTCGGTCCCACCCTTTATGGTTGGCCTTCTGTCTTTCTTAGTCCCCTTCTCCAGGGACTTTGTTCTGGTGAGAAACACACTTTACAGCACAGGGAAGCAATTGTTCACTCTGGAGCCCAGGAAGAGGAGGGCCTGGGGGCCAGGGGTCAGGGAGGGATGGGAGAGGGAGCAGGGTTGGGAAGGAGAGGCTGTGACATGCTTCAGCTGCCACCACTAGGTGCTGTGCTAGCAGGAATGGGGCTTCCCATCTCGCTGGCACCTCCCCTCCCCAAGCCTAGGCTACCCATCCCTGTGGGCCAGACAGGCCTGAGGAGGCCAAGCCACCTCTGGCCAGAAAGCTCTGTAAGTTGGATGCTGCCCTTTGTCAGCTACTGCCTTGTAGCAGACATCCAAGGATTGGACTTGGAACAGCAATGGCCTCCTGTCCAGGGCTGAGCGATTCCGGCGGCATTCGTAAGTAGCATGAGCCTCTGGAACCTTGGGAATACCTGTCCCAGGGCAGATGTGAAGAGCTCCAGTCTCTGATATTGTTTGTGAAATCAGGATGCAGAAGATACCCTTCCTTCCCCTTCCCCTTCCCTCATCCTCTGGGACTGCTCAGTGCAGGGACAGTATTCCCCTGGGCCGTCCCTTGAAGATCTCATCTCCAGTGCTCTGGGCCTGGGCCAAGTCTGCTTCCTCTGGTGAGATGACAGCCTGGAGCACTGGGCCAGCTGCCATTGGGACTTCCCTTAGCAGAGGAGGCTTCAGGGCTCCGAAAAGCTGAAACAGCCACAGAGAAGGCAGGAGGGCTGGCCAGCAAGAGCAGGCAGAGAGTGCTCCGTGGCGGAAGTTCCTTTATGCCTCAGTGTGGGTAGATCCTCATAAAGTCAGCTCATGTTCCGTGTCCCCACCTGCTCTACTCCTTCCAGTGACCTCTCCAGTCATGGGTTTGTTTAGTTTTCTCTTCTGTTGCTCTGATAACGACACAGCCATGGCTCAGCAGGTAAATGCATTTACTACACAAGCCTGACAATCATATTTGATTCCCACATCCCATGATGGAAGGAGAAAGCTGACTCCTCAAAGAGGTCCTCTGGCCTCCTCAGGCACACCACAGCCCATGTGCACCCACACTTACAGACACATATCACACACACATACAATGATAATAATGAACTACAATGTCAAGACATAAGTCAAGGCTAACCAAGTGCATGGCTCCCACCTCTGAGTTCTGTTCTCAGGGAGGCTGAGACAAGACTTCCAGGTGTCTGGGGCTGGCTGTCCTAGGTTCCACAATGGGTTCTAGGCCAGCCTGGGCTACAGAATAAGACCTTTTATCCACAAATAAAGCAAAAACTTTCATGGCAAGCTTCAGGTTCCCAGGCAGCATCCAGCAAGGCAGGGAGAGTCTTGGAAGCCATGGGGTGGCAGGGTCTCTGCGGGAGGGTGGGGAGAGGTGAGAGGTGCTGTCTGAGGACTTACCCTCAGAAGCATCAAAATTTAGGGGGCAATAAAGAAAAGACAAGTCACAAAAAACCAAAAAGAGATTCTAGGAGCCAGAAGAGTGCAATATGTGCACATTGTCATAGAAACCAATGGCAGGAGGTTTCTGATAAGGACAGGGCAGCCAATGGGGTTAGGAGATAGGAAAGGGGGTGGAGATGAGCTGAGAGGGGCCCGCTGGACTAGACACTGAGCAGGGGGCAGAGAGCCTTAAAGAGCAGTTTCCTGAGGGTCCATCTGTTCAATCTCTCACTCATTCATTCATAGCTCTTGAGTATAGACTAGCTACAGTCTCATGCAGATCTAAGGACGAGGGCTAGACCCTGCCCTCCGGGAGCCCCCAGTTTGTCACTGAAATGGAAACATCAGTAGCATGCAATGTGTCCCTTCATCCTCCTGTGATAAAAGCCTGCACTGGTTGATGGGGTCCATCAGGGCAGGCTTCCTGGAAGGGGGAGGTCTAATCTGAATCTCGAAGGAATAAGGCTCAATCAGCATCAGCAATGGGAAGGGAAGATGACCATTGGTGGGAAGGGAGATCATTCCCACAGATAGATCAGCCCCATTGGTGGGAAGGGAGATCATTCCCACAGATAGATCAGCCAGAGCAAAATCTTAGAGTCAGAGAAATTGTGAGACCAAAAGGCACCAGGTCACTCCGAAGGCTGGAGCTACAAAGGGGAGTGGGGTGAGCTGGGCGGGCGCTGGGTCAGGAAGATCAGCATCTGTGGTGAAGCACTTGAATTTGATTCTGAGACTCAGTAACCTCCATGTCTTCAGGGTGACTCTGTAACACAGATGACTGGCTACCCGTTTCCTTACCTTAGTGTCTGATACTTGGCAGATGTTCAAAATATATTTGTTGAATGAATAAAAAGATGTAAAGTGAATAAAACTCATTAATTGGAGATAGGAAACTTATGAAATATGGGTGTAGACCAGGAACAGAGAATGAGGAGGAAGAAAAGGATGTTTGTTGCCATTTCAAGCACTGGCCCGGTATAGAGGTTATATTCCCAGTGATTCCTAAAGATGACATCAGCTCACAGTCCAGAAGCTCAAGGTCTGTCATTGGGGTAAGTCAGAGCAGGAACCCAAGCAGGAACTTGAAGCAGAAACCACCACAGACACTGCTGGCTGGCACCCAGGCTCCTGCTCAGCTAGCTTTCTATAGAGCCCAGGCCCTCCTGCCCAGGAATAATGGGTTGGACCCTCACACACCACTTAACAATCAGAAAATGCCCTGCAGACACACCCACAGGCCAACCTCTGAGCTGTGTGAAGTTGACAGTTAAAGCTGACCAGGTCTCGTGGGATACTGAGCCTTCATAAACATGTTAGGTGTGATAATGAGACTGGATACTTTTAATAGGAGTTCTTTATAGAGACATTGAAATATCTTTGGATGCCACCTCCTGCCTAAGGTTTGCTTCTGAATAACCCAGGGGATGTGTTGGGAGGGCCCGTGGGTGACACACACACACACACACACACACACACACGCGCGCGCACACACACACACACACACACACACACACACACACATATCAGTAAATTTTAATATAGTGATGAGCACATAGGGGTCATGCAATTGTTTTTATTATTTTAAGTTATGTGTGTGTCTGAGAGTGTGTTTGTACACACGAGTCAAGTGCCTGTGAAGGCTAGAGGAGCTGTTGGATGTCTTAGAACTGGAATTACAGGTGGTTGTGAATTATCTGATGTGGGTGCTGGAAATGTAACTCAGGTCTTCTATGATAGCATCAAGTCCTCTTAACCACGGTCTCCATCTTCTTATTTCTTTAATGTTTGTTTCAAACTTCCCATAATAAGAATTAAAAAAAAAACACAAACAATTAAAAGATAATAAGAAATAAAAGAGATGTAGTAGGAAAGCAGTAAAAAGGGGTTCCTTGACCACAGGAGGATTGCAGTACACACAGTGGAAGAAGAGCATGGGCTTCTGGGGTAGGGGGTTGGTAACAGGGAATCTGAGTGGCGGGGAAGGGGTAAAAGAGTTTAGGTTGCAGGGTCCAAAGGAAAATCTGCTGGGGTGGTAAGACCAAGAGTCTAGGAGAGAGACATCAGACTCGGCAACTGACTGGTAAGGGATGGTTCAGGGAGCTACATGTGGGGACCTTGGTGAGCCCTCTACTAGGGGAGGATAGAAGATTATGGGGCAGCACTGGGGGCTCTACTGGAATGAGAGAGAGGGAGAGAGAGAGAAAGAGAGAGAGAGAGAGAGAGAGAGAGAGAGAGAGAGAGAGACCCCAGAAAGAAAGAGCTGAGCATCATGAGACCTCAGCAGCAAGCCCTCCGGTCTACAAGTAGGGATGGTGGAGATGGCAGTAGCTCCTCCCCTGTTTCTTTATTGTTAGGCTATAAAGACACAAACCCCCGATAAAAGATAGACACATGAGACTTAAGTCACTCTGGGATCATGATTTACTTCAATTGCCAGCATGGGGTACCTGTTGGCATGTGGTGGAATAGCAGCAACAACAGCAGCAGATGGCCACTGAGGCCCACCCATTTATAGCCATGAGGTCAGAAGATTGACAGCCTCTGGAGGAGGTGGACATCTGTGTGTCCCTTGGAATTCTGGGAAGCCCAGATCTAACATTCCAGCCTTTTGATTATGATAAGGGAATGGGATGCTGTTCTCTCTTCTCTAGCTGCTTCAGAGCTGATGTGGGACGAAGTCTTGAGAGAACAGATGTCAGGCTGGAGGGTTAGAATCTGGTCTCCCATCTTGGCTGTTCTGGGTGCCTAGTGGTTTTGGTCTAGATGGATAGTGGCCAGTAGTTAGTGGACATTTTCTCTGCAACTGAAAAGACAAGCTGGTTGAGTCTTATGTGAGTATACTAGTGCAGGGACTTCACAGTACCAATGCGGGGGTACTGGGCGCATTAGCAGTTGGAGGGTCCCTGTCTAGGGTCTCCAGAAGGAGAGAGGACATGTAACTCTATTTCTGAAGTATTAGAAAAAAGTTTTAGTATACAGAGCTCTAGAATGAGGGCCAGTTTAACCATGAGAATATAAAAGTTGGTACTTTCTGGCATGGCACAGTAAATCTGTCACCTATCTCTGAGATATTTTCTAACATGACACAATAGGTTTTTAACTTGGCACAGTAGATCTCTCACCTATTTCTCTGGTAATAAGTTATTTCATTTCCTCTTTTGATTATAGTCTCTTGTTGGGGTGTTTAAAACCACACTGTTAGCTCAGATAAATAAGATTAGTTTTGGTGTTAAGGTCAGTTGAGGTTCTGGTCCTTAGGGGGTCACTCAGGCCTTGCACCTGGCTCTGTTCACCAGTGAGGACAAAGTCAGGCTTTGCTTGACTGGGGCTTCCCTTTGAAGTGTGAGGAGTTTCTCCTCTATATGGACTTTCCTCCCTTGACTGGACGCTGGATGGATGAAGTCCTTTTATGTGAGTCTTCAAGACCTCCCTGGCCCAGGATGACTGGTGACTCACTGCCATAGGATCTGTAAAGTTGCCAATGCAGAACCCTAGAACTTAAGTCGACCTTAGAGGGTAAGGGCCAAAAGATTGTCCCTCCAAATCCCTCTTGCCAAATCAGATTAGACCTTTAAGTATGGCTGCTAAACCTCCAAGAGGATCATTTGAATGAATTTGGTATTTTAATTACTATATAACACCTAAGTAAAGCTTGAACATTGACTTAAGCACTCTTAATAAATTCTTAATTGCTGTGGCAAAACATTTTGACTAATAATAAAAAACTCATGGTAGTAACTGCAGCACAGGCTAGGAAAGGATGCTACTTACTGGCTTGTGTTGCTGGCTCATGTTCAGCCTATTGTATACAATATAGAAATATCTGGTCAAGGATGGCATTGCCCACAATGGGCACAGGCCAGTCCAATGAAGGCAATTATTGAAGTTTCTTAGCCCAGGTGTGTCAAGTTGGCATTAAACCTATCCAGTAAAGCACACAATCTATTCTTCAACATAGCTCATAAAACAATCCCAAGATAATAAAGAGGCTAAAACCAATACCTTCTAGGACTATCTCAAATGAAGGCCATGTCACTTGTCCCCCCAATTTTTTTAACGTCTAGGTCTTTATTTCTTCTTGTACATTAAGCCATAAACTCATAGGGAATGGGCTGTAGTAGCTCAGGCTCTTTTCTGTTAGTTCTCACGAAGTGCACTTCTCTGGGTCAGGCGGGCTGGCTCTTCAACTGAACCCAGGTTCCTTTCTCTTTGTCTTCCTTCTTTTCCTTCCCACGTTTCAGGAAGCTGTCTCAGCTTAATATGCTCAGTACGCACATTGATTCTCTTGGCAAGAATCTTACCCTTAACTTGCTTGCTTACAATGCCAACAGCATGCCGAGTGACGTTGTAGACTCTCCCAGTTTTGCCATGGTAACATTTATGTGGCATTCCTTTTTGAACAGTACCCATTCCCTTAATGTCTACAATATCGCCCTTCTTGTAGATTTGCATATATGTGGGCAAAGAAACAATGCCATATTTTCTAAAGGGCCTAGAGAACATATAGCAGGTGCCTTTCCACTTTCCCTTTGTGTTTGTCATTTTGGCGAATCACTGGAAGATGGCTGCTCTGGCAGAAAACTTGTCCCCACATTTTGAATGACAGCTTTGAGAAGGAAAAGGAGGGGGGCATTATCACATACCTACAGCACACAGGAAATACTTAAGGCTCACCCAAATTGGCTACATTCAGAATGTACCATGTGGTCCCCGGAAGTAAAATCTAATTTTTCTTAAAAATATTAAAAGTAGCTGGGCATGGTGGCACATGCCTTTAATCCTAGCACTCAGGAGGCAGAGGCAGGCAGACTTCTGTTCAAGGCCAGCCTGGTTTACAGAGTGAGCTCCAGCCAGCTGGGACTTAAAGGGAGACCCTGTCTTGAAAATACCCCCCACACACACAAAATTAAAAGTAACGTGCAAAGTATAACAAATATATAAAACAGTTTAATATGTCTGGGTAACTAAAAATTTATATATGTCTGTTTCACTTGAGGCAATAACAAGGTATATAGTACCTGCTAGGAGACTGTACACAGGTTGCACAGTACTGAGAATCTCTAGCTGTAGAACACAATTTCTTGTATATGCCATAACTACATTATAGAATTATTTTATTTTTTATTTATTCTTTATGTGTATGAATGTACTGTCTGCATGCAGGTCTCTGTACCCATGTCGTGAAATGCTGCAGAGGTCAGAAGAGGGTGTTGGAGTCCCCTGGAACTGGAGTTAAAGATGGCTCTCAGCTGCCATGTGGGTGATGGGGGTAAAACCCGGGTCCTCTGCAAGAGCAGTCGGTGCTCTTAACTGCTAGGCCATCTCTCCAGCATACATACACTCATAAATAAGTTTCTAATAAATTTGGTGATGGCAGTTTATAAATGTTGTACTGAGCAGAGGCACATACATTGCTATCATACACAGACAGATTTTAATATGCTGTAACTATATCACAGAGTTGTTAGCAATATCATAAACATACATACACACATTTATCCACACATTCATACAGGAGATTTTTATCCTAGTGTTTGTATTGAACAGTCACATACATTGGAAAAAACACCTTTAGAAATATTATTTAAAGCATGCAGCACTAATTGATTGCACTGCCAAGGCTGAGATGGCTAATACAGTTTCCTTATCATGCTGGCATTGATGTCTTGCACTTTTGGTTCTAAAACTATGAACTTATTGAAATATTTTAACAAGTGATAGAAATCAGAATTATATATCTAGGGGAAACCATGTGCCACTATTCAAGTGCCAGAGTATGAATGAATCCAGGGATTTTTAAATTGGTCTCTGGTCAAAAGGACGGTGGCACAGCTGTCAGAAGCCTGGTTAAGTAGGAGAAAAGAAAAACAAAAACATCTTTAGTGAACCACTAAGGGTCAAAAATCAGGTCTTCAGAAGTCTGGAGACCAGAAGTCATGAAAAACTGGAAAGGAAGCTTTAGTTACAACACGTGTAAAGAAAATAATTTGGACAGATAAGAAATAAAATCTTTAGATAACCAGTGTAGAAACTTGGCAACCCAGGTTCAAATCAGGCCTTTGAAAAAAATTTAAGAAGAATTCCAAAAGTAAAATTAATTTTTGTTTTTGTGCACAATATAGAATAAAAGAAGTTTGAAGTGGCCACTTTGTTTTGACAGAAATGAACACACAGGAGAACATAGGCACATGACAGTTACATGAACCTCAAAGACACATTGAAGAATTGTTATAACACACAGACAGGTTGGACAGACAGATGTCTTAATTGTGTCCCTTAAGCCTGGACTATGGGAAATCCCCTCCTTTTTTTCTTCTAAAATGTCATAGCTAAGTGTTGGTGCCCAGAATAACTGATGTCAAGGCACAGAAAGTTCTCAGTTCCCTGATCTGCTGCACACGTAGATCTAAAGTTGTCCATTATTGTGCAGGGCTGAGGAATCATTAATTTTAATTATTACATTTACACAGACTCATTTATAGTTTAAGACATCTACTCAGGTGGGAACAGCCTACATGCCTATACTGTGCTTTGTAGTACAGGCTGTGTGTGCACCTGTGTGCACATGGGCAGGATGGTAGGCAGGTGGGCAGGCAGGTGGATCTGGCTCTTGTGGCTTGCCTGTCTCCAACTGGGCTTACCTGCTGATTTAATGAGAATAAATTTATTGTTAGTGGAAAAATCAAAAGTCCCTTAAGGGGAGGCAGCCAGGTGAAACTTTACTACCTGAGGCAAGATCTGGATGCCAGGTGGGATGGAGTGTGGTGGACACACCTTCTTAATCTCAGATACAGAGGCTTATATCCAGAAGTAGACACAAAAATGGATTTGTGAATAAAATGGGATTTATGAAGAGAGCTGATGAAATGGAGGGGCCTGGTCAAAATGTCAAAATCTGAAATAATTCCTTAAAAATAGGTAAAAGTCTTGTAAACAAAATATAAAAAACCAAAACCAAAACAGTATTTGTTAAAGAGGCAGACGCTGTAAAAAATCTCAAACAACAGCCTGTAAAACAATAAAAAAACCCATTAACTAGCCATACAAAAGTAAAACTCGGTTACTCTAACATAAAAAATGTGTTAATTGAATCTCAATTGCCTATTTATAATAATCCAATATAAAAACCCCAAAACCAAAATTGTGAAAGGATCAGAACACACCATTAAATAAGTTGTAAAAGAATTAGAACATGGTTGTTATAAGATTCCAATGTAAATTTAAGTTTCCAATAAGGCATTCCTGCCACGTGGTCAAGATGGCAGCTGAGGAGTGGAAGTGGTTTATGTACCATGGAAATAATGGTAAACATAGCTAAGATGGCCTCTGTGAAGGAGGGGGAGTGGTTTAGCGCAGCTACCATGGAAACGGGGCATTGCACAGACACAACCTCACTCCACCCTTTCCCCTTTGAATGTGTGGTGGGGAAAAGGCACAGGAAAAAAAAAAAAAAGGAGGAGAAAAAAATCTTGGATTTAAGGTTGCATTCTTCTACTGCAGAAATCTGTTAAGGTTGCAGGGAGAGAGGGAGAGACAGACATCAGAGCCAATCTAGGAATGTGGGGTGGGGGAGGGAAGCACAGTGGTGCAGAGCAGGGAGAACAGTTTAGGAAAACTAAGCCTTAAAAGTGCTTTTGAGTGTTAAGGAAGTGTCATTTCTTAAACTCAGAAGTCCAGAACGAACGGGACCCCCATGCCTGTGGGCTCCACATCCCGAGAACACAAGGGAGGTCAATTATGGAACGTGGCAGACTCAGGAACCCAGTGAGACAGTCTGCAAGTCTTGTTGGGTTCAAAAAGGTGGCATGCCAAGGCTGAGAAGAAAATCGGAGAGAGGAAGGGGAAAGCATTAGAGGCAGAAATGGGGAGGGAGAGAGAGAGAGAGGGAGAAAGAGTTCAGGAGAGCAGAGAGAGAATGGTACCTTATCGTGAAATGTGGAAACTGGTTCTCTGGAGAAATACGCTTCTGGCAATTCCCAGGGGGTTGCAAAAAAATAGGTTGTTTTCGAGGGGAGAGCTGCTTGTACCCCAAACAAGTTCAGGGCACCATTATGTTAGGTTATAAAGAGGCAAACCTCTGATAAAATATAAGCACATGAGACTTAAGTCACTCCGGGAACATGAGTTACTTCCATTGCCAGGGCAGGCTACCTGTTGGCTTGTGGTGGATTAGCTGCAGCAGCAGCATGGCAACCAGGGCCCATCCATTTATAGCCATGGGGTGGGACCTCATTCACAGGGGAAGAGGTCAGAAGATTGACAGCCTCTGGAGGAAGTGAACATCTGTGTGTCCCTGGGAATTCGGGGAAGCCCAGATCTAACACTTACCATGCCTAGCCTGGGCCATGTAACTTACCACTGTGTGACTCCCACTGTCTGGTGGGGAGCTGTCCTCATGAGTGTTTGCTGTGCTAGGCTCTGTACAGCAGATAATACAATGTGTGAATGGATTCTAGGAATCTCATGTTAACATACCCAGATGCACACATCTAGAGAGGTCATAGATCTTAGACAGTTCTACAAGGTAGACACATCCCTAGGCTAAGGTAACATTTTACCAACTCCAAAAGAAGGATCCTTATGTTTGGAGACAAATATCTCAGACGTCACTCAGAAAAGAAGCTTCTTTTGCACCAGACAAGAATAGTTCAGAGTCACATGACTGGACAAACACACACATGGTCTGTAAATGACTCATGCCTAGGTGACACATCTACAATGTAGCCTCTCCACACAAGACCCAAGCATCATAGAACAAGGACCCAAGAGGCATTAACTACCTCTTAACTCTCCTTAAGGAAGCTCCTTCAAGCAGCAGGAGTCCAGGAACCCAAAAGGGCCTGAATGGCTAAACCATGAAGATTAGGAGTCTGCAGAGTGTGGGTCCATGGATGGGCTGCCTATATTCAGCCACCCAGGGCTCAGGGAACATTGCAGAAGAGGGGGCAGAAAGATCGAAAGAGCCAGGGAAGTGATGCAAGACCAAAGGGAAATGAATCCTTCAAGTTCCTGGGACCCTGTTCATATGAATTTACTGCGTTGGTATCAGCATGCACAAGACCCAAATAAGCTCAGCTGGACAAAAACCTAGCACAGAACTGCTGAAATGGGTAGCAGAGCCTAAACTTGGCTGAGGAAATATTGGCAGCAGATGGTGGTCAGGTGAAAAAGACCTGTACTTTGGATAGGCTGACTAGAGTTCAGGGGAGGAGCTGGCACTGAGGGGTGAGCTGGGAGAGTAATTCATCACAATAGACTCCAGCAGGAATGACAGAGGGTGTGAATTTCCATTGTGTGTGTGTGTGTGTGTGTGTGTGTGTGTAGGATGCCAAGGGAGAAGTGGGTATGGTGGAGATTAAGACTGACTGAAAAATTATGTATGAAACACATAAAAATGCAATTAAAAAGTTCACTGAGAATATACACCCTGAGAGAATGTCTCAGTGGATTCCCTGAGGAGAGCGCTGAACGGCAGACAGGAAGTGTGAAGGCGAGCAGTGGAGGGAGAACATCCGAAGGTCGAGTCAGTCCCTGAGCAAAGAGAAGCCAGAGCCAGGGTGCTTCAGATGCACTCTCGATCTGGGGAGCCTCTGCCGATGGGAGGGAAGACGGGAAGAGAGTCACATTGTCACGTTTGCTGTAAGAACAATGTGGGACAGAGGACAGAACAGGTGGCGTCTAAAGACAGTCAGGACACAAATCCAACCTGCAGGACTCGGGGATCAACAGATTCAAAGAGGGAGGGAGGGAGGGAGGGAGAGAGAGAGAGAAAGAGACAGCATGAAGAATACAGGCTCAGAGTGGTGGGCCCCTGTGGAAGGTCCTGTGCCTGGCTGTTGGTCGGGATGGGAGCACAGCTGCTCACAGGCTGTGCTCACAGGCTGTCAGGGACTCAGCCTCCTGACAGTAACATTGCACAGTGTTTTCACGGAGCCTTTATTTTCTTCTAGGGAATCCTGACAGACAGGGTCTTCTGAGGCGACCAGTGGAAGAGCCACAAATGACGCATGCCCTAGGTGAATGGATGGCACTTGCTTGTTTTTGCTGGTTGAGTCCAGCTGCAGCAGGTGACTCATGGCATGTGTTGAAAATGCCCACCTCCCCCATGAAGGGCAGGCCTGACTTAGAGACATGGTTAGAATTTAAGCTGTGGAGTCTGAATCATGACTTTTATTTCAGTTGTCTTGTGTGCTAAGGTAGGACGGGAGGTGTGGCGAAGAATTGAACACACAGACTTCTGACCAAGCTCCCGTGAGGTGACTGACTGGCTTGGGGTTTTTGAATTAATTCTGCTGGCAGCCACGTAAATGAACACACTGGGGCTTGACTTTCAAATGAAGTTTTAGCATCCTTTCTATAAGTCACAGACTGAAAATGCTGACAGTTCAGAGAACATTCAACTGTGAACGGGGTTCCCTTCCACTGCCGCACCCTGGATATTCCACTCCATCCTGAGCTTTGTACATCACAAGAAACCAAAACGCCAACCTCTTCACTGTCCTGTAAAGAACACAGGCCTCTGTGGAGGGCAGCCCAAGACTACCGAGCAAGTGTGTGAGATTAGGAGTGGAATGCCCAGACCCCAGTGGTGAGGCAACCTTCCTTTCCTTAGGACAGATTATCCTTTCTGGGGGTACACCCGAAGTAATTTTCCCTAAAAGCATTTATTCATCCAAGTATACATTGAGTATCTGATTGTGGACAGTGTTTTATCAGGTAGAAAAACACCAATTAGCCTCTGTGGGTTTTATATTCTAGCAGAGATGTTATTGTTTGAGTGTGGCGAGTGCCCAGGGCTGATATGCTTGACGCCCAGTGGGTGGCGCTTTTCTGTGATGTTGTGGAGCTGTAAGTGGAGTGAGTTTTACTGGAGGAAGTGGTTACTCTGGGGACAAGGACAGCTTGAGCTCTGTCTATTCTGGAGAGAGGATCCTGGGGACCAGAGTGAGCCGAAGGGATACATAGGTAGTGGGTGGGGGTGAACTTGGAATGTCACAACAAGAACCTGAGAATGGCTGTCCAGAAGACAAGGGAGGGGCGGGATTCAGATAAGAGATCAAATTGGGAATGGGACCCAGTCCAGACAGCCTGCTGAGTCAGAGGAGTCCATGAATGTGGACAGTCATGGAGAGGAAAGGACTGGAGTTCCGTAGATGAAGTGCTGTAGGTGAATTGGTGTAGGTGAGGTGGGGGGGTGAGGCAGTGTGGTGAGGTGGTGTAGGGCAGGTGTTGCACGGAGAACTAAGCTAAAAGGACTCAGGGCAGAAACTCAGAGCCTGACAGGAAATTTCTACAGCAACTAGGACAAAGCTGCTGGAGTCTTGAGTCAGAACTAGATCAGAGGGTTTGTCGAGGAGTCATTGAATTGGGGTTGGAGAGGTGGCTCAGTGGTTTGGACAGCCTACTGGTTTTGCAGAGAACTCGAGTTCAGTTCTCAGGATCCACACTGGGCAGCTCACAACCATCTGTAACTCCAGCTCCAGGGGATCTGAAGAGCTCTTCTGGCCTCCTTGGGCCCTGCACTCACTTGCACACCCCCAAACACACACACATAAAGAAAAATAGATTTTACAGTAAAAGAATAATTGAATTCATTTTGAAGTTATAAGAGATAGGGCTTGCAGAAAAAGGGAGGTGGGAGTTGAAAGAGACACTCCAGATTATATCCAGGCAGCGAGAGGACTGGAATTGTCATTAATAAAGCATGTTTTGGGGGGAGACTTTCGTGAGCTCATTTTTAGACATATGTTTAATTTAAAATGCCTATTAAACATTCAGGTGGAAATGTCAAGTAGGAAGTTAACTATGGGAGTCTGGAGTTGAGAGGAGGAGTCCTGGCTGGGGCTATGTTTGTTTGCATATGTGTGGCCTTTAAAGCAAGCAGACTGAGTGAGATCTGACAGGGAGTGAGCATAGATGGAGAAGAGGAGGACTTGAGGGCAGAGGCTCTGGGTACCTCACCATCCAGGCTCTGAGGAGATGAGGGTTATCTAGCAAGAGGCCAGGAAGGCATCTGAACTGTGGGAGAAGATGGTTTGGGGGGCTTCTACAGCAGAAGGATCCTGTCTAGGGAAGAAGGGAAAGCCTCAAGATTAGGACTGGGAGGCATCTACTGGGCTGAATGCAAGTCATTGTTAATGTCTACAGGAGGAGCTTTTATAAGATTGGTTGAGAAGAAAAGAATATGCTGACTGATAGGAAGACATTGTGGAAGGCAGGCATTAAAGGCAGCAAATTTAGCCCTGTTACAGGAAGGGAAGTAGAGAAAAGAAGCAATTAGTGAAGAGGAAGAGAGAAGTTGGAACAGCTGTGTGTACACTGAGGCAAATAAATGTTCTATTCAAGAGGGTGGACTAGGAAAGGGATGCGGAAACAACACCCATGAAGGTGCGAGGGTCGCCAGGGTGTTCTTTCCAAAACTGCTTATTTCTGTCAAGTGGGAATCAGGGTGGAAAGAGGTGAGGATGGAGGAGGTGTCAGGCAGACCAGAAGAAACAAGAAAGTGGGAAATGCTTACCCAGTAGAGTGGGAAGTGCAGCCTGGTGATCAGGCAGCCTTGGGAATGTGCTTGTTTCGTGTTCAGAGGGGAATTACTGACTTGAACAAGGTGAGTTTTCTGGACTTTCTTGTTCACCTTCTGTCATGACTGGGTGAGGAGTTAAATTTATCTGGGACCCTGGAGTTTAGACAGGTAAATATGATTCATTTAGTAATTCAGGACATGGGGATAGAAGAAAAGTGATTTAAAGAGACAGACTGCAATGACTGAACAGGATTCCAGCTGGGCAGAGGGGAGGCCACAGGATGGGCAATGAGAGGCCGTGTGAAGGTGGTGGGATCTGCAGATCAAGAGATCAGGTGCAAGTTGTGGGATCTGCAGATCAAGGGATCAGGTGTAAGTGGTGGGATCTGTGGGTCAAGGGATCAGGTGCAAGTTGTGGGATCTGTGGATCAAGAGATCAGGTGCAAGTGGTGGGCTATGTAGATCAAGGGATCAGGTTCAAATGGTGGGATCTGTGGATCAAGGGATCAGGTGTAAGTGGTGGGATCTGTGGGTAAAGGGATCAGGTACAAGTTGTGGGATCTGTGGATCAAGAGATCATGTGCAAGGAAGGATGGACAGGGGTTGATTAGAGAGGAAGATAAGGAACTAGGGGTTGTGATAGCTTCCACAGACCCCAGCATGATGGAGAACCAGGGAGCATGGGACACCAAGCACTCAGGATCTGCTTAAAGCAAGAACCTCGGCCCATCATTATGAACATTGAATTAACTGTGAGATTAAAACTGGGGAAGACATCAGTACTGCTTACTGATAGCCATTTCCCTTCTTTCTATAAAAGTGCAGAAATATATTCATGTTTCCTTTAAAGAGACACATACATGTTGCCATAGCAATCTATGTACATGTGTATGTGTTATATACATGCGCAGGTCTATTAGCTTCTTTTCTGTTGCTGTGAGAGAATACTCTGACAAAAAGCAACTTAGAGAAGAAAGGGATCAAGCCCATCACGATGGGGAAGGCCCACAGCAGGAGCAGCAGGCCAGTCTCCAGGCCGGAAGCAGAGTGACCACATTCCATCCTCACACAGGGGTCGAGGAGACAGAGATGAGTAAAGCTCTGTCTGTGCCCCAAGGCGGCAGAGGAGGAGGTCAAGGTTGGGAGTAGTGTGGAAGACAGCAGCTGCACTGGGGAGCAGGGAGGCCGGGCTGGAAGGCTGGGGAGCAGGGAGGCCGGGCGGGAGGGCTGGGGAGCAGGGAGGCCGGGCGGGAGGGCTGGGGAGCAGGGAGGCCGGGCGGGAAGGCTGGGGAGCCGGACAACAGCACCGGAGGCTTTTCGCCTGAGCTTGACATTTGAACCCTTTCACAATTAGGTCTTTTACATATTTATTTGTTTATTTTCATTTATTTATATGAGTAGTTTGCCTGCATGTATGTAAGTGTACCCATGTCCCGCAATGCCCACAGATGCATTCGATCCCCTAGAACTGGACTTAAAGATAGATGGTTGCTAGCCACATATGGGTGCTGGGAACCAAATCCGTGTCCTCCACAAGAGCAGCTAGTGCTCTTAACCACTAAGCCATCTCTTCAGTTCCAACAATTAGCTCTTAAACTTACTTCTCTGAATATCCATTTCAGCCTCTGGGTTCCATTCAATAATTGTGTTTCGAGTGTCAGGTCAGGTCCCAGATCAAAGACTAACACAGTAGCTGATGAAGAGGGGAATCCTTGCCCTCAAGAGATACAAATTTCAAACACTCAATTCATAATTGGAATTAATGTTATGAAGGAACAGCAGATAACAGGAAACCTAACCTGGATTCACCCACAAAATTAGCAACTTTGGAGGGGGTAACTACTTCATCCAGGGAATCCTGTGTTTTCAGACATCCCTATGCATGAGAGTGTGGTCTCCTTGGAACTCTGAGTCCATGTGGGGAGAGAGAAGAGATGATGAGGTGGGTGGGGGGCAGGAGATGAAGGCGATGATCAGCCACTAATGGCATCAAGCCAGGTTCAGGTTGTTGGATATAAACCCCAGAGACAAGGAACAGGTCTGTGGTCGTATTCTTGGAAGGTAAAATCCCCAAGGTTTACTTTTCAGGATTGCTCCTGTGGTAGACAGGGAGGGATGGGCATAAGCACAGGCGGGACTCCTGGCACCAGCCCCTCCACGGAGGGAGTCTGGGGAGGATGGTTTGTGAGAAACAGGAAGCCTCAAAGTTATTTTAAAGCAAAATTCCACTTAATTTGTGATTGTGGTTGATATGGGAGGCAATGAGGGGAATATTCAAATGTATTTCCAGTTATTCAAACAACAGAGGGGACAGTCTCCTGGCTGATAAAGGAAACTCCTTCTAGGTGGTCGTGTACGAGAGCATGAGCAACCTGACAGTATTGTGCGGGGCTTCTCTGGCTCTGCCCCTTCTGTTCCATGCTGGCATTCACACTGTTCCTTCTCATTGCCTCCACTTGACTGCTCAAGCTCTGGGAGCAGGAACCATCCAGCCTCATCCATCTTCCAAGGACCCCTCCCACCCAGCGCTCAGGGCCGAGCTCTGCATAAGGTGAGCACTAGAGCAGGTGTACTGGACAGCAAAATGGGCAAACTGGGTGCTTCCAGGCCAAGCCTGATGGAGTGGCTTGTCTTTCCTCCAGCCTAGGACTCCCTACTGGTTTCCAGATCAGGACCACTATGGCTTCTCTGCAAGTTGCACCCAGACTTGGTTCACTTGAGGTGAACGTGACAGAAAGGGACTTGTGAAGGACTTCTGTTGCTGTAACCGAGGGATTGTCCCAACTGGGCATTTAAAAATTGTGTCTGCTTGAAGACGCTGGAATTGTTTGGAGTCAGAACTCTTCCCCAGGAGGTTTCCAGGATCCTCTTTAGCAGCATCAGACCTGGAGGAAAAGGAAAAATAGCCAGGGCTGGGGGAGGGGGGAGTTGCCCTGTCGGTAAAGTGCTTCACGAGGATCTGGGTCCGAGCCTAGGAATCCACATAGAGAAGCCAGCTGTGGTCCTATGTGCTGTAATCCCAGCACTGCGAAGCTGAGATGGGTGGATCTGTGCAGCTCCCTGGGCTGCCGGCCTGGCTGCCTGCGTGGTGAATTCTAGACCAGTGAGAGCTCTAGCCTTCAAAATAGAAGATGGGGACTGCAGGTGGCTCAGGGTTAAGAGTACACACTGCTCTTGGTGAGGGCCTGCGTTCAGTAACCAGCACCAATGTCCGGTGACTCACACCTGCATGCAACTGCATCTCCAGGGACATGCTGCCTTGGGCCCCCCTGGGCACTGCACTCTCTTGTGTACACCCACATGGACACATAATAATAATAATAATAATAATAATAATAATAAAACAAATGTTTAAAAAGAAGCAAACCAAAACCAAAGTGGATGGCACCTCAGGGTGACCTCTGGCTGCCACGTGTATACACACACACACACACACACATGAACACACACACACACACATGAACACACACACACACAAACACACACACAGACATACACACATGAAGCAGAAATAGCAAATTTAAAACAACTGTTGGTCAATTTATCATTACCTGTGTGATGTGTGGGCTTCAGATTGGACTGCTGTCCCTTTGAAAGCATGTAGGTGCCAAAAGATGCCTGGAAAATCACCATGAGCTCTGTGTCTTCAGCTAAACTCTGCCTCCCATTAATGGATAAATTCTCTTCCCCTTCACGTGTGCCTCTCAGAGGTGCTGGTTCACACCTCAGATATTTTGCATTCACTTACAATTGAGTCCAAATGATATTTAGATTCGATTTATTTATTTATTTATTTATTTATTTATTTATTTATTTATTGTCTTTTCAAGACAGGGTCTCCCTGTAACTCCAGCTGTCCTGGAACTTACTCTGTAGACCAGACTGGCCTTGAACTCACAAAGATACACCTGCCTCTGCCTCCCTAGTGCTAGGATTAAAGGCGTGCACCACCACGCCTGGCTTAGATTCGTTTTAAAGCAAGATCACTTAATGTGTACCATCTGGTCTTCTAGCAAGAGTTCAAGGCTCAGCATCTAAAGTCTGGAACCTCACACTATGTGCTCTGGGAAGGCAGGTGAACTATGTGGGTCCCAGTTTCACTGTCTGAATGGTAAAGTCTAGCCAATGCTCTGTGTCTAGCTGATCCCCCAAACAGTCTCCAACAGAGCCTTTCAGAGAGTTGGTTCTGAGCACCATGTCACTTTTCCTCCAAGAATTAATCCTCCCCCTTTTCCCAGCCATTGTCTGACCTGTTCCTGGAGAGACATGAATAGACATCTACTCACCCCGAAAGACCAAAATAAGAATGCCACCCAAGTACAAATGGGTGATCCAAGGAGTTGATTTGGGCTTCTTACGGGAGTATGGGGGAGGGGTTGCAGAGAGCTGAGTCACCAAAAGCTCAGCCCAGCCCGAGTGACATGAAACCTGGAAACTGGGGCTCTGCACAGCTTGCAGGCTGCTCAAGAGCTTTGAAGGTTTCACTTCCCCAGTGGTCCTTACTGCTCATATAACGTACGACCTGTTGTATCTGGGACTTCCTGAGTCTTAACAGGCTTCCATGCAGGACAGAATACTTCAGTTCGGAGGAAATTGCCAAGAAACAAGCCAGGAAGTGCTCCTCTGGGAGCAGGTGACAACCAAGTGACTCCTTCCCAGGTGAGGCCGAGCAGATGGATGGACTTCTCAGACCAATCACTCCTCTCTTCTGGGAATTTGAAAGGTGACGGCGCATCAGTGCTGTGACTGCAGCAGGACCCCGTGCACACAAAGGCTGGGAGGCCCAAGGTTGACCATGCCCGGTCCAGACCTTCATGCTGGCTCTGCGAGCCACATCCTGACCCTGGCTTTCCCAGGAACTCAAACACCTGCATAATCTCTCTTTTTGTTTCAGCTGGTGAGGGATGATGGGATGATGTACATTCTTTAAAAGCAAAATACTCTATTGGATTACAAAGTGGTGCTGGGAGCCACTGGAGTTGAGCAAGGACGCCTCACGCCCAGCAGAGATCCATTACTCCATTGGATATTGTATTACCCACCGATTTGAGTGAGTGCCCAAGCACCTAAGAGCATTTAAACCCCAAAATAATTTCACTATGACTTTTGTTTTCTATTTCTTTGAGACATTCAGCGTTTTAACCAATCTTTTCTCCTTTTTTATTTTTATTTTTATTTGCCTATAACAGTATTTTTGCTTTAATGTTTTTCCAACTTAATTGAGTTATAATTTCGGTACAATGAACCACACACAGTTGATAAGTGTGGAGGTATGCTTATGAAACCATGGCCACCACAGAGATAATGACTGGATCCATTACTCCTAAAGTATCTTGTTTCCCCTTGCAATCTGCCTATCCCATTCCCTACCCTTCCAGGTCTCCTGGAAATCACTGGCCTGCATTCTGCCATTAGAAAAACAATATTTTATACTTAAGGGTTTTCTATAAACAGAATTATATAGAATGTGTTCCTTTTAGAAACCAGTCCTCCAATAAATACTTGAATGCTGAAGCTCTGGGGACAGAACCAAGGACTGGACGGACAGGGATTCTGCCATTAGGGAGAATTATTTGAGCAACAGAGGCAGCTACTGAATAAATAATTGCAGCAAGGTCTGCCCTGTGTTGATTAGAGAAGCGACCTGCACGGGTGTCTATACTAGGGGCCTCTAATAGAGGGCTTGCGGGGTGGTGAAGGTCTAACAGGAGTATGAACAATAACACCCTCAAGGATGGAGCTGGGCTAGGAGAATGGGGCAAGAAGATCCAAAGAAGAGAAGCTTGGCTTCTTGAGGGATGAGTGAGAAGGCGGTGGGGCCTAACTACCCTGGGGTTCTGAGCACCAAGTGACTGACTCAGTCATCAGGGCAGGAATCAAGATGAGCAGATGCCTCAACTGTCAAAGATGAGGCTTTCAGACAAGAGTTCACTGACACATAGACAGTCTCACGCCACTGAGAGCCTGATTACCTCCTGGCAGGGAAGCCTGTTTATATCATCTCTTACATTTTTCTTCAATTTAATGAAGTCATTAATGCTATAAAAAGCAATGAAAATATAAATGTAAGAAAGCATGTTGCATAATTAATAATACATGCATATGCATGGCAGGGTGTCCCTTTCTGGAATATATATTCATGTGTCATTAGATGAAACATAATCACTTTGTTTTACTGCCAAGGTAACAGCAAAAGTCACAAGTCATAAGTCATCATGCCTGTGTTGGCTGCCGGCCTGACTTCAGGGTGTGCGACTACACTGGAGGACCAGACAGATGGACGGACAGAGTGCTGGGCTGGAGAACCAACTTTATGCTCAGCTCTGCCCTGACTCACTGGGACTCTGGGCTTCAGTTTCCCTACTTATAAAACTGAAGGTTATTCTGTGTTGGTAGTTTTCATAATGAAAGGTAGCACATCTCTTTATTGAAACAAAATCTAACCTGGAAACAGATCCATATAACACAAAAAGTAGAAACTCCAGGGTCTGGGGAGATGGCTGTGTAAGCAGGAGCAACAGAGCTTGAGTCCCTGCACCCACAGGAAAAGGCCAGGGATGGTGACCCCAGCAGGGGCTGCAGAGACAGAGGACCTGGGGTCACTGGCCCATCAGTCTAGCCAAATGGCTGAGCTCAGTGTTCTGCTGAGAGTCTCCTCTGTTTCAATAAGGAAAAACTATCAAATGTCCTCTGCCCTCCCCATATCCACCATAAACACACATCCATACCTGTGGATGCACAAACACAGACACAAGACACACACATATACACAAACACACACACACATACACACAAACACACACACACACACACACACACACACACACACACACATATATATATACATGTATTGTCTTTTTTGAGACAGGGTCTCCCTGTAGCCCCAGCTGGCCTGGAACTCACTATGTAGACCAGGCTGGCCTTGAACTCACAGAGATCTGCCTGCCTCTGCCTCCCAAGTGCTGGGATTGAAGGTGTGTACCACTTCCCCCACCCCAGCACAGACTATTTTTTTTAAAGTACAACCTCTAAGTTTGGAGCGGAGCCTCCCCTCCAGGTCCGTGTCCCTGCTCTGTACTCCTGCTCCCAGAGCCTCAGCAAGTTAGGTCCAGAACCCCACTATTAGAAAGGCCCTCAGAATGCTTTCTCAGCCTTTCAGGAGTTCCAACTGCAGCACATCACAGCAGGTTTCGGCGTAGAATGTGGGGACTCAACCTGGAACTCAAGAGACTGAGTTCATGGGTACTTGGCTCTGTCCCCATCAGCAGTGTTATCTCATGCCCTCTGCTACTTGGTTGGGATGTCTCGTCCTTTTTATGTGTCAAGAGAGAAAGCAGTGTTTCCACCCTCTTATCCTACAGAGGTGACAAAGCAGATATTGTTAGCAAGGGATCTGCAGGTGAAGTGCTTGGTGGAGACAGAGACACTGTCTCCCAAGTGCTGAGGAGGTGGCTTGCTAACTACACATTGCTTAGCTACTTGATCTTCCTGTGTGGGGGTTTTCTAATCCACAAACTTGACACCACGATGCTATTCATGCTGCATGTGATGTCAGCTTGATAAACCTATCATTAAAAGCAGTATCAATGCATAACTGATGTGTGACCTTGTTGTTGCTATTATTAGTATTTTGTGATGTTGGGGTTTGATCCCAGGGCTTTGTTATGCAAGTTAAGCACTGTATCACCGAGTTTCTCTCCCCTCATTGACATTTTACTTTGAGACACAGTCCCACCGAGTTGCTCATGCTCACTAAGAGCCATGAACTTCTGATTTTTCTGGCTCAGTCTCTCCAGTAGCTGGGATTCAGGTGTGCACCAGTATACTTGGCTCTGTTATCATTTTTTTTTTATCATCGCCTACATTATTGGAAAACAGCTGGCCAAGGGAAGATGGAGCCTAGATTTTAACCTGGAACCCACTCCTTTCTAAACATAAACATTAATCAAAGGAAGAGCCACACAGAAAATTCTGCAGCTCACATCAGAAAGGACACAGAGTGGGATGCCCCTGTTAAGGTGCTTTGGGGAATTAGCACATCTCTGCAAAGACCTTGTATAGCTGAGCTTCCAGGGAGGAGCCTAAGGAAGCAAAGGCACTGAAGACTGATGGAGACAACAGGAGGTTCGACTAGGGCAGCCAGGCTTGCTTGTCAGGCATGATGGGAGAAAACATAGGCTTCATTGCAAAGTAAGGATGCTGTGTAATGTTTGCAAAGATGATTGTGCATAAATGGCTGACTCCCCCGAGTTCCCCACTGACGTCATCTCAGCCTACAAAGTTCAAGAGTCTGAGAGACAGAGAATACATACACACCCAGGCATGCATGCACATACACCACACATACAGACATATACATGCATGCATACACATGGATGCACACACCTGTCATACCTTATATACCACACATATGTATGCACATGGACACCACACACCACAATACTACACATACCACATACCACACATACATGCATAAATATACAAACTATATACCACACATCCAGATATGTGTGCACACACAGAGATCACACACCACAAATACACCATACACCACATACTATATACCACAAACACCACACACCACACACACAGCACACAGACACACACACACATGCATGTCCATGCACCACATATTCTACACACACATACACCATGCACACACCACATATGACACACCACATACACCACACACCATACACACAAATAACACACACACACACACACACACGTAAATGCCCGGACACACACAGTTTACAGGGAAATACTAGTGTTCTTTGAGGCTTCCGCCAATGGGGACTCATGGGTAGCAACCTGCCTTCATCAGGATAGAGGACCGGGGCTGTTTAGTGAGTGCTGTTGTCTTTCTGGAGGGAGCAGATGGGAGGGGTAGGTATCACAATATCGCAGTAGATTGTTTATTCTTCCTGAGAAAGAGTTGGGCCAGCTTTGTAAATGGCAGAGCCATGGAGAGGAAGCGAAGGTGGGGAGCAGACCATAGTGCCCAAATGCTGTTTGCTGGGGAATTCCTGTGGATTTGCTAAACCTGAACCATGTGTGGTCAACATGGGTTGGGTGATCTGAGCATTTTGAAGAGTGAATTCCTGAGGAAATGGAAGGGTCTCTCCCAAGGAACCAGCAGTATTTTACACACACACACACACACACACACACACACACACACACACACAATATCTTGGTTCATAGGGACTTGCAAGCACTGGGGCTAAACAGCTATCCATTAACCTTTCCCAAGGGTCTGTAGTTGCCAGAAATCCATTAAAAAGAACTTTCTGGAAACCTGGGCATAGAAGACTGTTACCACTAAGCAACCCCACACCCAGGAAGTGCAGTTTTTAGCATACACAATCAAGCCAGAAGTTGGCCTAAAGCAATCAGGACTTGGTTGGCAAACAAGGAAGGGCTAAAGATACACAGAAGGCAGGCAGAGAGTCCAGGCCACCCGGTCTAGGCTGGCCACCACCTGTAACTACGACCCATGAAGGGTAGTTGCCTAAACTGTGCAGGGGGAGAAAATGTCCTTTTAAACTCTGTCCACTTGCTCATAGACACATGAGTCCCTAGGTGGAGACCCAGAGGCCACCAGGCTGTGATAACCCAATTGGGGCAAATGGCATGAAATAGAGCTGTTTGATGACACCCCTCAGACCAGGCTTTGCCTTTCCCCAGATGCTAAACCACATGCTGATAAAAGCCAGCTCTCCTTTTGAGCCAATGGCTAGAGAAGTTTGTTGTTATTTTCTTTGTGGTTGCTGACACTGTCGAGATCTGAGGAAGTCGATGTGATGTGGACACGGATGGGCTTCCCTTTTGTCTCACACTTCTGCTTTCTTCTGTAATCAACATCTCTGCGGGTGGTTTACTCTGCATCCTCTCTGGTCACATAGGGCTTATGCTAAAGGGCCAGGGAGCATTTCAGGATGCAGGTTTTGATGGAGGAGGACAGGTGAACACCTTGGATGCTGTCCAGTTGGGGCAGGTTGGGGATCATCCCAAGGCTGAGGCAGGAAACTTCCGTGGAGTCTCTTGGGCTCTTCCTACATCCCTGGGGCACTGCTTACTCCTGGGGTGTCCTACTATTTATGCCACTCTTTGTGAGACTTCTTTAGACCCCAATAGGAAAGAAAAGCTCAATTTAAGTTAAATTACAGTATATAGGTGCATTAGTCAGGTTCTCTAAAGAAACAGAAGCAACAGGACGAATATATAGCTATATACAATTTATCGATTTGCTCACATGACAGAGTTCAAGGAGTCCAACAGTAGCCATGCCACACTGGAGAGGCTGAGAATCCAGGGAACTGCTCAGTCTGCAAGGCTGGATGTCTCAATAGTCCCAATCTGGTGCTGAAGGCCTGATGGATTCCAGGAGATCTGCCGGTCTCAAAACACGCTAGGATCTGAAGGGTGATCACAGCAGCAAGACAAACTCACCAGTGAGAGAGAGAGAGGCAAGCTGCAGGAAAAAAGGGACCAGCTCCCTCTGCTGTGGCCTTTAATACTGCCTGCAGGTAACGCTCACATTTGGGTTGGGCCATCCGGGTTGAGGTAGTCCAATCAAAGATCCTTTTTCTCTTATTTGTTCCTTAGTCCAGTCAAGTTAACACCCAGGATTAACCATCACAAGTCCATCCCTTGTCAACTTGACACCCAATAAATAGCTTCTCCTTAGGTTATGCTTAAATGTCAATTGCAAACAATGGCAAGGTCATAATTCTACCTAACATGTTATAAGTGTCTCATGTGCAACAGCAAAGTATTATATCTTACAGTAAGTGGTAATGTCCTTGAGGAACACTTAGTCCTTCAGTATCTAATAACCTAAATATGACAACATTTAACACTTATCTCAGTTGCACATTCAAAAGGGAACAACAGAAGTATCTGCTTAACACACACACACACACACACACACACACACACACACATTAAGCAGATACTTGAACAAGCACATTCTTAACCAAATAGGACAAAAGTTAGTATCTACTATAATCCACGTTTCTGCAACTGGTCCCGTGGCCTTAGCTGATATTTATGACTACCTTCTTCTACTACCCATTCTGTATTTCCTCCACCATCAGCAAGCACCTCTGCAGGTCTTGGCTCTTTCCCTGGAGGAGTGACCCATACCTTCATCCCTGAAGGGTCTGGGCCATTTATTGTCCTGTCTGGTTTGGGTTGTTGGAGTTTCCCATTGACCTTAATCATAGGACATGGTAGCACCAGAAGGCGCCCTACAGCATCTCCTGCCTTCCAGACATAATCTTCCTTGCCCCCATTGTGGAGAAAAAGTCCAATTTCCCCATGGTAGTCTGGATCAATCACTCCTCCTACTACTGTTATTCCTTCCTTAGCCTGTTGGCTTAAAGGCAGTAGAAGCCCAAAGTGGCCAGGGGGAAGTCTTAGCTTCCAGTTCAATGGAACGTTTGCTGTATCTCCTGGCAAAAGCACTCCCCCCATTGGAGCCAAAACATCTAGACCAGCAGAACGCAAGGTCGTGGGTACAGGAAGCAAAAATTTTCCTACTGGGTCACTAGGGGTGATAGTGAGTGGAATCATTCCCACTTCCACCCCTTGGTTCCTGGACCCATGAATTCTGGCTATAGGAGAAACAGTACCATATAGTGGACGCTGATTCAAAGCATATACTGCTTGCTGGAGAACCTTGCCCCAGCCCTCCAGGGTATTGCTACCTAATTGGCGCTGTAACTGTGTCTTCAAGAGGCCATTCCATCGTTCTATCAAGCCAGCTGCTTCTGGGTGGTGGGGAACATGGTAAGACCAGTGGATACCATGACCATGGGCCCACAGTCGCACTTCTTTGGCTGTGAAGTGAGTTCCTTGATCAGAAGCAATGCTGTGAGGAATACCATGACGGTGGATAAGGCATTCCGTAAGTCCCTGGATGGTAGTTTTGGCAGAAGCATTACGTGCAGGAAAGGCAAATCCATAACCAGAATAAGTATCTATTCCTGTAAGAACAAAACGCTGTCCCCTCCATGATGGAAGTGGTCCAATGTAGTCAACCTGCCACCAGGTTGCTGGCTGGTCACCCCGGGGAATAGCACCATATCGGGGGCTCAATGTTGGTCTCTGCTGTTGGCAAATCTGGCACTCGGCAGCAGCTGTAGCCAGATCAGCCTTAGTGAGTGGGAGTCCATGCTGTTGAGCCCATGCATAACCTCCATCTCTGCCACCATGACCACTTTGTTCATGGGCCCATTGAGCAACAACAGGGATAGCTGGAGAAAGAGGCTGACAATCCACAGAACGAGTCATCCGATCTACTTGATTATTAAACTCATCCTCTGCTGAGATCACCTTTTGATGAGCATTTACATGAGACACAAGTATCTTCACATCCTTTGACCATTCAGAGAGCTCTATCCACATACTTCTTCCCCAAATGTCTTTCTCACCAATTTTCCAGTCATGCTCCTTCCAAGTCCCTGACCATCCAGCCAAACCATTGGCTACAGCCCATGAATCAGTATATAATCGAACCTCTGGCCATTTCTCCTTCCAGGCAAAATGCACAACCATGTGCACTGCCCGAAGTTCTGCCCACTGTGAAGACTTTCCTTCACCAGTGTCCTTTAGGGTTGTTTCAGAAATAGGCTGTAATGCTGCAGCTGTCCACCTCTGGGTGGTGCCTGCATAGCATGCAGAACCATCAGTAAACTAGACCCTAGTCTTCTCTTCCTAAGTCAACTGATCATAGGGCAAACCCTATGAAGCCATAGGTGCATGCTTAAGCACAGGAGGCATTGTAATAAGAGTGGGAACTATAGGCATTTGGGTAACTTCTTCATGTAGCTTGCTTGTGCCCTCAGGGCCTGCCCGGGCCCTTTCATGTGTGTACCACTTCCATTTGATAATGGACTGTTGCTGCGCATGTCCTACTTTATGGTCTGGTGGGTCAGATAACACCCAGCTCATGATGGGCAGCTCAGGTCGCATGGTGTCTTGGTGGCCCATTGTCAAACGTTCAGTTTCCACTAAGGCCCAATAGCAGGCTAAGAGCTGTCTCTCAAGAGGAAAATAGTTGTTTGCAGATGAAGGTAGAGCCTTAATCCAAAATCCCAAGGGCCTCCGCTGTGATTCCCCTATGCGAGCCTGCCACAGACTCCAGGCGGCATCTCTATCTGCCACTGATACCTCAAGCACCATTGGGTCTGCTGGATCATATGGCCCTAGGGGCAGAGCAGCCTGCACTGCAGCCTGGACCTGTTGAAGAGCCTTTTCCTGTTCCAAGCCCCACTCAAAGTTTGCTGCCTTCCGAGTCACCTGATATATGGGTCGTAGTAACACACCCAGATGAGGAATGTGCTGCCTCCAGAATCCAAAAAGGCCCACTAAACGTTGTGCTTCTTTCTTGGTGGAGGGAGGGTCCAGGTGCAACAACTTATTCTTTCCCTTAGAAGGAATGGCCCCTACTTTAACTGGAGGGCCACAATGCTTTTTAGGGTCTCCTAGGATCAGTGCCAACTCAGAACCAGTATCCAATAGGCCTTGAAAAGTCTGATTATGTCCTTTTCCCCAGTGTACAGTTACCCTAGTAAAAGGCTTCAGGTCTCTCTGGGGAAGGACAGGAGGAAGGCAAACAGCATAACTCTTTGGTATTGTGACAAGGTCCTTCCTCATCGGAACCTGGCCACCCATTCATTCAAGGGGTTCTGGGTCTGTGAACTGTCTCAAGTCTGGAAACTTGTTAACTGGATGGGATTTGCTACTGCTGAAATCCAATGTTGACTTCCTGTCATTTGTTCTAGAGCTTTCTGCTTATACAGATCAAATAATAACTTAGTAGGCTTCTTATGTATTTGGCTCCTGGGAACACCATGATTAATTAGCCAGTTCCAAAGATCATTTCGGGTCATGCCATTATAGGTATTGTTTTGCCTTTGCCGACCATTATGATAATTACTGTAACTACGCTCATCTGGCCTTCTGCGATTCAGTGCTGCCACCTGACGCCTACCCTGAGGTCCTGTTAGACCTACTACGTGTACATTTAATTTATGCAAACGAGCCACAACTTCTCTAACTGTAAGATCTGGCATAAGAAATAGAGCAAAAACAAAGCTCTTCAAATGTTCTGGTGTCTCTCTCAGTACTTTCCATCTTATAAATTCAGTGAGTGGCATGTCCTCTGGGTCCTCATATTGTGGAGAATGTGGTTTTACACTTCGAATCCACTCGAGCATGCCCATCTGCCTGACCCTCACAATCCCTTCATCAATACTAAGCCAAGGAATATCAGGCATCTCTAACTCGCTGTTAGTAGGCCATGTTTTAATAAATACATCAGCCAACCATTCAAATAAACTTTTAACACCTTTTTTAACTGCTCGAGCTTCCATGTTAAACCTAGAATCTCTACTCAGTGGGCTCATATCGATAAACTCAGTATGATCCAATTTTATATTCCTTCCACCATTATCCCACACCCTTAAAATCCATTCCCACACATATTCCTTAGGCTTCTGCCGGAATGAATCAGCAAACTCATTAATTTCTTTAGTAGTATATCGCACCTCCTCGTGGACCACACTTTCTATCTCACCTTGAGGGGCTTGCTTAGACTTCAATCTGGTTATAGGTCTAGAGGCAACAATTGTTGGGCCCTGAGGGACATCAGCTCCCACTGGGAGGGGGGGATTAATTTCCTCAGGCAAGGGTGGGGAGGAGGGATCTGCAGGGTGTGGATTCTCTGCTGAGGGTGGGGAGGTTAATTCCTCAGATAAAGAAAATCCCTCAGAATCCGAGGGTTCAAAATCCTCATCATCATAGTTCTCCCACACATCTCCATCCCAAGTTTCAGGGTTCCACCCTTTCCCCACCAGTGCTCTCACTTTAACTGCTGACACTTTTCGTGGCTGGGAATTAAATTTGCGTTGTAAATCAGCCAACCGTATAATAAGGGCTCCAGCTTGATTTTCTGCTGCTTTAGCTCTTTGGCTGCTGGAGAGAAGATTCTCTTCCAGAGCACACTTGGAAACCTTTAAACTGTTGTTTCGAATCCGGAGCTGGTCATTTTTATCACCGAGCTCCATATTTTCCTCTATCAGTTTATCCAGACATGCTAGGAGCAACAAGGCAACATCATTATTTTCCTGATTTTTCTGCAATTTCTCGAACGTTTTATATATAGAGTCACTAAATTCCTTGCTTCTCACAAGAGGTGAGTTAGGTGAGTCAAATGGATCTATCTTCATAATTAGATCAAATAGTCTGCACCAAGGATTATCATTCCTCTTCATGCCACCAGGAGAGCCTTCAGTAACTCTAGGCTTCATTGGGTTGGAGAGCTGGCTCCAGAGACTACCAAGCCCACTAAAGAAATTCATCCTTTCAATTCTGTTTCTCTAGAACCACTCCTGGTACCAAAATCTGTATTAGTCAGGGTTCTCTAAAGAAACAGAAGCAACAGGATGAATATATAGCTATATACAATTTACTGATTTGATCACGTGACAGAGTTCAAGGAGTCCAACAGTAGCCGTGCCGCACTGGAGAGGCTGAGACTCCAGGGAACTGCTCAGTCTGGATGTCTCAGTAGTCCCAACCTGGTGCTGAAGGCCGGATGGATTCCAGAAGATCTGCTGGTCTCAGTACATGCTGGGATCCAAAGGGTTGATCACAGCAGCAAGACAAACTCACCAGTGAGAGAGAGGCAAGCTGCAGGAAAAAAGGGACCAGCTCCCTCTGCTGTGGCCTTTAATACTGCCTGCTGGCAGAAGGTAATGCCCACATTTGGGGTGGGCCATCCGGGTTGAGGTTGTCCAATCAAAGATCCTTTTTCTCTTATTTGTTCCTTAGTCCAGTCAAGTTGACACCCAGGATTAACCATCACAATAGGGAATATCCTGAATTATAAAGTTAACCGAGGTTCTTTCTGAATATTGTATTAGTTGACTTCTTTATTGCTGAGACCAAAATCCTAACAGGAAGCAACTTAGGGGAGAAAGGGCCTGTTTGGGTCCTGGAGAAACGAGCTGGGAAAGTCATGGCGGCAGGAGAGTGAGGCCCCTGGCCACACTGCGTCTGCAGTCAGGAGGCAGAGAGGTGGGCCCAGGGTGCCCCCTTCTCTTCTGCCCTGGAGCCCCAGCCATTGAACAGTTTTACCCACATTTAGGGTGAGTCTTCCCACCTTGGTTAACTCAGTCTAGAATCTCCCTGGAAGATGTGCTCCTGGAGATTGTTTCGTAGAGGACTCTACACTTGCTCAAGTTGACAGGGTTCACCAGCACACGCTGTGTAGGAATGAAACTTTGCCTGGCTCGAGGTGGGTTATCTGATATTTCCATGGGCATTTAAGTTGCTTCTGTAAGTTATCTGTAGCTCTGTGAGGTTAGGCTATTGCAGTATTTCCTGCCTCACCTATCTCTGCAAAGTTCCAGACCCTGATGCCCTCATCCTTCGAGATATTGAGCAAAATGTCACACCTCTAGTTTACTGTTTACACAAATAGGAGCTCTGCTGCCCCTGGTAGGAGCCAAGGTGGCTCACCCTTCCCTTCCTCCTGCCCCCCACTTCCTTGCCCAGAGCACAGTAGCTTTTAGTATATAAACACATTGCTGGCATGAATAAAACTGAGTCTTTCTCCCAGACCTTTCTGAGTCTGTTTCTTTTATTCCTCTTCAGGTGACTCCTGCAGTTCCCTTCCTGCTTCTTGCCAGAGCTCAGCCTAGGGCCAGTCGGCCTGCTACCAGGAGACAACCCTGAGGCTTACAGCGTTGTAAAGCTGCTAGCCTGGTTCTAGGAGAGAAGAACATCTTGTGGATTGCAGGCATGTGTGATTAAAGGACCAACAGATGATATACTACAACCAACAACGTTGGGTCCATTGCCTGTGTGAAGCACAGACTGAAGAGAATCTCAGGGTCATGCCCCACTGATGGGTCATGGTGGAGGGGAAAGGAGGTAGTAGATGCTGTCTGTTCTCCAGCCTGGCTCACCAGACCTAGTCCTCTGTGCTTGCCCCTCTCCACAGTGAGGGCTGCTGGCCTTCACTGTCTTCTCTCCTCATAAAGTGGCATCATCCAGAATATTGCCTGTAGACAGAATGCCTGTGGGGTATGTTTGTGTTTCTGGAGTTTCTCCTCAGAGCCTGGCCTTCAGTAAGCCAGGCTCAGCCACCTATCCTAAACAGGCTAATTAAATAGATAGGCAATAGAGAAAAACAGAAATAATTGGGAAGAAAAGCAGAGCCAAAAGGCATGCCCCTACACTGCCCAAGGTCTAACTTTGGCATCCTGACAGAAGGTAATATGTCTAAATAGAGAGCAGTCCTTGGTCAAGGGGTGGTCCAGTCCCTCACTGGTCCATCATTGTCTGGGCTCTAGTCTCTCCTGCAAGGTGGGCTGACAGGTGGTCAGTGCTGTGTGAAATCTGCCTCTGCTTAGCACACCATGAGTCTCCTGGAGGAAATTCTCATTCCTAGGTGTCCTTTGCTTCAGTACTCTGAGGGGAGGGGCATGAGTGTCACTTTAGAGTTCTTCATCCCTGGTGGGAGGCTACAGTGAGGCACACATCTGGCCTGTGCTAGGTGCTCAGGAAACAGGAGCCATCTAGTGTTGCACAGCTTTATGCAATGAGACACACACCCATTTTTCCAGTTATTTTAAGACACTGGAGAAGGTTCAGACAGAAGCACAATCCAGGCATGAGTTGTCAAGCTGTGGTTCAAATCTGGGTCTTTTCTGGCCCCCAGATTCACACACACACACACACACACACACACACACACACACACACACACATATGTATATATTTAACTACAGCAGCTCCCACCCCTTCACCATAGGAGACATAGTCAGAGATCCCTGGCAGACAGATGACTGAAACCCTGGCAGGCACAAACCCTTTGTATATTTTCCATGTTTGGATATTTACAATAAACTCTCATGTCTTCACTGAAACAAAGCATTTGTTGGCTTCTCTCTGGGAATCTGGTTGGCTGTCATCTCTTTCACTTTGGGGCCAATTATTAAGGAAAATAAGGGTCACTCAAACACAAGCACCATGACAGGGAGACAGTTGGCCATGAACCAGTGGCTGGCAGGAGGGTGGTGCATACGAAGTGGATACACTGGGGTAAAGCATGATTCGCAGCCCTGGAAGGACGGAGGGAAACAGGGCAGGGCTTTATCGCCCTCTTCAAAACTATGTGCCATTTAAAATGAATCTCTTTTTTTTTTCTCGTATTCATTATTTAGTGTTTCCAGAAGATGACTGATCACATGTAAGTGAAACTGCAAAAACCACATCTGGAGGGCCTGTGTGGTTGGTGGTGGCTGTGAGAATTATATAATAATTCTCTCTTCTAGAAATGGAATCTTACACTTAAACCACAGGTTCGGGCATGGGATTCTATTACTTGCTGTCATTTTTCTTCACTATAAATATTTCTGGTCCCACAAAGAAGACCCTAAGTTGACTTCTGGCCTGCCTAACATCTGGCACCAATCCCCACCCCCTCAGGTACCCAGGAAGAGACCTTTCAGCTCCCAGGTTGTGAGTGGGACCACACGCTCCTCAAGTGAACTTCCACAGAGCCTGGCCACAAGCCAGCAGTCCTTCCTGTGTCCTGATGGAGCTTACTGTCGAGTGGGAAGGCGGGCACCAGACCAGTCGCAGACGGCTAAGCTGGGCTTTGATGACTGATGTGAAGGAAAAGGTAAGGGTACAGCAAGGAAGGCGACCTAGTTTGGGGAGTCCATTTTTGAGCTTCCTTTAAACCACATCTCTTTATTGATATTTTGGGGATGAGAAGTTGCCAGCTCATGCTGGTTTTATAAGAATTAAGTGTTGTGTTGCTTAGAAAGCACTAAGCGCACTGCCTGGCCCACAGAACATTCCCAAGACTTAGCGATGGCTGAGCCATCATCATGTTTTCATTCTCATTTTCTACACAATGTCGATCTGTTCTAAGACCTATCGGGGTCTGGGGCAGCTGGTCAGCAGTGGGACTGGACTTGCAGTTACCTAGGAGCCACAGGGTTGGGTGTGTCTGTGAGTTTTAACTGAACAGGGAAGATTTACTTTTGAATATAGGAGGCGTCACCCCACGGCCTGGGGTCCTGGGTGAATGGAAAGGAGAAAGCAAGCCCAGTGCCACGATGCACCCCTCAGCCTCCTCACTACAGACACAACAGGGCCGCCATTCCTGCCCACACCGGAACTGTGTGCCTTCTAACCAGTGAGCCACGAAAATCTTTCTTCCTTTAAGTTCCTTTTTGTGATATATTTGTCTTCAGCAATAAGAAAACTTGGTAAATCTGGGTAGAAAATGTAAGGAAGCTCCAGTTTCTTCTCCATTTCTGTGATAAAACACACTGAATGAAGACTGCTTAGGGAAACCCATGCTTTCAGGCTTTCAGGTCACTGTCCATCACTGAGGGAGGTCAGGTCAGGTGACCGAAGGGACAAGCCATGGCGGAATGCTGCTTGCTGGTCTGCTCACCTGCTGGAGCTCTGTCAGCTTTCAATTCAGCCCAGGGCAACCTGCTTAGGGCTCCAGCCGCCCACAGTGGGCTGGGCCTCCCTACATCAATTATAAATCATGACAGACCCCCACAGGGGCCTCAGGTCAATCTGATCTAGGAAATTCCTAAGTCAAGGCTTTCCTCTCAGGTGAGCCTCAGCTGCAACAAGTTGAGTGTTAAAAAAATAACCTGGCCATGGTAGCTAGTGCCTTTAATCCCAGCACTTGGGAGGCAGAGGCAGGAGGATCTTTGTGAGTTCAAGGCCAGCCAGGTCTACAGAGTGAGTTCCAGGCCAGCTGGGGCTATAGGAAGACCTGTCTCAAAAACACCACAAACAAACAAACAAACAAACAAACAAACAAACAAACCTTGGCTAACCCTTCTCGCTTGTAGTCCATCATCCTTTCCCTCTCCTACACCCCTGGCTAAGCCTCCTTATGCAAAATAGGAAATGTAAGCAGCAATTTCAAAGACAAGACAGGTGTTTCGTAGTGGCTGACGGCAAAACCTGCCTTCCAATGGCTCAACTGTTGTGTCCCACCCCACTTCCTGAGAGGCCTCAGTAAAGAACTGAAACTTGAAACAGCCTGGACCCCCGGTGTCTGACTGGGCTGCAGAAACCTCTGTTTCAGCCACTTTTTTTCTCCCTAGAACTGAGGGCTGAAGCAGCCTGACTGCATCTGGCACCCTGGGTAGATGTCTTTGGTCTTCTCACCTGGATTTTCTGAGTGCGACTCTCACTGGGGAAGTCGGTGCCAGATGGACAAGTCTGGGATCGTGCAAATTGAAATCCTTATTCAATGCTGTTTTTGTTCTTCATTCCTGGGGTCAAACCAAGCAGAGCAGAAAACGAACATGGAAGGAGAAAGATTAAAAAGAAGGAGCCAGGACTGCAAGAGCCCAGGATGGAGGCAAATGTCCCAGCTCAGAAGGGTGACCAGGACAATGCCTGTGAGGTGGCAGCAGTGACTCCCAAGTCCCTCACGGGCCTGCTGGATCAGCATGCTCATGGCCTCTCCTGGAGTGACCGAGCAGGGACTTTCTAACAGTGAAGGAATCAAGGCTTTGCTTGGTGTTTGCTTGTCCAAGGAGAAGAAATATCCATCTTTATTCTGCATAGTAGCTGGAGACACAGTTCCTTTATCTCCTCTGGATTTAACAGGGGAATAGACAGCAGCTTAATGCAAGTTGCTGCCGTGCATAGAGTCCCTCTGCCTACCCAGTCTCTTGCTCCACAAAAGTGCCCTGGAGTGCTTTTACATATGTGCCTTTGCCAGTATATTCTGCATTCTTTAATTTTTTTAATTAATTTTTATTTATTTCTGTATGTGTTTGAATGTACTGTCTGCATGCAAGTCTGTGCACCCGTCTCGGATTCCCCTGGAACTGGAGTTCTCCTGGAATTGGAGTTTCAGACGGTTCTCGGCCGCCATGTGGGTGCTGGGGATCGAACCCGGGTCCTCTGCAAGAGCGGTTGGAGCTCTTAACTGCCAGGCCTTCCCTCCAGCCCCTATTCTGCATACTTTAACCTTTTGCTTGCTGGTTCCATCCATCCATCCACCCATCCATCCATCCATCCATCCCTCCCTCACTGCATTAATAGCTGTCAATCATCCAGTGTAAGCACTGGGGAGAATAGAATAGAAAGGCTCAGATTTACATACTTTCTCATGGCTGTGGCCACCTTGACCAGAAGCCACTGGAGGAAAGAAGGGTTTATTGTGGCACAGTTGGAGCGATGGTCCCATCTTGGTGGGGGAGAGAGGACAATAGGGGCAGAAGGTGAGCCGGTCACATGGCACTCACAATCCGGAAGCTGAGTGTGGGCAGGGGAGGAGCAGTGCCGTCAACCTCAAGGCTGGCTGCAGTGACCCACTTCTGCCGGTAGGGATCCACCACTTCGTGGTCCACAACCTTCCAAAGGAGCACCGCCAGCTGGCGCCCAACTGTTCAACTCATGAGCCTCCTGGTGACCTTTTACATCCAAACCACAGCCGCTGGGGCTCCGTGGCTCTTGTTGGAGGTCATCTTGAAGCAGCTTGGACTACTCACTATTTCTGCACTTGCTGAACACATTTTATCTGCTTTGATTTGTGCCAGGTGCTGGGAAAACAAAGACGACTGAGAATCTGGCCAGTACCATCTCCTAATAGCAAGAGCTCAAGCAGACTGTTGTATTAGCAAGGCACGTGGGCAATATTGGAGACAGGTGTGCGAGAGAGTAGTGACTCGGAGTGCATAGGAGAAACCTAAAAACGCTTTCTCAAGAGGACCTGGATTTGTCTTTCTTTCCTGTAGCTATTTATTCCTGCAGTAAACAGCTGAGCGCTTCAGTGCTTTCAGGGGTGTCCTGTGCGCATGAGCTCTGGGTAAATGTTAGCTTTTGTTGCTGTCCATATTATTTTTAGCCTGGCATGGCATTAGACTTACAGTAATGTAAGGAACCTAGAGGCAAGTGCAGCTGAGAGGAATGGGAAGCTCGAAGATTCCAGTAGCTTCTCCAAGCTGAAGCAGACCAGGCGTCTGCTTCTCCCTTATAGTGCTGTTGGTACACTACGACACAGTGGAGGGATTCACTAAAGTGCTGTCTATTTTTAAAAAATGGATAACGAGTTTCTAACATGCTCTTTGTAGACAAGCCTGGAGAGGGAATGTGTATGAATTCATCATTTCTCAGCTGCATCAGACCCAGAAATTTCTCCTGGAGAGAGAGAGAGAGAGAGAGAGAGAGAGAGAGAGAGAGAGAGAGAGAGAGAGAGAGAGAGAGAGAGAGAGAGAGAGAGAGAGAGAGAGAGAGAGAGAGAGAGAGAGAGAGAGAGAGAGAGAGAGAGAGCGCTTAAGATTCTGTCACCATCTGCTCTCAGTGAGTAGCACACAACTGGCCTGTATTTAGTAATCTTTCATCTCAGAATCCAGAGCCTTCATCCATGTTGGGTTTGAGGAGAAGGATGCCAGGACTTGGCAGCTGGCCAAGGTCAGCTGGGGAACAGCTAAAACCAAGGATGTCCACAGTCTCTGATAACACCACACACCCCGCTGAGCACAGTAGCACAGGGTTTGGAAAAGCCCCGAGGAGCACAGTCCTGAATCCCTCCGCCAAGAAATACAGTTTGGATATTTAAACCCAGCATGGCTTGCCCATGGGGCTGCTTTCAGGGCAAACATTGAACCCCATTCTTTCATCCTGTTGTGCAGTGGTGGGTGGCGGCAGGTGGTGAGCGTATACTGTAAATGGAATGAGATGGTGAGGGAGAGGTTCAGGTCAGGAGATGGAGTCACAAAATGTTACCAGGTGGAGCAGGGCAGGGGAGGGGGGCCAGGACGTGGCCAACATGAACCCATGGGAAAGAAAGTGTTCAAAAAGTGTGGGCTCCAGAGTCAGACAGAAAACCTGAAAGCAGAAGAGGGGTTGGGAGAGTCCTGAGAAGGAGTCTGTCACAAGGAAAGACAAAGGTAGTGTGCAGGGGGTGGGTACAGTTCAAATGCTGGGGACGGGACGCCCTTCAGGGAAATGTCTTCGTGAGGGCTGGCGAGGTAGCTCAGTGTTAGGGAGCTTGCCCAGCTTGCTTGAAGCCCTGGGTTCAATCCCCCATGCTTTATAAAGGAGGTGTGGTGCTGACCCCTAATCCCAGCACTAGGGAGGTGGAGTCAGGAGGATCAAGAAGTTCATGGTCATCCTTGGCTACATCAGTTCAAAGGTGGCCTGGGTTACCTGAGACATTCTTTAAAACAAGAGCCAGGTATGCGGGTGCAGTCCTCTAATCTCAGCACTCTGGAAGCAGAAGTAGGATGGTCTCTCTGAGATCCAGGCCAGCTTGGTCTACATAGAGGCCATCCTGATCTACATAGCAAGTTCCAGGCTACAGGGAGACCCTGTCTCCAAAAAATAAAATTCAGATAAACAAATAAAACAGCTAGCTGGGGGAACAGCTCAGTAGGTGAAGTGCTTGCTTTGCAAAGAACCTGAATTTAATACCTAGGCCTCACAGAGAGAAGCCGGATGTGGATGTGGCGGTGGTGTCTTCCTGCCCTCTCAGCCCTGGGAAGCAGGGATCCCATAGTCCTGGAGCATGATGACTGTCCTGCCTGCCTGGCTGACTTGGGGAGTTTCAGGCCAGTGAGAGACCTTGTTTGGAAGCAGCAGGTGAACGGAACCTGAGGAATGACGGGCAGGGTCATCCTCTGCTCTCCACACTCGCTATGTAACACCATTGTCACAAAGAATCCATCACTGTTTTCAGTGAATATACACAAACGCAGCTTTTATTTTTAAAGAACCTTGAAACAAGATAAGAACTACCTGTTGTGGGCAGAAAGAAAGGGGAACCTGAATTCGGATGAGTTTGTGAAAGGAGGCATTCTCAGGGATGGAGAGATGGACGAGCGGTTAAGAGCACTGACCGCTCTGAAAGAGGACCTGGGTTCAATCCCCAGCACCCACATGGCGCCTGAGAACTGTCTGTAACTCCAGTTCCAGGGGAATCTGACACTGTCTTCTGACCTCCGTGGCATTGCATGACACGGGTGCACAGACCTAAATGCAGACAGTATGCGATACGCATGCAGAAACCTACATACAGACAGTACATTCATACACATAAAAAAATAAATAAGCCGGGCATGGTGGTGCACGCCTTTAATCCCAGCACTCAGGAGGCAGAGGCAGGTGGATCTCTGTGAGTTCAAAGCCAGCCTGGTCTACAGAGCAAGCTCCAGGCCAGCTAGGACTAAAAAAAGACAAAAAAAAAAAAAAAGAAAGAAGAGGAAAAAGAACATTGGAGTTCCACTAATGAAATTTTATCAGAAACATATGTAGCAAGGATAGATGCTGACTTCAAAATTTAGTTTTTATTATTAGCTCACCAATACGTGAAGAAGTTAACACCTAGCTATAGACAGAACCCCAGATTAGAAGTGATGAACTCTAGGCTGAAAAGATTTATCTTATGAAGGTTCAGGGCTGAGGAGGCGGCTAGGTGGGTAAGAGCACTTGCTGTGCAACCATAAGGACTTGAGATCAACTCCCAGCGCCTCCATAGCTGGGCGTGGCCCATCATCTGAGAGCTGTGGAGTGGCTGAGAGACAGGAGAATCACTGGGGCTTGCTGGCTGCCAGCCTAGCTCCAGGTTCAGTGAGAGACCATGTCTCAAGAGGACAAGGTGGACAGTGACAGAGGAGACCACCCGACATTCTCTAAGGGCCTCAGCATGTATCCCCCCATGTGTATACAAACACACAGGTGTGGATACACACACAGAGAAAGAGAGAATGTTTTTGATAGTGTGTGCATGCTTTTTCATTCACTTTTTGTTTATTTTGTTCTTTTTTCTCAAAGCCAATTTTTATTGAAGCTGTGCATTTCATACAAAATTTCTAATCAAATCTAGACCTGTCCCCCTTTTCTTGCCCCCCCACCCCACCAGAGCTCATGCATTCTGCCAAACATGTTTTTCATCTTTTTCTCAGTCTCTTTTAAAATTTTTGATGCACGACTTTACTGTTTTGAGCAGAAGTTCACCATTTGACCCAGTTTTTTGCTGTTGTTGTTCCTTCCAATCTGCATCACTCCAAAATATGCATATATGCATGCCACACACACACACATATATTAGTATCTTCAGCTTATGATTTCCTTTTTTTTTAATTAGGCTGAAAGACGTCATGTTTGAAGGTTCCTCCTTTGCAAGAGAGAGAATTTTTAAAGGTTCAAAATTTTCCAAAGCTTTTAAATTGAATTTATTCTAAATGTTGACAGCTTCCTATTTGCTTTTTATTATAAAATTTTTATTGGATTTTTATGTGTTTCATACGTAGTTTTTCAGTCAGTCTTAATTACCTTCATACCTACTTCTCCACTGACACTCTCCTGCAGGACCACCTCCCCCTGAAGTACATACATTCTGTCATTGGTCCATTGAACCCAACTACTCTCTCCGCCCACTCCTCAGCTCATCCCTTGAGCTCTAGTCCCTCTCCTAAAGAAGGCCAGGTCTTCCTAAACCACAATCAGCTGTCAATATTTCCTCAGGCAAGGTTAGGCTCTGCTACCTATTTCTACAGTTCTGTGCTGGGTTTTGTCCAACTGAGCTTGCATAGGTCTTGTGCATGCTGATACCAATCCTATAGGTTCATATGAACAGGGTCCCAGGTGCTTGTAGGATTCATTTCCGTTTGGTCTTGCATTACCTCCCAGCTCTTACAATCTGTCCACCCCCTCTTCCCCAATGTTCCCTGAGCCCCAGTTGGGTGAAACTGAATAATTTACTTTAAAAATACTTTTATTAATTCTTTGAGAATTTTGTACAATGTATTTTGATCATATTCCGGTCCACTCCTCCATCTCTCTCGGACCCATCCTTACCTCCTTACTCCCCCACCCCATAGATCTATTATTTTTAAGACCTATTGGGTCTAATCTGTGTTCTCAAATGCTCTTGGTGTGGGTCCATGCCCTGGAACCTGCTCAGTCTACACCATGTCATGACCTAAAAGCAAACAGCCGCTCCCTCTCCCAGCAGCTACCAGTCGCCAGGGCTGAGGTTTCCAGCCGTCTCATCCCCGTGCTGAGTTTTTTTCTGGCTTGGGATTGAGCACGGTGTGTGCATATTCCCATAAGCACTGTGGGCCTATATGTGCAATTGCCCTATTATGTCTGGAAAACAGGATTTCTTGAACTCATCCACCACCCCTAACAATCTTTCCATGGACCCTTCTGCAATGATCCCTGAGCCTTTGGAGGAGGGGTGTGATATAGGTGTCCCATTTAGGGCCAGCACTCCAGTCTCCTAGCCTCCCAGTCTCTGTAAGTTGTGGGTCTTTGTTAATCAGCATCTGCTGCAAGAAGCTTCTCTAATGAGAGCCGAGAGATGCATTTATCTATGAGTATAACAAACAGTCATTAGGAGTCAGTTTAATACTGTTTCCATTTAACAGGATAATAGAGTCTCCCCTATGGCCTGTGAGCTCTGTAGCTACATGGATAGCAGCGACAACAGTGCCTGCTATGGGTCCATCCTTCGAAGTGGGCCTTAAGCCTAATCAGAAGGTGGTTGGTTACTGGAATGTCATCCACGCCACTGTTGCTCTGGTGGGCACAGCTTGCCAGGACGGTCATTAGTGTTGCTCGCAGGCTTCACAGCTGGTAAGGTTGATGACTACTTTCTTCTTACAAAGCTAGGCAGTAGAGATGAAGCTTCCTGGCATGTACCAGTGGGCACCATTTACTCTATGACTCACATGTACAGTGTCTTCAGTAATAACATCTGACCATCCAGGTCTGGTGGGCAGCCAAGGAAGAGCAATGGTAATATCCAGTGTTTTTGAGGGTCTATGGGACCTGTCTTTCCAGCAACTCTAGAAGAGGGAACCCATTCTTGGCACCGGGCATTTTACTTACTAGCTTGTGGAGTCTGACAGTGGCATTGTTCCCCATTCTGGGGCACTATATTTACATTTTTTATATGTGTGCATGTATATATTTTAAGAAGCTTCTCTAGTGGTAGGCTCCCATTGCCTCTCTGTAAGGGTCTTTCGTGTTAGTTATCCTTCCCCATTCTCCCTTCTCCACCCTGTTCGCCATTCTCCATTTGAACCTTTTTATCCCATCATTCTCCTTCCTCCTTCGTAGCACCACATTCCATTTCCTCTCCAAGAACGCCCCCCCCCATGGCCGCTATCTAGTTTCCTGACTTCCATGAATTTTCTTATTGAAATTTACACCTGAAGACTGACACTAGCTGTCTAAATGCACCACGCTTTCATTATCCATTCATAAGTTGATGCGCATCTAGGCTGTTTCCATTTCTTGGTTATTGTGACTAGGACAGTAGTGAACACAAATGAGTGGATATCTCTGTAGTGTAAGGCAGAGTCCTTTGGACATCCACCTGAGTGTTGTAGCTGGAACGTGTAGAGCATCTATTTCTAGCCATTTCAGGAACCTCCACCATGATTTCCACGGTGGCTGCACCAGTTTGCACTTCCAATCAGCAGTGAATAAATGTTTTTTCCCTGCGCCCTGGCCAGCATTTGTCATCATTTGTTCTTTGGGTCTCAGCCATTCTCATTGGGGTAAAACGAAATCTCAGAGTAGTTTTAATTTGCACTTTCCTGATGGCTAAAGATGTTTAACATTAAATCATTCTCATCCCAGAGATGCAGGGGATAGTTCAGCATATGTAAATCAATAAATGTGAGCTCCAAATAAACAGACTCAAGGACAGAAAAATCACATGATCATCTCATTAGTTACAGAAAAGGCCTTTGACAAAACCTAACATCCCTCATGACAAAAGTCATGGAGATTGTAGGGGATGTAGCTCAACATAATAAACACAGTATTCAAGGAATCCACAGCCAACACTGTGTAACTGGAAAGAAGTGAAGGCATTTCCATTAACATCAGGATCAAGACAAGGATGTGTACTCTCTCCATTCCTGCTCGGTATAGTGCCTGGTCTCCACTAGTGCACTAAGACAAATGAAGGAGATGAAGGGGCACAAACTGGAAAGGACAAAGTCAAGTATACTTGTTTGCAAATGTGACTTTATACTCAAAAGAGCTCAAAGACTCCACCAGAAAACACGTTCAGCAAAGCATCAGGATACAAAATTAACACGGAAATCAGCAACTTTTTGGTATGTCAACAGCAAACACCCCAAGAAAGAAGCCAGGGAAAGTATTCTAGTCACCATTGCCTCAAAACGTATCTCAGAATGAATCTAGTCATTTTTTGACACCAAGAGGCATCTATTCTTATACCCCTCTTCCAGAGAAACTGAGGTTTAGAGTGATACCATGGAGATAACTGAATGTAGCCTCTAGTTATAGCTCTGCCCTATGGCTGAACACACACTATTCCCACAGTCTTATCCCTACATGAGAATTTTCCCGAAGGATTCTGGGTGCCAGTGTGATTGTTCCTTCAGCATTCTGATGAAAGCTGAATTGCTTATGTATTATGTGTACACAGCCATAAATGTATGCAATTTGAAACTTCTACTGTCCAGTGGTAAACGCACATCCACCCTTAGCCCACTAACATTAAAAGATCCAACTACAAAAAACACACGCAGTCTTAAGCTGCAGGGAACATAAATTCAGGCTTCCTTTGCAGATTCTGGCTGCCCTTAAGGATCTTAGAGAGCTGAGCAGGTCATGCAAGGAGCATCAGTTATTACAGCGTGAGAGCAGGCTGCACGTGTGGCTCAGTGGAGTGTTACCAAGTCATAAAATTCCAGTACTTAAAAACCACCAAGGTCTTTAATGATCATTTTAATCTAGGGTCTGCCAAACTCTGTTCCTCAAGAAACCTAATGTGAGAGTTGAGGGGTGACCAACCACATAAAAGAATATGTACTTATCGGCCGCAATAAATTCAGGAGACATTTCATTCGTTTAGACCAGCCAAAATCTTCTCAGATCCTCAAATGCAGGGAGGAGATGGAAGCTGGGGGGCAAGGAAGAGTCACGGGCTCTCTAAGTTCATTGACTGTCACATGCACTGTGACATTCTTTGCTGGACGCACTTTCCTTTTATTACTCATGTGACTGTGTGTGGTGTGTGCATACGTGTCTGGTATGTGCTTGTGTGTGGTATGTGCATGTATGTGGTGTGTACTTGTGTGTGGTATGTACTTGTGTCATATGTGTGTGTGGTATGTGCATGTGTGTGTTGTGTGATGTATGTATGTGTATGTGGCATGTGCATGTATGTGGTATCTACATGTGTGTGGTATGTGTGCACATACATTATGTGCATGTGTGTGGTGTGTGCATGTGTGTGGTGTGTGCATGTGTGTGGTGTGTGCATGTGTGTGGTGTGTACTTGTGTGTGGTATGTATTTGTGTCACATGCATGTGTGGTGTGTGCATATGTGTGGTGTGTGCTTGTATGTGGTGTGTACTTGTGTGTGGTATGTACTTGTGTCACATGTGTGGTGTGTGCACGTGTATGGTCTGTGCATATGTGGGTGGATATAAAAATGTGTGTGGTTTGTGAATGTGTGTGTGGTTTGCTAATGTGGTGATGTGGTGTGTGTGTGTGTGTGTGTGAATATGTGTGTAGTACATGTGTATGTATATGCATATGACTTTGTAAGTGTGTGTGTGAATGTGTGTGGTACATGTGTATGTCTATGCATATAACTATGTGTGTGGAGGCCAGAGAAAGATGCCAGGTGTCCTGATCGATTGCTCTGTCTTCTGTTCTTTTGTGACAGGGTTTCTACTGAGCCTGGAGCTAGACTGGCAGCCAGCAGGCCCCGGCCGTACTCCAGTTTGTCCTCAAGAGCACTGGGGTCATGGGTATATGCATGGCTACATATGGCTTTTGGTGCATGTGCTGGTGCATTGAGCTCAGGTCCTCATGTTGGCCCAGCAAGCGCTCTTACCCCAACTGAGCCATCTCCCCTTGGACCAACTTTTTAAAGCAAAGTGCAGTGTTGTGGCAGATTGTTCTGGAGTGTTTGCTGCTTGACCAGGTGGATGTATGAGGTGACTGGGCTTTCTTTTCCAAAGAATCACCTTGCTAAGAATCCGGGCTGTAAGCGATGCTCCCGCCTGCTCACTGGGGCTAACCTGACCTCGCAAGCCGCATTTATGCATGTCTGGGGGAAGAGAATGTCATATTGAAATCCAGATTTCTGTCTTCTGTGCCTTTTCCCCGTTTCTCTGCAAAGTGTAATGCTCCAAAGAGAACAACTTACTCAGGTTTAAGAAAAATAGAGGGAGAAAGAGTTACGATTTTCAGGTTTCTCAAATGTAAATAATTTTCTATAATCATCTGGGTTTTCCTAGAGGCAAAAGCTCCCTGAGCTTTGGCTTTTTGGGTCCTTGTTACCATCCAGAGCTCAGGGTGGGTGGCAGGGAAGGCAGACAGCACCACCAGGAAGTCTGCTGATGATCTGGGGGAGAAACCTGTTCCTTCCACTCTGCTACTATGGCAATTTTTTCCCCCAGTCTCTGTGATTATGAAATGTCACCGTGGAAACTGTTCAATATTCTCTTAAAAATATAAAAGGAACTGAAATAAAAAAAAAGACAAGCAAAGCTATTCAGCATCCCAAGTCCGAGTTTTCCACAGAAGCCAGAGGACTGATGTGCAGTGCTGAGAATGCTGTCTCCTAGAGACAGCTCGCTACACCTGACTGTGTATAAGAGATCTCAGTGAGGGGGAGGAAGGAGAGGAGGAGGTACGGGAGGAGGCGAGGAGGGGAGGAGGAGGAGAAGGAAGAGGGAGGTACTAGGCCCCTGGTGAAAGGGCAGATGCCCCCAAACACCTCAGAGAAGACTCCCTGATGGTTCAGGGACAGCACAGACACAGAGCACAGTTTCCAAGGCTGTCAGCCATCTACACATCTGAGCATCTTATCACGCCTAAAACCTAGTAAGATCAGCTTGCTCACATGATGGACACAGATATAACTTACTAATTTGAACAATGTTTATTTGGTGGATTAACACACACATCATACACATACAAACAATAATAACATATGAAAAGTTGAATGATTGGTTTTCTTTAATTGGGACTCTTGGCACACTCTGCACTTCCTGTCCCAGAGGGAGAGCGAGTGGAAAGGGTTCACTCATGTGATTTCTCCCCACCTCACCCCCCAGCACTCTGCACTTTCATGATGGGACTGTCTCAGCACTGTGGGCTCTTGGGAGTGAAAACGCGAGAGTTTTGTTCAGCATGGAGAGAAGCAGGAGAGAAAACGCCCATTCTCAATGGTTAAATTAAAACATTTTGGGGGTAGTTTGACCAATTATAGATCTGTGTCCACACACTAGCAGCTGTTAAGGTCAGCTGCTTCTGAACCATCAGCCATCACTGTAGAGATGTGCAACCCAGCGCCCCTAGTGGTGACTTGAAGGAAGGCTGGGCATCTCACAGCCACCTGCGACTCCAGCCTTAGGGGATTCAGTACTCTCTTCTGGCCTCTGTAGGAGCCTGTACTCCCACGAGCATATACAGATACATACACATAATTAAAATAAAATAAAGCTTAAGACGACACTCAACATCAGCTTCTGGCCTCCATATGTGTACATCCACATGTGTACACACACACACACACACACACACACACACACACACGCGCGCGCGCGCGCGCGCGCTTCCTAAATGACAGACATCCATTTTTACAAGCACTTCTATTGGAGAGCTCCCAGCAATCAGAGGAGAATTCAGTTTTAGAGATGAAAGGGTCTCTGGTTTGGCCTAACTGCCTTATGCTACATTCAGAATGATGAAAGGGAGTTATTCATTCCTTTGAAAAACATTTATCAAGTGAATAGGCTATATTAAATTCAGGGAAACTGAGATAAAAAAGAAACAGTTCATTCCCACAAAGATCTCAATAGCAGGCTAAGCATTTTTTAAAAATTTATTTATTTATTTATTTATTTATTTATTTTTTCAAATCTTAGACCCATGTCCCCCCATCCCCCCCCACTGCCGATGAGCTATGCTATCTGCCAAACATGCTTTTCTCTTCTCAGCTTCTCAATCTTTTCCAATATTCTCATGAGGAATGTTGACTTTTTGAGCAGAATTCACGTGTGTCAGTCAGTTCTTTGATGCAGTCTTTCTTTGTGTTGTTGTTGTTGTTTCCAATGATCACATCCCAACTGCTTTTGGACAAAAGCTCAAGGGGCTGTGCACAAGAAATTTACAACAGGTAATTGGCACCAGCATCCACAGATGAGAGGATACCATTCACCGTTTGTTTGTCTGGGACTGTGTACTTCAATCAGCTTAGATGTCCTCTACGCTCCAGCCCTTTTCCTGCAAGCTCATGATGTCGTCTTCTTTACTGCTGCATAGAACTCCATGTTGTAGATGTACAACATTTTCTCTATCCACTCATCAGTTGAGGGGCATTTGGGTTGTGTTGGTTCCACGCTGCCTTGCTTAGTGTGAAGAGAGCTGAAATAAACAAAGCTGTGCGATGTTCTCTGCGTGGGGTGAGTCTTGAGGGTCACATGCCTAGGAGTGGTATGGTCGGGGTGCGGTGGCAAGTTCATTCCAAAGTCCTCGAGGGTTCGCCACACTGCTTCCATTGTGGCTGTGATGAGTTACATTCCACACCGCAGTGGATGAGTGTTCCCCTTTCCCCACAACCTCTCCAGCCACTGGGTATCATGTGTTTCTTGATTCCAGCCGTCTGGATCAGAGTGAGAGGATATCTAGAAGTGATTATGATTGCTTCCTTAATGATAATGACGTGTAAACACTTCTTAATGTGTTTCTCAGCCATCTTATTCTCGTTGTGAAGTTTGTTCAGTTCTTTGCTCATCTATGCAGTGGGTCATTTATTTTCTATTCTTCATGTTTTTGGAAGTATTTATGATATTCTGGGAAATCAATGCATTTGTCAGATAGTTTCGCGTGAGAGTGTTTCCTCCCACCTGTGGGCGATATTCTCTTCACTTCTTCGATGTTGTTTCTTTCGATGTACAGAGCTGTTTGAGTTTAATGAGGTCCTTTGTCAAATGTTGACTTAATTCTTGTGCACTGTTGTCTGATTTAGGAAGTTTTTCCTACACTCTATGTCTTGTAGTCTGCTGCCAACTTTTTCTTCTATCGCCATCCAGAGTTTAGGGTTTCACGTTGAGGGTTCGTTCATCCATCTGGAGTGAGTTTGTACAGGGCGAGGGTAGGGGTTGTAATTCATTCTCTACAAGTGGTGGATCCCAGTTTTTGTCAAACACCACTTGCTTAAGATGTTGTCTTTACTCCATTGTGTCTTCTTGGCCCCCTTGTTAATATAAGATGGTGCTGAATTGTATTGCTCAGATTTTGGATCTCTCGGTTTTTTGCCATTGGGCCAACAGGTCTGTTTTTTTGTGCCATAACCAGGCGTGTTTTATGACCTATGTCTCTGTAGTATAGTTTAAGGTCTGGTATAGCTACACCCCTGTGTAGCTCTTTTCCTCAGGGTTGTTTTGGCTAGTTCGGGGTCTTGTTTTTTCCAAATGAATTTAGGACTTTGTTTTCCAGGACTTGTGGAAAATCTTGGGATTTTGATTGGATTGCATTAAATCTGTACAAAGTTCTGGTTAGACATGCACATTTTTACAATTTAATTTCCAATCCATGATGCATGGGAGGTTTTTCCATCTTCTGATGTCTTCCTCAATTTCTTTCTTAAAGGTTCAAAATTTTTATTGTAGAGATCTTTGGTGTCTTTTGGTAAGTTTGTTCCTAGGCAATTTATTGTTTTTGGGCTAATGTAGTTGGGAAGGTCTTTTCTGATATTCTTTCTCCAGTTGCTGTTTTGGTGTAAAGAAAGCCAATTGACTTTTTAAGGTTAATATTGTATCCTGCAACATTTTTTGCTGAAGCTTGTTAATCGTTGTTCTAGAGTTTTCTGTTTGGAGTGTTTAGCATCCTTAATAAACAATCATATCATCACAAATAGGTAGCTTGACTTCCTCGTTTCCAATAAGAACTCCTTTAACTGTCCTTTTCTTGTCTTATTCTTCTAGCAAGTGTTTCAAGCACTATAATTGAAGAGGATGGTGACAGGGGCCAGCCTTTCCAAAGAGTTCCTACCTTGAAGGGGAATGTTTCTGTCATTCCCATTTAGGGTGGTATTGGCTGTGGGTTCGCTGTATATGGCTTGATTACATGAGGAATGATCTCTCCAGTAATCCATTCCTCTAGGAAGTTAAGCATGAAGGGATGCGGGATTTTTGTCAAGGCTTTTTTCAGCATCAATTGAGATGATGTGTTTGTTTTTGTCTTTCATTCCATTTATGTTGTTTTATGATGTGTTAGAGATTGCATATGTTGAACCATCCTGCATCTCTGGAGGAATCCAACTGGGTCATGATGGATGATCTTCTTGATGTGGTCTGTATAATTTGCCGGTATCCTGTTTAAATGTTGGCATCTGTTCATAGGGAGATGTGTCTATAATTCTCCCTTTTTAGTTTTGGATCTTTGCCTGGTTTTGGTAATAGAGTGATGCTGGGATTCATAGAAGGAATTTGGGAGAATTCCTTCATGATTGTATTCTTCTAAACAGGTTTCAGGAATAATGGTTGTAGGTCTTGTTGAAATGTTTTATAGATTTGACCGTGAAACCATCTAGGCCTGTGCTGTTTTAGTTGAGAGGTTTCTTATGACATCTTCAATTTCTTCCAGGTATTATGGGTCTGTTTTAAGCTGCTTGATCCGTTCTTGGTTGAGCTTTTGTGATGCCCAGGATTTCAGATATTCATCCTTCTTCTAGGTTTTCAAACTTGTTAGAGTATAGTTTTTTGAAGAATCCCAGTAAGATTTTCTGGAGCTGTTCCGTGGCTGTTTTGATATTTGCCTTTTCATCACAGATTTGGTATTGATTTGGAGTTTCCTTCTTCTTTTTGTTACTGGGCTAGAGTGTCTATCTATCTTTTTTTTCTTTCAAGAACCAACTTTTGTTCGTGTGATTTTTTTGATTTGTTTTCTTGGTTTCTATTTCATTGTTCGCTCATGATTTTTGTTATTTCTTCTCTCTTTTGCATTTAGGTTCATCTGTTGTTGCCTCTCAGTGCTTAGCTGTAGGTTAGATCATGCACTTGTGCTCTTTTTGTTTATCTAATGTAGGCACACAGGCTATAAACCGTCCCTCTTAGGATGCCTTTTAAGGTATCCAATAGGTTTTGTTGTGTTGTATTGATCATTGTCATTTAGATCCAGGAATGCTTTTATTTCTTTCTTTATCTCTTCCTTGACCCATTCATTATTCAGAGTGTGTTGGTTTAGTCTCCATGGTGTTCTTGTAGGCAGCAGGCTTATCCTGGTTTGATATTGATCTTTATTGCACTGTGGTCTATAGAATGAATGAAAATGATGTCAATCTTTTGTATTTGTGGAGGTTGTCTTCTGTTCCCAGTATGTGGTTCGATTTTGGAGATTGTTCTGTGGGTCGAAAGAAAGTATAGTCTCTGGTATTAGTGAAATATTTGGTAAGGTCTATGAGGTCCATTTAGGTGTATCATATTGTTCAGTTCAGAATGTCCTCTCTGTTTAATTTTTTGTCCTATTGAACTTCCAAAGGACTTCGTGGGGTATTGAAGTCCCCCATGAGTGGTACTGGGGTTAGTGTGTGACTGTGGTCCCGGAGAATTGTCCCTTTATAAAGTTTTCACCAGAGTTTGGGGCATATATATTCATAATTGTGAAATCGTGTCTTGGTGAATTGTTTTCCTTTGAATAAAATGTAATGGCCTTCTTGGTCTCTTCTGATTTCTTTTTTTTTTTGATTTTTTTTTGTTTTGAAGTCTATTTTATTAAAATAGCAACACCTGACTTTCTTCTTGGTACCAGTTGCTTGGAATTTTTTCCATCCTTTCTCTTGAAGGTGGTAACTGTCCTTGAAGTAAGATGTGGTTTCTTGTAGACAGCATATCAATGGATTCTGTTTTTTCTTAATCAATCTCCCTCATATGTCTGTTGATTGGGGAATTTAGTACATTAATATTTAGGTGATGACTGAGAGGTTTGTTTTGCTTCCTTTGCCTTATTATCCGTTTGCGGTTTTGGTGTAGGTTCTACTTCTGCAGTATGCTTTTATTGATTTCTCTTTCTAGGTGGCCTAGTGTTTGGTTGCTCCCTTCTCTTTTCCCTTTGAATTGCTTCAAGTATTTTTTTTTTCTCGTGTTTTTTTCACGTGACATGGATTTTTTTTTTTAATTTTTTTTTTAAATTTTATTAATTTTATTTATTTCTGTATGTGTTATGATGTACTGGTCTGCAGCAAGTTTGTGCACCCGTTTGTGCAATGCTGCGGAGGTCAGAGACGGTTCGGATTCCCCTGGGAACTGTGGTCTTCTGGAATTGGAGTTTCAGACGGTTCTCGGCGCCATGTGGGGCTGGGGGATCGAACCGGGTCCTCTGTAAGACGTTGGCGCTCATCAACCGCTAGCCATCTCCCAGCTCCCCCTGGACATGTATTCTTTCAACTTGTTTATGTCAGCGGAAGTTTTCTTCTCTCTTTCAAGTCTAATCGACATTTTTTTGCTGGTTATAGTAACCTGGGTTGCCATCTATTGTCCTTAAACAATGGGAAGGCTAGGCTTCGTTCTCTTGCTTTCATTTTGCACGAGAAGTCAGTTTGTAATTCTGTAGGTTTTCCCTTTTAGGTCACTTGTTTGTTTTTCTCTTGTGGTTTAGATTTTGTCTTGTGTTTGGGTGTCTAGCATTTTAAGTATGATGTGGCATGGAGAATTTTGTTTCTGATCTTGCTGTTGGAGTTCTAGGTGCTTCTTGTATTGTATTGGTTTTTGTTCTTTTTTTTTTGATTTTTTTTTTTTTTTTTTTTTTGAGAGTTCATTAATAACATTCTCCTTGGGATTCCTTCTCCTTCCTCTATTCCTTAATCGGAGGTTTGGATCTTTTCATAGTTTCCTGGTTGTTCAACTTTTGTTGTATTTTTAAAATTTTCTCATCTTCCTTGAGTTTTTAGTTGTTCTGTGTTATCTTCCAGCTGATAGCTTTGTTCTTCTTCCTCCTTCTGCTTCTGAGGGTTTTCCACTCCTTTCCTCTTGATTGGATGAGTGTTTGATTTCCTTTTTCATTTCCTCTCTGATTTCTTTAGTATTTCTCTTCTTTTTGGACCTTCTCAATCTCTTCTCGGTAGCTCTTTGCTTCTGGTTGGATTTTCCTTATCTTTTTCAGCATGGGATCTTTTTCAGTGTTTCACTTCCTTCCGGAGTTTGTCATTCTCTCTCTATAGGTCCTTCTTGAGGTCTTCATTGTCTTTTCTTAGTCCTTTGATTTGCTTTTTATAATTTTGTAGTTCTTTAAGTATGTTCCCAGTTGTGTTTCTGATATCTGTGTCCTGGGCCATCCCCAGGGGGATCCCACTGTAGTAATCTTCCATAAGGTTGGTAGAGCTTGTTGCAGGAATATCCTGCCCCTTTCCCATGTTGTCTCTTCTTTGTTTCTGGCATATGGGTTTCTCCTTGCCTGTATCCAATGTGAGTCCTAAATGCCTCTGCACTTGTTGAAGGCTGGCTTTGCTTGCCTCTTCGGAGCTCGTAATCCCAGTTGGGCGGGGGTGGGGGGGGGAGGAGTGGGGGGGGGGTGAGGGATGACCTCTTTAGCCCTGGTCCCAGGTACCTGCACTTCAGCTCGTCTCGGGAGATCTCTGAGCTAAGCAGTTTTGTAAAAGAACCTCAAACATTCAGCCAGATGGGAGTGGTAATACCAGATTGTACCGGGGCTTTAGGGATGTGGAAGCAGATTGACTAATGAACCGTTTTGAGGGTTAGACAGCAGCAGCAAAGGCTTTTAAAGGACAGGAGCTTAGGGATCCAGGGTTTCAAGAAGGAACAGGAAGTTAGACAAACAGGCACTAACTGGCTGGTGCCACAGGATATGCCTGTGATAATGTCAGAGAGTTTGGCCCCAAGAGTTGAACTCCTATTACTGACCTGCAATGCTCACTGGATGACTGAAAACAGTTTAGAATAGTAAAGCTTTGACTTTACCCTATTGCTGAGGCTTTGGATGAGCCTTTATCTGGAGAGCACCACCCTGGTGAGTGAAAGAGGTTTTAGGGAAAAATAGCAGTTGGTATTTTAGAGTATAAAATTCCACTCAATCTTGAGTTTAAAACTCCGCATGCTTATTGCAAAATAATAATTGAAAATAATAATTCAGAAGCGTGTAGGGAGAAGAGGACCTGAAATGCCGTACCACCTGGGCCCCGCTTAGAATTGCAAAGTCTCAGCTCAATAAATGCGGGAAATGAAGAAGGACAAATGGGGGAGGAGGAAGAGCTCGGCAGATTCTGGTTTCTGTGATAACATCCTGAAAGAATTCAATTTGGGGGAGAGAAAGTTTATTTTGGCTCACAGCTTGAGGGCACAATCCATCACTTTCAGGGGCTGGCAATGGCTGCAGCCCTTGGCTGTGGTAGCAGGGTGTGCTCACACATGTAAATCAGGAAGCTGAGACTGGACACAAGGCAGATTTAGCTACACATACCACAGCCCTGCTCCCCAGAGATCATGTCCTCCAGCTAGGCCCCAACCACTGATGGCCCCACAACCTTCTGGCACAGTGCCGCCAGCTGGCACCAAGTTTTCCATCACAGGGCACTGTGGGGGAAATGTAGGTCTAAAGAACACGATGATATCTCAGCAAGTATCTACCACCTGTTGAGATGGTCGGTTTAAATTTTCAACCTGACACAACATAGTATCGTCTAGAAAGAGTCTCATGGAAGGACTAAGACCCAGATAGCCATGGGCATGTCGATGAGTGATTATGCGTCAGTTGATGTGGGAAGAGGAGCCCACTTTGGGTGGGCCTATTCCCTAGGCAGAGGATTCCAGGTTGGGAAAGTGCAGAGATGGAGCTGAGCACATATTCCTTTCCTCTGCTCTCGACTGTGAAGTGACAGGACCAGCTGTTTCCAGTTGTATTGTCAAACATACACACACACACACACACACACACACACACATTCTGCTGAGTCCATTTAACATTGCACATATGATATGTGTTTAGGGTTGGCCACTGGGATTGGATATTGGAGCTTGTTCTTGGAGAAAACTCATTCTTCTCCTTCAGCTCCATTGATAGGTGGGGCTTGTGGAATTCCCTCAAGCACATTGACATGTCAGCCGTGTTGTCATTAGGCAGGTCTTGTTTAAGCAACCACACTGTTGAGGTCTCATGGGCACAGCTTTCTGACATTTCTGGAAAACACAGTTCAGCAGCAGTCCCCTCTTTAGCAGTGTCCTTGAGAGTTAGGTATAGGGCTGGCATGGTGGGTGTATCCGTTGGGGCTGGTGGCCTACAATAACTTCTTTTCTCCATCTCTGTAAGACTTTCCATTTGTTGCAAATAGAAGCTTCTTAGATAAGGGGTGAGAGCTGCACTCAGTGGGCTGAGCTAGTGAGTTCTCAGACCTCTGCTCTGTGATGCTTGCTATGTACTTAGTAAAACACCCATTCCAAACCCAAAGCACAGTGAGTGTAGACAACTCTGCATGGAAAGCTGTCTGCTACAGGCTTTGTTCCATGCTGAAGTTACAACGCAAGGCCTTGAGGATGCCAGGCACACACCGGGCACATGCCAGGCACACATCCCCAAAGCTGCAGCCCTGAGCTTTACTCCCTGCCTCAAATGTACCCTTCAAGTGGATACATGGGGAGTCCATGAGAGACAGCTTGGAAGTCCTCACCTGCGGACTCCAAACACTACTTCCCTGAGCAGGAGCCAGGGACACAGTCCTAGTTTCAGTACCCAGCCCTGTTCCTAGTATTCAGTCCTGTCCCCAAGCCCCAAGCCCTGTGCCCAGTATCCAGCCATGTCCCCAGACACCAAGCACTGTCCTCAAGTGCCCAGCCTAAATCAGTACCCAGCCTTCATCCCTGCATCCAGGCCTGTCCCCCAGTACCCTTCCCTGTATCCCAGCACTCAGCCCTGTCCCCTGGTGTATAGCCCTGTGTCCCAGAACCCAGTCCTGTCCTCTGGCACCTAGCTCTGGGTCCCAGCACCTATCCCTGTGTCCCAGCACTCAGCCTTGTCCCCTGATGTCCAGCCCTGTGTCCCAGAACCCAGTCCTATCCTCTGGCACCTAGCTCTGGGTCCCAGTACCCTTCCCTGTGTCCCAGCACTCAGCCCTATCCCCTGGTGTCCAGCCCTGTGTCCCTGAACACAGTCCTATCCTCTGGCACCTAGCTCTGGGACCCAGCACCTCTCCCTGTGTCCCAGCACTCAGCCCTGTCCCCTGGTGTCCAGGCCTGTGTCCCAGAGCCCAGTCCTATCCTCTGGCACCTAGCTCTGGGTCCCAGTACCCTTCCCTGTGTCCCAGCACTCGGCCTTGTCCCATGGTGCACAGCCCTGTGTCCTAGAACCCAGTCATGTCCTCTGGCACCTAGATCTGGGTCCCAGCACTCAGCCCTGTCCCATGGTACACAGCCCTGTGTCCTAGAACCCAGTCCTATCCTCTGGCACCTAGCTCTGGGTCCCAGCACTCGGCCCTGTCCCATGGTGCACAGCCCTGTGTCCTGGAACCCAGTCATGTCCTCTGGCACCTAGCTCTGGGTCCCAGCACTCGGCCCTGTCCCATGGTGCACAGCCCTGTGTCCTAGAACCCAGTCATGTCCTCTGGCACCTAGCTCTGGGTCCCAGCACTCGGCCCTGTCCCATGGTGCACAGCCCTGTGTCCTAGAACCCAGTCATGTCCTCTGGCACCTAGCTCTGGGTCCCAGCACTCGGCCCTGTCCCATGGTGCACAGCCCTGTGTCCTAGAACCCAGTCATGTCCTCTGGCACCTAGCTCTGGGTCCCAGCACTCGGCCCTGTCCCATGGTGCACAGCCCTGTGTCCTAGAACCCAGTCATGTCCTCTGGCACCTAGCTCTGGGTCCCAGCACTCGGCCCTGTCCCATGGTGCACAGCCCTGTGTCCTAGAACCCAGTCATGTCCTCTGGCACCTAGCTCTGGGTCCCAGCACTCGGCCCTGTCCCATGGTGCACAGCCCTGTGTCCTAGAACCCAGTCATGTCCTCTGGCACCTAGCTCTGGGTCCCAGCACTCGGCCCTGTCCCATGGTGCACAGCCCTGTGTCCTAGAACCCAGTCATGTCCTCTGGCACCTAGCTCTGGGTCCCAGCACTCGGCCCTGTCCCATGGTGCACAGCCCTGTGTCCTAGAACCCAGTCATGTCCTCTGGCACCTAGCTCTGGGTCCCAGCACTCGGCCCTGTCCCATGGTGCACAGCCCTGTGTCCTAGAACCCAGTCATGTCCTCTGGCACCTAGCTCTGGGTCCCAGCACTCGGCCCTGTCCCATGGTGCACAGCCCTGTGTCCTAGAACCCAGTCATGTCCTCTGGCACCTAGCTCTGGGTCCCAGCACTCGGCCCTGTCCCATGGTGCACAGCCCTGTGTCCTAGAACCCAGTCATGTCCTCTGGCACCTAGCTCTGGGTCCCAGCACTCGGCCCTGTCCCATGGTGCACAGCCCTGTGTCCTAGAACCCAGTCATGTCCTCTGGCACCTAGCTCTGGGTCCCAGCACTCGGCCCTGTCCCATGGTGCACAGCCCTGTGTCCTAGAACCCAGTCATGTCCTCTGGCACCTAGCTCTGGGTCCCAGCACTCGGCCCTGTCCCATGGTGCACAGCCCTGTGTCCTAGAACCCAGTCATGTCCTCTGGCACCTAGCTCTGGGTCCCAGCACTCGGCCCTGTCCCATGGTGCACAGCCCTGTGTCCTAGAACCCAGTCATGTCCTCTGGCACCTAGCTCTGGGTCCCAGCACTCGGCCCTGTCCCATGGTGCACAGCCCTGTGTCCTAGAACCCAGTCATGTCCTCTGGCACCTAGCTCTGGGTCCCAGCACTCGGCCCTGTCCCATGGTGCACAGCCCTGTGTCCTAGAACCCAGTCATGTCCTCTGGCACCTAGCTCTGGGTCCCAGCACTCGGCCCTGTCCCATGGTGCACAGCCCTGTGTCCTAGAACCCAGTCATGTCCTCTGGCACCTAGCTCTGGGTCCCAGCACTCGGCCCTGTCCCATGGTGCACAGCCCTGTGTCCTAGAACCCAGTCATGTCCTCTGGCACCTAGCTCTGGGTCCCAGCACTCGGCCCTGTCCCATGGTGCACAGCCCTGTGTCCTAGAACCCAGTCATGTCCTCTGGCACCTAGCTCTGGGTCCCAGCACTCGGCCCTGTCCCATGGTGCACAGCCCTGTGTCCTAGAACCCAGTCATGTCCTCTGGCACCTAGCTCTGGGTCCCAGCACTCGGCCCTGTCCCATGGTGCACAGCCCTGTGTCCTAGAACCCAGTCATGTCCTCTGGCACCTAGCTCTGGGTCCCAGCACTCGGCCCTGTCCCATGGTGCACAGCCCTGTGTCCTAGAACCCAGTCATGTCCTCTGGCACCTAGCTCTGGGTCCCAGCACTCGGCCCTGTCCCATGGTGCACAGCCCTGTGTCCTAGAACCCAGTCATGTCCTCTGGCACCTAGCTCTGGGTCCCAGCACTCGGCCCTGTCCCATGGTGCACAGCCCTGTGTCCTAGAACCCAGTCATGTCCTCTGGCACCTAGCTCTGGGTCCCAGCACTCGGCCCTGTCCCATGGTGCACAGCCCTGTGTCCTAGAACCCAGTCATGTCCTCTGGCACCTAGCTCTGGGTCCCAGCACTCGGCCCTGTCCCATGGTGCACAGCCCTGTGTCCTAGAACCCAGTCATGTCCTCTGGCACCTAGCTCTGGGTCCCAGCACTCGGCCCTGTCCCATGGTGCACAGCCCTGTGTCCTAGAACCCAGTCATGTCCTCTGGCACCTAGCTCTGGGTCCCAGCACTCGGCCCTGTCCCATGGTGCACAGCCCTGTGTCCTAGAACCCAGTCATGTCCTCTGGCACCTAGCTCTGGGTCCCAGCACTCGGCCCTGTCCCATGGTGCACAGCCCTGTGTCCTAGAACCCAGTCATGTCCTCTGGCACCTAGCTCTGGGTCCCAGCACTCGGCCCTGTCCCATGGTGCACAGCCCTGTGTCCTAGAACCCAGTCATGTCCTCTGGCACCTAGCTCTGGGTCCCAGCACTCGGCCCTGTCCCATGGTGCACAGCCCTGTGTCCTAGAACCCAGTCATGTCCTCTGGCACCTAGCTCTGGGTCCCAGCACTCGGCCCTGTCCCATGGTGCACAGCCCTGTGTCCTAGAACCCAGTCATGTCCTCTGGCACCTAGCTCTGGGTCCCAGCACTCGGCCCTGTCCCATGGTGCACAGCCCTGTGTCCTAGAACCCAGTCATGTCCTCTGGCACCTAGCTCTGGGTCCCAGCACTCGGCCCTGTCCCATGGTGCACAGCCCTGTGTCCTGGAACCCAGTCATGTCCTCTGGCACCTAGCTCTGGGTCCCAGCACTCGGCCCTGTCCCGTGGTGCACAGCCCTGTGTCCTAGAACCCAGTCATGTCCTCTGGCACCTAGCTCTGGGTCCCAGCACTCGGCCCTGTCCCGTGGTACACAGCCCTGTGTCCTAGAGTGCAGCCCTGTGCCCAGTGTTTCTTTTCCTCTAAGAAGGATGGTTTTGTCTGCTACAGTGTGTTAAGGCAAGTTTATTTCCCGTCAAAGTGAACAGAATTGAGTTCATTGACTTTAGATTGAGTTCGCCAGCTCCAGAAAGAACTCTGCTTTTCTATCTCTTTCCCAAGAGAGGCTTGCTTCCTTCCTTTGCCACTTCTATGGCCAATCTGATGACTGGAAGTCTGTTCTGTGATAGAAGAGGGAACTACCACATCCCTGACAGCAGAAGGGACTCAAGGCAGTGGAGAGCAGGGGACCTGACAGGGAGAATTCCTTCCCTCAGGAGTAATTGGAGGGGCAACTTGGTTTTCAGGCTCAGAGAGAGTTGGGTCCTTAGTGTGTTAACAACCCTGAGAGCTCGAAGCTCTATTCTCAGCAATGGAGAGCAGTTTATTAGTCATCTAATTGGCAAGAGCTGGGGGTGGAGTGGGAGGAAGGGTCTGGGGAGAGCAGGTGTGGACGACAGAGCTAGAGGCTTCCGGAGAGTCTGGAGGGCTTAGCAGACACTCTGGTGGCTCCTACGGTGGTCACCTCCACACAGGAGACACTGACTTGCAGTGTGGAGAAGGAACGTGACTGTGGGTGAAGTGAGGGCTGCTCCAGTGTCCTCTTCCCCAAGGCAGAGCTCTGTAAGGAGCAGCAAGCTCCTTAGGGAGCTTGACTCTTACAGGGGAAGAGTCATGTGACCAGCCACCCACAGAAGTGATCTCAGACTGGCTCTGCTGGAAAAGCTGTGGCCTGTTGAGATCTGGACCTAGGCTGAGCCCCACGCTGTGCACGTGCCAACCCATGCAGGAGGTTTGGGGATGTTCCAATTACAACTTTTAATTAAAAATGTTTTATTATGTTTATTGTGTGTGTGAATATGTGGTGAGGAAGGGATATACACAAGCCACCATGTACTTCTGGAGGTCAGGGGACAACTTGTAGGAATCCCTTCTCTCCTCCCACCATGTGAGTCCCAAGGATTAAACTCTGGACATCAGGCTTTGAGGCCTTCACCTGCTGAGTCATCTCACCAGCCTTAGTCTTTATTTATTATTATTGTTTGTGTGTGTTAGAGGAGTGAGTCAGCACATCCCCCAAGGCACATATGGGGGTCGGAGGACAGCTTTCGGAACTTCGTTCTCTCCTTTCAAGTAAGTGCCAGGGGTTGAGCTTACGTTGTCAGGCTTGGTGGTGAGAGCCTGAACCATGTGGCCTGTGTGATGTATAATTGTGTAAGGTCTCATAGTATCCAAGGCTCGGAGACTGAGGCTCTGGAAAATCCTTGAAGGAAAACAGAGGAGACAGAGACAGTAACTAAACACCAGGGGCGTGTGTGCAGGGGCCTGCTATGTGCCGCGCGGGCTAGGGGCAGTCAGCAACTTGGTCTTCTACCAGGCCCTGCCCTGCTGTACCTCACATGAAGATTTAGAAAGGCAGGCAGCCACTGTGTTTGGAAGAAGAGATAATCCCTCCCATGTCTGCTCACAGGAAGGTTTGATGGCTAGTTCCCAGGAACAGCTGTGAAGCATGGAATACACATTCACTGAAGTAAAGAAAGACAGAACGTCATTCATTCATTATACAAATCTGACCCAGCACCTAGGTTGGGCCTTGGCTAGTTCTGACAGTAGTGGTGATGAGAGGAGGTGATGCCCTGGCCTTACGTGTTTCATTGCAGAGAAGGGTAGACACAGAGCCCACATCTGAGAACGCTGTATGGCTTCTCTCCTGCAGTAAAGAGCCATGGGCAAAGACACTAACTCCGCTGACAGGATGCCATTTCTCTCAAATTCTCCAGTTCATTGTTTGCACTCTATATACAGAAAGTGAGCTAGCACTGTTAATTACCAACCATCCCTATGTGCGGTAGTCAGGAGGCAGGCCGTTCAGGAGGTGGAGTTTCAGTGGACCATTTCGAAAAGGCTTGACAGGCAGAGGCTGCCCTTGACATTCTACAGTTGTGTGTCTGTGTCTGGGAAATGGTCACAGACCATTCATCGTGGTCAGCCTTGGGGAGTCCCAAGATTGGCCCTATGAATCTTCTTTGCTGGGCCATACCCAGAGTCAGAGGGTAGAGCACACCCTGGTGATGTCACAGACGGCTTCATTTAGGCAGCTTTTAACAAGGAAGAAGTTTGGAGGATTTTTGTTTTATTAACATTGTAGCATTTTAATTAGGTCCCATTACAGCCTTTTTGCCAGTGTGTATGTGTGTGTGTGTGTGTGTATGTGTGTGTGTCTGTGTGTGTGTGTGTGTCTCTGTCTCTGTGTATGTGTATCTGTGTCTGTGTGTCTATGTGTGTCTGTGTCTGTGTGTGTGTGTGTGTATGTGTCTGTGTGTGTGTCTGTGTCTGTGTCTGTCCCCTAGGACACCCAAGTGTGTGTGTATGTGTGTGTGTGTGTACTGCATAGCAGCCCTGAGTGGCTGCAGATCTCAGGAGCAAAGCTGTCCCCTAGGACACCAATGTGTGTGTGTGCATATGTGTGTGTGTGTGTGTGTGTGTGTGTGTGTGCATGTGTGTGTGTGTGTGTGTCTGTGTCTGTGTCTGTGAGTCTGTCCCCTAGGACACCCAAGTGTGTCCCCAGCTCATTTCAGAGACCCCAGCTGGAGACACACACCAAACCCGCCCCTGTGAATTTCTGCCAGGGAAGTTAAAGTCCTGCGGTCAGAGATGGACCAGGCCGCTGCTCAGGCCGAGCCCTTGTGCTGTTTCTCGTGGCATCCCAGCTCACTCCCTGGACGTCCGCAGTAATCTTCAGGGACCTGCGCATGGGCTTCTTGGCACTTTTCCAGCCATTTCTCATTTCCTCCCATTCTTCATTTGGTTTAAAATTCTTTTCTTAGCCCGTGACAGTGACACCAGGTCCCGTCTCGATCACGACACCCAGATCTACCTCTCTTACCAAAATGGCTGCCTGCGTCTAGTCCACTATCACTTTAATTGCAGAGTAAATCACACAATAATGTGAAAACCCAGTATAAATGACTGTTCCCGAGTACAAGGAGGCACAAAGATTAACATTCATTGGTTCATAACATGTACTGGGTGAGGAACACTGATGGAAGACAGAGGAGAGCAGTGAAGGTAAAGGAAGTGTCCTTCGTCTAATAGGGTTTATCATAGGAAAAGTGGACAAATGATTAATAAAATATATACTTATGTTTTAATCAGTAATAATGCAAATAAAAATAGAGACAACCTAGATCAATAAAGGACAGAAAGTTGTGCTTCGAGATAGGGGGTCTTCAGTGGTCCCCAAGGAAAGGCAGCTTGGATAGGACTTTCTCCAAGAGAAGGGGGTGTGGGCAGCTGAGGCAGGAAATGAAGAGGGCCTGAGGCTGGTGTAGGCTGAGCTTCATGCCTGTCTGGTGAAGCAGAGAGGGCAGAACAGAAGAAAGCAGAATGGAGAACGAGGGGAAACGATACTGGAAGTGGCAAGCAGCCAGACCAGGCGGGTCTCTGGAGATCAGAGTGGACTCACAGGGGTGATTTGCGATGCCACTAGAGAGCCGGGTCTGGGAATGGCCCAGTCTGGTATATCCTGACAGCAGAGTGCTAGCTTCTGTGTGGGAACTGACTGTAGAAAAACTGACTGGCAGGGAAGCGATTCAGCTGGAGTCTTTCTGAAGTAGAGTGACAGGGTGGGTTGGACAGCTCGTGTCTGTCATGGGCAGGGAGAGGAGGACTGGTGCAGGGAGGCAGGGAGCACCCACCTGACTCCCCCCCCACACACACACTGGGGGATTGGAAGTGCAGAGCTGGCAGGGAGGAGACCATATCCCAGGTGCGTAACCATGTGCAAATCACTTACTGAGACCTAAAACCTCAGCTTCCTCCCCTGTCAAGAGACAGGGCATTTCTTAGGGGCTAAGTGCCACGAGACAGCATGTCTGCCATGGAATGGCCCCACAGCTGCCACAGGATTCACCTTGCTCTTGTTTATAGAGAGACAGATGGAGGCCCAACTAGAGAATGGGCTTTGTTCAACCACCCAGCTCATCCCTGGCAAGGACTGGGACCAGACTCCAACTGTCTGATTCCTTAATGAGGACGGAGAGCGCTGGGAGAGAGGTGCACTCGGAGGGTCAGGGGGTGTTAAAACTTGAATTAGGCACCCCTGTGTGAGGTCAGGTAGGAATGGATCATCGCAAAGTGGCTGCTTATTGCTATGAATCTCACCTGTGCCTCAGGAAGAGAACACAGCAACAAGAGGCCCCACAAGCTCAGGAGGCCTCTGCTGGATAGTTTTAGTGTCAACTTGACATACCTGGGCTGAGAGAGCCCCGACGGGGTAATTGCCTCCACTGGACGGGCCTGTGTCCATGTCTACAGGGAATTTTCTTGATTGTTGAGTGATGTGGGAGGACTCAGCCCACTGTGGGCGGTGCCACCCCTGGGCAGGCGGTCCTGTGTCGTGCAAGAAAACAGTTGGGGCATTCTGTGCATTTCCTTTCCCTTACCCCCTGTAGCCCTGGGCTGTGTCATCATTCCTTATGAGAGATGACATGGGGAAACCATTTGTCTTCTCTAGATTCGGCTCTAGGACAAGGCCTCAGTGCACACTGGGGATACAGAACAAGCCAGACACACCGGAAAATGGACAATAGTGCAACTGAAAAGTAGATCTGAGGCTTTGTCTCAGAGTCTCTCCCCTTTCCAATTCATGTCATGTATATGTTCTGAGCTTTCAAGGGCTCATGATAAGTCAAACTGGAAGATAAATGACTATCTTGTCTGAAGCTAGGGAACAAATCCTGGAAACTGTGCCCCTCTGGGCAAGCACTGTGGATCCAAGGGAACACCAGTGACTGGGGCGTTAGGATGACTGGTGGCTCATGGACCCTATGCTCAGAGTCTGGTCCTGAACCCTCTTTGCTCTGTCTGTCTGGAGTCCTCCAGAGAAGTTCTTCATTTCCACATGAAAATTGCATAGTATCTACCTATGAAACTGGTTGTGTGTGTGTGTGTGTGTGTGTGTGTGTGAAACTGATTAGGCTGAGAGTTACAAAGCTACTAGATGCAAGTATCACACTGTTGTCATTCTTATTAATACTCAAAGGCTCTTGGAAATCCCTTAGGAAATCAGGTCAAGGCAGCCATTGTCCCATTGTCCTGGTGCTCCTTGGGGACAGAGCCCAACGTTGACATCCCATTTCCGTTTCCTACAAGACAAGGCAAGCCATGTATCTATGTAAGGGATCCAGTAAAACCAGGATTATTTATTCCTGCCTCAATTGTCTTTAGACAAATTATTTGAATATATAATTTGCAAAGGGCCAACATAAAACTGGTCTTCACATAAAAGAGACTATGTATTTATCTGGATCACATATATGAAGGGACAACATCAGAATGATAATGAAGCTCAGCCAAAGAATACATAAAATACATAGAATATTTTATATATAATTTCTATAAAGGAGAAAATATAGTCATTGGAGGACAAAACACTGAGAAAAGATGGATAAGTTTTATGTACAAAGTGCCCTACAAGGCAATAAAATCATCTCTTTTGAGGTTATCGCTTTTAATACACAGAAATATTTTTTTACCAGACAGCCATGCTTGATGAATTCTTCTTCTATAAATTAACATCTTCCATGAAGGGCCTGGGTCTGACTAATCAGAGGTCTTATGAGTTGTGATGGTTAATCCTGTGTGTCAACTTGACTGGACTAAGGAACAAATAAGAGAAAAGGGATGTTTGGATTGGGCTACCCCAACCGGATGGCCCACCCCAAATGTGGGTGTTACCTTCTGCCGGCAGGCAGTATAAAAGGCCACGGCAGAAGGAGCTGGTCCCTTCTTTTCTCCTGCGGCTTGCCTCTCTCATCTGGTGAGTTTGTCTTGCTGCTGTGATCAACCTTTCAGATCCCAGCGTGTACTGAGACTGGCAGATCTCCTGGAATCTATTCGGGCCTTCAGCACTAGATTGGGACTACTGAGACATCCAGCCTTGTGGACTGAGCAGTTCCCTGGATTCTCCCGGCCTTTCCAGTGTGGTGCAGCTACTGTTGGACTCCTTGAACTCTGTCACGTGAGCAAATCAATAAATTGTACATAGCTATATATATTCGTCCTGTTACTTCTGTTTCTTTAGAGAATCCTGACTAATACATGAGTGTATATTCCCTTGAAGAATCAGCTCTTGAGAGAGCCGCTAACAGTTGATTGATCCAGAGTTGAAAAGGTTTGTGAACATCTTTTCTCCATAGTTCCAAGTTAAAGAAATTTAGCTTTATAATTATTTTATTATTTTTATTCTATGCCTATGAATATAACGTCAGCATATAGGTAGGTACCCCCATGTGGCAAAATGCCCACAGAGGTCAGAAGAGAGCATCACATCCCCTGTAACTGGAGCTATAGATGGGTGTTAGCCACCATGTGGTGCTGGGGATGGAACCTGCATTCTCTCAGGAACAGCCAGAAGTGGTGACTTCTTATCCGTCTCTCCAGCCGCAAGTCCAACTTTGAGAGAAAATTTTGATCATTATTGTCCTCTCTAAGTCTGTATGTGTGTCTGTGAAATGTGGGCGACATTGTTGCTGTGTGGGATGTCCCTCAGAGGCTCAGGCTTTCAAGCTGGCTGTGCTGTTTGGGAAGGTGGAACCTTTAGGAAAATGGGGGTCATGGACAGCTGGTTCATGCTGGTATTCTCTCTCTCTCTCTCTCTCTCTCTCTCTCTCTCTCTCTCTCTCTCTCTCCTTCTGGTCCTTTCTTCCATTTCCTGGTCTGTTTTCTGTTTGCTCCCACCTGCTGGAGCTCCCAGGATGAACTCTGAAATCCTGAGCCAAAATGAACCTTCCCTCCATTAAGCTGCTTCCATTAGGTATTTGTCACAATGTCTAGAAAAGTCCCTAAACCAATGCTTGTGTTGGAGTGAGTTTGGTGGCTGTGGAGACAGTATAAATGAGACACCCAGCACCTTGTCCGCTGTGCCCCTTAATGGAGAAGCGTCATCTAAGCATAAAGTCTATTGTGTTTGAACATGAAATGTCCCCCATGGTGTTTGAATATGTGCTCTCCAGGGGGTGGGGCTGGATGGGGAGGTTATGGAACCTTTAGATGGTGGAGCCTTTCTGGAAGAAGTGAACCACCAGGGCGGGCTGTGAGAGTTGGTAGACTGGCCCGACTTCCTGTGCACACTGCTTTCTGAGTGTGGATGTATTCCAGCTTCCTGCTCCTGTGCCAGGCCTACAATGCCTGTTCCCACGTCACATCTCCCCTTCCATGGTGGACTCTGGCCATTGGGAACTGGGAGCCAACATAAGCCCCTTTCTCCGTCAAGTTTCCTTTGTCACAGCAATGGAAAAGAGACTAAGACAAGGTCCACACTCTGGAAGCAAAAGGTCAGTGTCTACTTTGTGGTAGAAACTGTGTTATAAAGTTTATCTGTGACAAGCTCTCATGTAGCCCAGGCTGGCCTTGAACTGTTGATCTTCTTGCTTCTACCTTCTGAGTGCTGGGGTTGCCAGTGTTGGCTGCCATACTCTCTATATAAGCTTTATATACACCATATACATATATGTATGTGTGTGTATATCTTGTGCTCAGAAAAGTCTCTTGCATGGTTATTAATGTAATTTCAGCTTATATGGCAGGAGGCTCAGGTTACTAGTAGTGACTTGCCCGAGATCTCAGGACATAGGAGTGCAAAGTGCTTCTCTGATTCCAAAGCTCTTTGCCTAAGTGTTGCAGCCTCTTTAAAAAAGAGATGGAAAAAAAGAAAAAGAAAAAAAGTAGGAGGATTTCCGCCCGCATCTGCACTGAGCTCGAATCTGATTTAGCAGCATTGTTTCATTTCTCTGTTATTCATCTAGACTTTGTCCCTCCCCTTCCCCCCTTCCCCCACCCCTAAACAGAAAAGCTTTTTCTTTACCATTCACTTAGTCTTCAAAGTAAGGGAGAAAGGCTGTGAGTGTAGAATTGCTGGCAAATGACTCCATTTTCCGGAGCCCTAACAAAGCCTTTTGATTTGAATTCAATGCTGGAAGTATGATTAAATGTAAAACTCATTTTGACATTCTGCAGCTGTGAAAAAAGTCATACAGTTCCATCCTTTGCAGTGCGGTGGAGAGTCCAGCACCTAAAAGTTGCCATGGTGATTCACTCAACTGGAGAGATCGTTGCTGGGAATGGCAGTGGAGCCCAGTGAACTTCTAGGTGTTTAGACTGGAAAGATAGCCCTGATGGGGATTAGCCAATTGGCTCTGTTCTAAAGGTGTGTGTGTGTGTGTGTGTGTGTGTGTGTGTGTGTGTGTCTGTCTGTCTGTCCGCTCGCTCTCTGAGGCCTGTGTGCTGTCCATGCTGACATATGAAGATACGTCTTTTGTTCTTAGAAAAAGGATTAGCAGTAAGAAACACCTCTTGTTGTCTGGTCTCTTTACTTTCCCCATCTCAGATCATTTGCTGTCTTGTTACTGGACTTAGGGGCTCACTTGAAGCTCCAACAAGCCACTCATCCTCAATAAAACAATCGAAATGTCAAATGAATAGTGAAAAGCAGAAAACAGAGATTTGTTCAGTGTGAACACATTTGGAAGAGGGACAAAGAAACCCAGGGACTGGCCAAGTCCATCTTCAGCAGGGTCCTAATGAGGTTCCAGGAGTTAGGCAGGTCCCTAACACAGGTAGACAGGTTGGAAGGGGCCGTGGTAGGAGCAGAGGTGACAACTGTCCTGCTTCTTCCTCATCTCAGACAAGGGCTTGGCGGCTTTTTCTCCTTCTACCAGGGCTCTTCTTTTGGATAACCAACCCATACCAGTCCAGATAAATCTAAGACTAGACCTGGGCATATCTCAGCTTGGATTTTGGGGTCTATCAGTGCTGTCTCTCTCTTTTTTTTTAAGTTGATCAATCCAAGATTAGACGAGGACCCAACCTATTAACCTATACCCCCAAACTACTTAAAAGACCCAGGCCCCACTAGGGGGCTTGGATTTTGGTTTCTGCATTTCTACTTGTGTTCTCTCTCTCTCTCTCTCTCTCTCTCTCTCTCTCTCTCTCTCTCTCTCAGTCTCTCTGTCTACCGCCCTCCCCCACTGTGTGCTTCTTCACTTTTAATATTTAGTAGCCTGTGGCTTTACACTGCGTCTGAGATTCTTCCTTTCCTGCCTTTTAATTCTTTCATTGTCAGAGCAAGTGAGCCTGATGGAGACCCTTGGATGGTAACCCCGGTAACCCCAGCAGAGGGTAAGGTTTAGACGGAAGCTAAGAGCTTCATAACTAAGCAGTTATGTGTGGTGACCCTGGCCACCACCTCAGCTCCAGGTCTCTCCTATACAGTCAGCTGACAAGCTGTTAGATCATTCTTCAGGAGGCCGGCTCCAGCTCTGGCTCACTCCCAGGGCTTTCCTTCCTGCAGCAGGAGATTCCTGGAGAAATACTTGGGCTCAATTCAATAACCCAATAGCCAAAAAGAAGCACACATGTGTCTTTGGAGCATCTTCCTTCCTTTGTGGCCAGCAGGTTACATAAAAAAAGCCAAAATCTTACTATCTATCTGTGATGGCCTGGATCTGGAGTTTAGGGTAAAAGCTCCTGCTCTGCAGCACGGATGGGGTAAGCTCAGCCCCCACCCCAATGAGCCAATCAAAAATGAAAAGAAAGTAAATGTGTCAGACAGCTGAGCCTCTGCATCAAGATGGCCCCTGCTGTGCCCTTGAAGACGGACCTCAGAGAGTTCTGTTTTTTTTTGTTTGTTTGTTTTTTTTTTTTATCTTTTTGAGACAGGGTCTCCCTTCTCCAGTCTCAGCTGGCTTGGAGCTCACTATGTAGACCAGGCTGGCCTTGAACTCACAGAGATCTGTCTGCCTCTGTCTTCTGAGTGTTGGGCTTAAAGACCTGTGCCACTATGCCCTGCTGAGAGTTCTAATTTGTTTCTCATCCTGTGTCTTCTCTGAGCACTGGCTTCATGTGAGCAGGGTCTGCCTTTCTTTCTTGCTTTCTGCAAGTGTGTATGTACAGGTGTGGGTGCACACATGTGGGAGAGTGTGTACATGTATGCATGGCCAGAGGTCAACCTTGGGTGTCCTCTTCAGGCGCTCAGGGGACATCCACCTTTTACTTTAGAGACAGTCTCTCACTTGGCCCGAGGCTTGCCAAATTAGCTAGGTTTGCTGGCCAGCAGGTCCCAGGAGCCCAGGGGGTGCCTCCCCAGCACTGGGACTGAAGCATATGCCACCACACCCAGCAATGAAAAAAATTTTATAGAGCTTTTGTAGTTTCATAGAACAGTTCTTAACCATCTGTGTTTTTAAACAATTTACCTATTCTTTATTTTATGTGTATGAACATGTCTGTGTGTGTATATATGTGCATCACATGTTTTCTAGTGCCTGTGGAAGTCAGAGGAAGGTGTTGGATCCCTGAACTTGGATTACAAGCAGTTGTGAGCCACCTAATTTGGGTGCTGGGACTGAACCTGAGTCTTCTGAAAGCACCATGTCTGCTTCACCATGAGGCATATCTGGCCCACGTCTAGCTTTCTTATGTGGGTCATAGACTGAGCTCAGATCCTCGTGCTTTTGTGTTCAGCAATGCTGGCTGAGCGATCTTCACAGCCCCAGAGACTGTACTGTAGTCTACTGTCCTCTGTGTCCATACCCAGCCCAGAGCATGGTGTTGGTCGAAAGAATGGTCCCAGTGAAATGAGCCCCGACTTTGGCCCCCTTTTTGGTTAGATGCAGCTCCTTCTATTGCAAACTGGGAGTCGCTACCCCAGGCCCCTGTAGTTTATGGTAGGAAAGAGTCAGTCATGGATGCACGGTGATTTCTAAACTCCAGAATGCTAGAAATAAAAGAGCTTCATAGTTGAGATGGATAGGGCTCTTTGGGTATGTGGGTATTCAAGTAACTGCAAAACCACAGGCTCCTCTCATACCAAAAATGACTTGCAGATGCGTTCAGTGGTAGGTTATCAATATCCTCATTAAAACAGCCCCAGAGAGCTACAGCAGTGAGATGTTCCTTTAATCTCTTTTCAGGAGGATTGTAAAAATTCATTAAGGTTGCTTGAATGATTTGATAACCCAGAATAATAGGTGTGACAGGAGTGTAAACTTATATTATTAAAACATGAATTGGATTGCTTCTGGACGGCCTAAGCAGGCGGTGGGGTGAAGGCAATTTCAGGGGCTGCGTTGCAGTGCCCAGCCACGCATGGAGGCCTCCTTGGCTGCTGGACGCCTGGTTTTCCACAGAGGGAGTGTAGAGATGTGGACGGTAAGCCAGATGGACAGTCAGGAAATGTGCAGTCTTGTCAGACAAGATATTAACTGAGGTACTTCAGGCAAGATGTGACCTCCCCAATGTTTCCGTTTCCTCCACAGAAGCATGAAATCATTTTACAATCTACTTCACAAAACTGTGTTTACAAGCTATCAATTAGAATGACATGGAGAAATAAAGGGGATCCTTTGGTCCGATAAGATAGACTCTGAGTTTAAAATTAACCAGGTTTGCCTTCAGACTATCCTTCTGAAAGCTCTTAATAAATTCCTGTCAATCTTTTAGGGAAAGGCATGATAGGAGACAGATCTATTGACTTTCTTTGAATTATTTTGCTATAGATTGTTTCCCTTACAGATAAAACTCAGTGGGCAGTATTCTTTGGCCACTTTGGGAAATACTGGACTCCCCCAGTGAAGGCAGCACCCCAAAATGGTGCTTTAATTTCAGAGAGGCCTTGCTACTACGGGTATTAGAACATGCTTTGAAACAGGCGGGTCAAGAAACAAGTCACTGTGGCCCTGACCTTTGCCTTTAGATATTTTTTGAGTATATGTTCATGTGTGTTTGTATGTGTGTGCAGGCACACATGTCCATGTTCTGTGTACACATGTCCTCATTCATGTGTGTTTTCATGTGCACATGTGTGTCTTGGCTCGAATGTGTGTGCATGTTCATGTGTTGTACAGGCACACATGCATGGGTGTACACATTCCTGTGCAGACCAGAGGTTGACACAGGGTGTCTTCCTCAATCACTCTTCTCCTTGTGTTTTGAGTCACGCTCTCTCTCTGAACCTGGAACTTACTGAATCAGGCTGGCTGATGGTACATTCCAGGAACCCTCCTATCTCTGCCTCCCCAGCACAGGGCTACTTTGACCATCGTATTTTAGGAAGATGGGTTTGGGGGACTGAAGCCAGGTCCTCAGCCTGTGTGACAAGCACTCGACCTGGCATCTCCCTGGCGCATACATCTTTTAAACGCATCCAAGGTATTTGAAATCAGCCTGTGCAGAGTCAAACTCGGTCCCTTCTCTTCTCTACGAGGCCTCCCCAGGGTCTCTCTGATGTTCACTCTCCCAGCGAGTGGCATCATGGGCTCACTGGACATGCTCAACAGAAATGGAGGGGCGGGTCTGGAGCAGTGGCCCACCCTCTCCATCTCCACATCTTCCTCAACCCTGCTTATCCCCTCAGTTGTCTCTACCTCACAGAAGATGAATGTTGCAGGCTGATCTGGCTTTTGTGGTCCATGCACCATCTCATCTGATCCTGAAGGTGAATATTATGCCCAACACATATAGGGAAGCAGAAGCTTGAAGAATTAAGCCATTTTCCCATAGTCGTCTGGCCAGACTGCTGTCAGGCAAACAGCAAACCCAGCACCAAGCCCCGTGCCATTGCTGTTTGCCTAAGAAAGCTCAAGTTTCCTCATTCTTCATATGTGAAACATATATTCTTTAAATCCTGCCTTGCTATGTTCTAGTATTAATATAACTATAAAATCCAAAATGGAGATAGATGGCACTTTGGAAATGTGAAAATTGTGATACAAAGACAGGGTCTTGTTTCTCTTCCTTCCTAGAGAATTCAGACAGGTGAGAGCTTCTCAATTGGAGTCTTTCTGTGGTAATAGCTCTGCACAATCTTAGGGGGGAGATGGTGTCTGAGAACCACAGCCATTTCCCTGAGTAAGAGCTCGTACAAATTCATGCAGGGAAGGCAGCATTAAGCCATTTGAGCTAGACTCCAATTTCCCAGATGGATCTATCCAGAAGCCCAAACTGAATTACAGAGCTTGACTGTTGTTAAAAGCTTCCAGTCAATCCCTCTTGCTTGATAGGCATGGAGATGGGAAGCCTATGCCTAAGGCAGCCATGTTGGAGAACACAAGATCCGATCCTATCTCTCCTTCTTCTTTTCTTCCTTGAACTTCCACATAGGATTGTCCTTAAGGTTTTATTTTTATTTATTCGTGTGTGTGTGTGTGTGTGTGTGTGTGTGTGTGTATGCCACATACATGCAGGTGCCTGCAGAGGGCAGAAGAGAGTGTTAGTTCAGGGTAACCGTCTAGAGCTGGAGTTATAGGAGGCTGTGAGTTGCCACTGAACTTGGTCTTCTGGAAGAGCATTAACTGCTCTTAACTGCTGTACCATCTCTTCAGCCCCCACCTAGGATTTTCCCGAGGTTTTCTCCACTTATTTAATGCCCTCAGATGAGACTGGAGTTCTTCCTTGGTGACAGAGGCTGCAGGAAAGCAGCCTGAGAGGGTGGGGCTTAGAGACAGTTGCCTCGGGGAGGAAGGAAGCTCTCACTGCAGGTTCTTGGCAATGACACTCTGCATGGATCCCCAGCACCCATGTGCTTAGAGGCTCGTTGAAAAGGAATGCACCCATACTGTCGCATGCACCTCCCTATCCCCAGGAGCGCGAACCACCCCTCACTCTCAAGTTCTTCTTTTCTTCCCTGGTATTTGCAATTCTGTCATCTTTATAAGCATGATCGCCATCAGTCAGAAAACACGTCTATAAGATGGGGCTGAGCACCGCTTCCCAGTGTCTCAGACATGCTTACCATCTTACAACTCGCTTTCCCTTCTACTAGAGGGTGTGTGTGGGCTTCCAGTGCATTCCTTTAGTGGGCCAGGGTGCAGAACCAAACACCCACAAGGGCGAGGCAATGTCGTTTGTGTGGTGAGCGGAGCACATGGAAGGTGTATGCTCTGTCCTCGTGGGGGGTCAGCATGGCCCTGTCCCAGCTGATGTTACCTGATGGCCTAGTTAGCCTCAACTGTTAATCTGACGCAGCCCAGGATCACCTGAAAGAGCCTTGGTTGAACAGTTGTCTTTCTATAGGTTGTTCTGTGGATATGTTTGTGAGCAATTGACTTGATCTTCACTGCTGTGGAGTGCCTAGCCCACTGTGGGCTGCACCACTCCCAGGGGGTGGTCCTGAGCAGGGAGTTAGGTGAGCACTAGCCTGTTCAAGCCAGCAAGATGCCTTCCTCCACGATCCCTGCCTCCAGGTTCCTGCTCCGACTTCTCTTGATGATGAGCTGTGGCCTGGACGTGTAAGTCAAATAAACCCTTTCCTCCACAAGTTGCTTTTGGGCAGAGGGTTTTTAATCACAGCAACAGAGAAGGAAACCAGAACACCTTGGAAGTGCAGAGATCCGGTGTGGCCAAATGCTTTGTCTCCTGCACCTGGGGCCCTAGATCCATGCTGTTTTTAGTGAAGGCATCTGACTTTAAGGCAGTGGCATTGAACTCTAAATGTTTATAAATACTGCATAGGCTCAACAGAATGCTTACGAGACATATACAAGCCACTCGCTGCTTTTCCTTTACAAACTAAAGGGAGACCCTGTCTCAAAAAGACCAAAAAAGCCACCAAAAACAAAAATGAAAAACAAAAAACCACCAACAAAAAATAAATAGAACTACCCAAATGGTACATGTGCTTCATTGCATTCTGGAGATGGTGTTCATGGTCTCCAGCTCCACACCGCTGCTAGTGCTCCTTCTGAGTCAGCTCCTATACATCCGGTGTAAGTCTTGAGTACATAACATTTTCTGACATAGACATACTGGAGTTTGCTTTCTACTCACCCTGCTAAAAGCAATTGGTGCTTTTTGGCATCTTGAGGGGTTTCCACAGATCTTGTACACAAGCATCCTGAAGTGGGGGAGTGAGGATGCTGAGCGAGGACTGCTGGCTGTGTTCTCTCCTCCACACGTGGCATCTGGTCTCATATTCACTAAAGGAGTGGAAGGATATGTTGTTGTTCAATGTCTTTGTGTCATGCGTGATCACATTCCACACACTGTCCTTCCCTTCTTGGCTCAAGCTCCAGGACTTGTCTTCTGCCTGCAGGCCCCGGCAGTCTCTAGGCTTTGCTCCTGCAAGAATAGGGGAGGGAAAACTGCAGGAGATAACCCGTGGAAATGAATGAACTCACACACATGCGTGGAGAGCCAGGGAGGATAGGAACTCTGTTTATTTTCTGTCAGTGAGGTCTGTATATTGAAGGCTACTGTGCTTTGGGCAAGGAAGTGGGGAGCAGGCAGAAGGGAGGGGTGAGCCAACTTGGTTCTAATCGGGGGCCTGCAGAGCTCTGGTTTGTGCAACAGGTAACTAGAGGTGTGAAATTTTGCTCAATGCCTCAAGGGAAGGGGCCTGGAACTGTGGAGAGATAGGGCGAAGCAAGAATCATTGTAATATCCCAAATCTCCCTGCTACAGATAACTCCAAATGTCCACAGAGATATCAGATAACCAGAGATCTTCTGGGACAGGTTTAACAAGTTCTCGCTTCAAGCCACACAGAAAGTTTCATTTCCATGGTTCAAGATCTTACTCCGCTGCATTCATGGCTCAGCATTCAGCCAATCATTGAACTCCAGAATTTATGACCAGATTAATGGACTAGAGAGGTCACAAATATAAATCTGTATGACTTGATTTCTACCTTGTACTTTTGGGATAATTTTAGGATAAATTCATTTCTTTGTCTGAACTTCTATTTACTCATGTTTTAAAAAGTCTCATTCAGGCTTGGAAAATAGATCACTTGATAAAGATAAACTGCTTGCCTTACAAGCATCAGGACCTGAGCCAGATCCCCAAAACCAACGTATGTTTTTTGTTATAAAGCTCAGTGTACATGCTTATTACTCCAGCACTGGGTACAGAGGCAGGAGGATGCCTGGGCCCACTTGCCAGCCAGCCTAGCCTAATCAGTGAGTTTCAGGCCTATGAGAGACACTGTCTCAAAACAAGGGATGGCTCATCAGTCAAGAGCATTGGCTGCTCTTGCAGAAGACCCAGGTTCAAGTCCCAGCACCCATATGGCAGCTAACAACTCTATCTCCAGTTCGAGGAGAATTCGATACCTTCTTCTGACCTCTGCAGGCATTGCACAGTGTGGGTGCACTTACACACATGCAGGCAATACACTCACACATATAAAACAAAATAAATTATTTTTAAAAAGATGAGCTATGAAGCCACATGAGGAAGAACACTCAAGATCGACTTTGAACTCCACATTCAGGTGCACACAGATGCTGACAAGTGCACACCCTCCTGCACACACAGCTCTCCTTTCTATATTCATTGACTTGAAAGTGTTCACCAAGTATTTTCCATGGGCCAGAGCTTGCCCTGTGAAGGATACAGTGGTGACACAGGAATTGTCCTCTGGATCTGGTCCAAGTCCTCTTTCAGTTCCAAGGTTTCTGAATAGTGGGATAGCCTGCCTGGACTCTCAGCCTCAAAGTCTAACCAGATCTGAAAATGGAATTTGTGTCACAGTTCCCAGGAGTAAGTGCTAAACGCCCGCCACTGAACATGCACACTGCGGGGACTGTTCACCGCTATGTACTGACAACTGCTAAGGGTAAAATATCCATCAGCAGGCTCCCCTGTCACAACACATTATGATTTGGATAATTTTCTGTGGCTTGTGAAAACTCATTATGGACCCTTTTCAAAGAGCACGGCTTCCACTAGTTCAGGGGTGGCAATCAGAAACTAGCGCTTCTTTTTCTTTTCTGCCAGCTGGGAAGTGGAATGTCCCAGCTTTTCTAAATCTTATTCCCCCAGGTCAGAAAAGAGTAAAAATGGAAGAGTGGAAACAAGTACAATTCTTTACAGTAGGGAATAAGTCAATAAACTCATTAACTGTCAAAAGGGCACAGGGGAGCTAGTATCTTATAGTAGGAGCAAAATCGCTCTGAAAAGGGAGGGGCTGCAGTGTGGGCTAAGTCTCTGCCTGTGAAGCTGTGCAGACTTGGATTAATTTCTGGTTTCACAATATCAGTTACTCAGTGTACAAATTTTAACTGGGCGAATAAATACCACATTTCCTTTCATTTTTTTAAATAATATTTTTATTCTTTGAAACTTTCTTTGCAAATGGATTTTATTTAATTTTTAATTGAATTTCTGTAATTTTCATACAATATAATTTGATGATGTTTAGCTCCTGTATTAGTCAGTGTCCTCTAAAGAAACAAAATTGGTAGAATGGTACACACACACACACACACACACACACACACACACACACACATTGATTTATTAGATTATCTCACAGGATAGAGTCCTAGTAGTCCAACAATGGCTCTACCACACTGGAGAGGCTGAGAATCAGGTAGTTGCTCAATGCATGTTGCTGGATTTCTCAGCAGTCCCAATCTGGCACTGAAGGCCCGATGGATTCTGGGATATCTGCTAGTCATCAGTCTATGTTGGAATCTAAGGAGTTGGTCACAGTAGCAAGATGAACTCACCAGTGAGAGATAAGTGAAGTGGCCAAAAAGCAAGAGCTCCTTTCTTCCATGGCCTTTTTACCAGCTGACATCAGAAGGTAATGCCCACATTTAGGGTCGGTCTTCCAGCTTCAAATGATCCAATTCAAAGGTCTCTCTCTTGTTTCAGTTAGCCAGTCTATTTGACACTGGGGATTAGCCATCATGAAGACCCATGTTTTTAGTTTTGTAAAGTTGAAGCTTTTTATATAATATAATTCTTTAAAACCAATTTTTTGGTCTTTTTGAAACAAGGTCTCCCTGTACCTTCAGCTGTCCTGGAACTCACTATGTACACCAGGCTGGCCTTGAACTCACAGAAATCCTCCTGCCTCTGCCTCCTGAGTGCTGGTATTAAAAGCATGTGCCACAACGCCTGGCTATTTAAAAGCATTTTTAACTGGGTAGTGCATTTATATGTTTAGGATAGTTAATTTAAAACTCAGTAATGTTAAAAATGCCATATGCACANTTTTTCTTTTCTGCCAGCTGGGAAGTGGAATGTCCCAGCTTTTCTAAATCTTATTCCCCCAGGTCAGAAAAGAGTAAAAATGGAAGAGTGGAAACAAGTACAATTCTATACAGTAGGGAATAAGTCAATAAACTCATTAACTGTCAAAAGGGCACAGGGGAGCTAGTATCTTATAGTAGGAGCAAAATCGCTCTGAAAAGGGAGGGGCTGCAGTGTGGGCTAAGTCTCTGCCTGTGAAGCTGTGCAGACTTGGATTAATTTCTGGTTTCACAATATCAGTTACTCAGTGTACAAATTTTAACTGGGCGAATAAATACCACATTTCCTTTCATTTTTTTAAATAATATTTTTTATTCTTTGAAACTTTCTTGTCAAATGGATTTTTATTAATTTTAATTGAATTTCTGTAATTTTCATACAATATAATTTGATGATGTTTAGCTCCTGTATTAGTCAGTGTCCTCTAAAGAAACAAAAAGTGGTAGAATTATATAAATATATATATATAATATTATATATTATATATATATATATATTAATGATTTATTAGATTAGCTCACAGGATAGAGTCTGAGTATTCCAACAATGGCTGTAGCACACTGGAGAGGCTGAGAATCCAGTAGTTGCTCAGTCCACAAGGTTGAATATCTCAGTAGTCCCAATCTGGCACTGAAGGCCTGATGAATTCTGGGAGGTCTGCTAGTTTTCAGTCAATATTGGAATCCAAAGAGCTGATCACAGCAGCAAGACAAACTCATTAGTGAGAGGGAAGGCAAGCAGTGAAAAGCAAGCACTCCCTTCTGCTCTGGCCTTTTACACTGGTTGCCATCAGAAGGTGACACCCTCATTTAGGGTGCATCTTCCAGCTTCAAATGATCCAATCAGAAGGTCTCTCTCTCATTTTAGTTAATCCCAGATCCAGGCAAGTTGATATCAACCCAGGATTCGCCATCACAGCTCCCTCCCCTCTCCATGCCTCTTCTGATTGCCCACACCCAACTTAATATCTATAAACACAATGCTCTATTTAAGGCCTATAAAGTCTAATTTGTGCCTCATATGTCCTTCAGTGTGGCCTATTCACTTGAGCCTGGTTAACCTACCAAGGGTCTTGTTCTTGAAATAGACTGTCTCTGCTCCTACCATCAGCAATTGAGTGCCAACATTTCCTTAGTTTGCATTGGGTGGAGCTTCTTACCTGCTTCCCCAGATCTATGCTGGGGCTTTGTCTGGTTTGAGCTTGCATGGGACTTGTGGGTGCTATCACCATTGCTGCAGGTTCGTATGAGTAACTGACCGGCCCTCTGGAAAACTGTCTCCTTGTCGTCTCCTCGTCGTCATCCACCACCTCTGGCTCTTCCACGACGATCCCTGAGTCTTGGGAGGCAGAAGTTTGATTTAGATGTCCTGATCAGGGGTAAGTGCTCTGCAGCCTCCTGTTCTCTGCACATTGGTCAGTTGTGGATTTCTGTGTTAATCACCACCTGCTGCATAAGGAAATGTCTCTGCTGAAACTTGAGAGATGCATTAATCTATGAGTATAACAGGAAGTCATTTAGTAGAAAACTAGTATTAGGCTGTCCCCTATGTCTTACGTCATGTCTAGCATCGGGCTCCTAAGCCTGATATCAATCGTTCTACTCTATGAGGCAGACCTGAAATCCCATCATAGAGTGGTTGGTTACCCCATAATATTCATGCCACCCTTACACTGGTGGAGATAACTTGCCAGGCCAATTGGAGTTCACAGCTGGGTAAGGTTCATGGTTACTTTTAGCTTCCTTCCAGCACCATGAAAGCTGTAGAGATGAGGCTCTGAGGTCGGCACCAGCTTGGTTTCCCCGTTTGTTCTATAGCTCGTGTATGCAGTGTCTTCAGCAATAAGAACCTATCATCAATTTCTATGGAGTAACCACGAGCAGGGGCCTGGCCTGTATTGCATGAGAGTGCGTGTGGCCTCTGATAAACAGCTGCTGGAGAGGAAGGCCATTGCTGGTATCCTTTTCATTTTCCTACGATGTGTAGAAGGGACAACGTCAGTGCCCCCTGTTGTAAGGTAACCCACTTTAATCTCTGTTTATAATGTATAGACCTTAAGAAGCTTCTAAAGTGGCAAGTTCCCACATGGCTTTTTCTAAAGGCCTTTAGTGTTACTTATTCTTCCCCATGTTCCCTCCTCTGCCCTGGCCTCCTGTGCCCACCCCATTTAACCCTTACTACTGTTCTTTGAAAGTTTCTTAAATTAAACAATGTAGATTCTTTTTATTATTATTATTGATGTTTTGTGCATTTCATACATTATATTCCAATTCAGTTCAGGCACATTTCCATTTCCCTTCCCCCCCCACACCCGCCCCATCCCAGATCATGCATTCTGCCATAACTGTCCTGCATCTTTCTCTCAGTTTTTTTTCATTTTTTAGCTATAAGTGATAATCCATGAGTACAAACATCCTTCATGCAAAACCCCATTCTGCAGGCTGTTGTGCCCAAATCCCACAGCCCCACCTCCATCTGTGGGGGTTGACGGGGTGTTGTTCAAATCAACTTGATCAAATGAGTGTCCAGAATACAGTTGCTTAGTTTCACCATTCACCCCAATCGTAGCCCTTACATTTCTACCCATGCCCCCTCCCGCAGATTGTTTCCTAGGCTTAGAAAAGGGGCACAGGTGGATGAAAAGCAAAACAGTCCACTCTCTCGGAGCTGTTGTCTTGGACTCTGGTCAATTCGGCTGTTTCCTTTCATGGGCTGACAAAGTTTGTCCAGGAATACACCTTTCGATCCTACATGAATAGTTTCTCCAATTTACCAATTGGAGAGTGCCTCATCATCGTCATATTTCTCCTGTTCTATGGAGGGAAGGAAGAAAGTCTCTCTTATCAAAACCTTTTGTGGCACCTAGAAGGTAAATTTCATTAGGACTCCTTATA
>VZQC01015484.1:977668-1028170 GCA_009823505.1 Rhizomys pruinosus
TGTCTTTATAGTTGGTGCACCGATGTTTGGTCCATATATAATTTATAATTGTGACTTCTTCATGTTTAATGTTCATTGTAATGAAGAATGTAATGGCACCCTCTTTGTCCTTTTTGAATTTCTTTGCTTTGAAGTCTATTTTGGTTCTGAATATTAGAATCGCCACACCACGCTTTCTTTTTTGTACCATCTTGCTTTTAATAGTTTTTCTCTTCCATCCCTTTTCACCTTCAAGTTTGGTGCCTGCCTTGAATGTAAGATGTGTTTCATGAGACAGAATAATATGGGTTTTGTGTTCCTATCCATTCTCTCAGTCTATGATCCTTTGATTGGGCAGTTTAGCCCATTACATATTTAAGTTTAATTAAGAGGGATGTTGCTTCCTTTCACTTTATATCCATTTGGACTTCTAGTCTCTGATTTTGTTCTATGGTTATGTTTTTTCTTAGTGTTTTCTTTTCTAGGTGTGTTTGAGATTGTTGCTCCTCTCTTCTGCCCTTTTGAATTGCTTCAAGTATTTTTATGAAGAGTTGGTTTTCCAGACATGTTTCAATCATCTTGTTTTTTTTATGGTCATGAAAATTTTTCTCTCTCCTTCAGTTATAAGTACGACATTTTGGCTGGGTAAGTATTCCTGGGTTGGCATCCAGTAGTCACCCCTTAAACACTGGAATGTCTTTGCTCCATTTCTCTTCTTGCTTTCAGATGGTTGGAGGCGAGAAGTCAGTTGTAATTCTTGATGGCTTTCCCTTTGTATGTGACTTGTTTTTCTTTTGTAAGCCTCAGAATTTTGTCTTTTTTTGGGCATCTAGCATTTTAAACTATGATTGGATATGGGGTGTTTCTTTTCTGATCTTGTCTAATTTGGGGTCCTATGTTGCTTCTTGTATTGTTGTTGTCTACTTTTAGTTTTGGGGAAATTTTCATCTATTCTTTTGTTGAAGATCTGATCAATTACTATTCTCTTGAGATTCTTCTCCGTCCTCTATTCCTATGATGCGGAGGTTTGGTCTTTCATAGTGTCCCTATTTCCTGGTTGTTCCACTTTTTGTGTATTTTAAATTTTCATAATCTTTATTTGAGCTTTTATATTGCTCTGTGTTATCTTCCAGCTCTAAATATCTTGTTCTGCTTCTCCATTCTACTTCTGAGGCTTTTTCCTTTTCTTTCTTTCTTGATTGACTGAGTGTTCTAATTCCTTTTTGTTTCCTCCTGTGTTTTCTTTAGTACTTCCATTTCCTTTTTTGAGCTTCTCAATCTCTTCTTTGTGCTTCTCAATCTCTTCTGGTGCTCCTTATTCTGTTGTTTGGCTTCTTTTTTCAGTGTTTTACTTCCATTCAGAGTTTGTTTTTTTCTCCCTCTAGTTCTTTTGGAGTTTGTCATTTGTCTTTAGTTCTTTCCAAGTTTTGTTCATTGTATCCCTCTAGGTTTTTTTTGAGTTTTTCAATCTCTCTCTTTAGTTCTCTGACTTCTTCTTTATTTTCTTTAATTTTCTGCGTATGTCTGCAATTATTCCTCTAAGCTCTGTTCCTGGGTCTCCTCCAAGGGGATCCCATTGTAGCTATCTCCTCCCGGTTTGGTAGGCCTGGTGTGGGAATACTGTGCCTTTCCCATGTGTCCCTTCGTCGTTTCCCTGGCATGTGGTTTCCTTTTTGTGGTTCAAAGTCACAAATGATTTTTTACTATATTAGTGATGGTTTTGGCTTGCCTAATCCGATGACTTTTGTTCCCCCTTTCCTCCTCCTTTTTTAATTTTTTTATTTTTATGGTGTATTGACTTGCCTAGGTTTCAGGTTTTCAATTTTGTGTATATATTGGATGTTGGAAGCCTAAGTCAGTCTTCTCTTTCTGTTCTGAAGGTTCTCCAAAAGGAAGACCACTTGGATTCTCAGCAATTCCCTTGGCACGGGGGAGGGGGGATGCACGCCTGACCTAGCGCGTGCCTGACCTAGCCCGTGCTCTGGTACCTCTGGAACGGGGACCCCGGAAAGAGGGCTCAGAGCCGAGACCCTCTCCCAGCTGCCCCTGTGCCAGACCACCCCACCTGTATCTGTGTACCTGCCCTGCTTGTGTGTGAGTTATGGCGTCTTGCCTGTGACTCAGGAGCACGCCCACAAGTCCGCTAGCTGGGACCAGAGCAGAAGTAAACACGACCCTCTGTTCACTCTGCAGAGGCAGAGCATGGTCCCTCCGAGACGGGGACCCCAGAAAGAGGGCTCAGAGCCGAGACCCTCTCCCAGCTGCCCCTGTGCCAGACCACCCTACCTGTAGCTGTGTACCTGCCCTGCTTGCACGTGAGTTATCCAATGTAGATTCTTATATCTATCACTACTTCCCTTCAACTCCCTCTACTGCCTTCCACCTATTTCAAATTTTTAGTGTTATTAATAACCTCTTAGTCTAATGAGTGCTGCCCATGTGTGTGTGTGTGTGTGTGTGTGTGTGTGTGTGTGTGTGTGTGTCCATCCACTGGGACATGAACAACCTACCAGATTCCACATCTCCAAAGCAGAGTGACTGTCCCTCCCTCAATAACCGTTAATCACCAATAGCTCAAATGGGGTGGAGTTTGGGGTCCTTCCAGGATCCATACTGGAATTTTGACTACAGGGTTTGTAAAAGTAACCAAAGCTTCTGTGAGCTGATGTGTGCATAACCTTGTCATCTCCAGAAGTCAGCATTTCCTGGCTCTCTTCCAAACACAAGCTCTTATATGCTTTCCACACCTCTTGCATGAAATTCCTTGAGCCTCAGATGGTGGTGGGTCAATATACATGACCATCCAGAGCTAGGTGCTCAGTTATTTATGCCTGGCACTTTCAGCAGCTGTGGGTCTCTGCACTACCAACAATCTACTGCAAAAGAAGCTTCTGTGAGCACAGTTGAGAGCAGTGTGGATCTGTGGATCTATGGGTATAAACATCAACATTTAGAATGCATTTTGCATAACAGCAGTAGTATGTTCTCCCGAGGACCTATGACCTCCCTAGCCAGGGGGCTTTTGACCAGGTTTACAGACCAGCATGAACCCCCACCCCACCCCCAGGAGCAGGTCTCATAGCCAATTAGAGAGTGGTTGGTTACCCCCACAACTGTCATGGCACTACTGAACAGCTTACCATTAAATCGGTGTTGTATATGCAAGGTCCATCACTGAGAAGGACTGCCCGTATCTTTTCTCTCCATGCAGCCTGCAGAGAACCTTCAGGATTATGAAGAGAGCCAGCAAGGAGAAAGTTTCCTGGTTAGTTTGAGGCTGATCTCTCTCTGTCCTGGATCCACAGTGAGTGGTGTCTGTAGCAACAGGGTTTTACCAGCTGGTTCTGGTGGGAAACCAGAAGCAATGGCAGCAGGCTGTGCAGTTCTTTTTCTTCTTTGGAAAATACAACAATGTCACTAATTATTTGGACCTTTGCTTACATGAAATGGCTATATGGTTATGTGTATGTATAAATAGGTGGAGATATATGTCTTAGCCTATTCTTGCCTAGTAGATTATCATTAATGAAGTTATTGGTGGGTGAATGTATGACATGTGTGTGTGTGTGGGGCTTGCGTGCAACCATAGAACATGCATGGATGTCAGAGGACAGTCTCAGGTGTAAGTCTTCACCTTCTACCATGTTTTGGACAAGGTCTCTGGTTGTTTGCCACTGTGTACAGCAGACTATTGGTGAGCAGCTTCTCTGTGTTTCTCTGCCTCCATCTCCTAAGTCCCTGTTGGACCTGGGCTTACAGACACATGCTACTGCATCTGGTATCCTGGATTTTGGGTGTTCAACTCAGGTCCTCACACTTGTGTGGCAAGTGCTCTATCCATTGAGCCATCTCCTTAGCTTCATCAATGAATTTTTAATTGGTTTTATAATTTTAAAAATTACATTTATTCATGTGTGTGTGTGTGTGTGTGTGTGTGTGTGTGTGTATGTGTGTGTGTATCATGGTATATTTGTGGCAGTCAGAGGTCAACTTGCAGAAGTTGAGTTTCCCCTTCCACCCTGTGGGTCCTGAGAATCAAATTCAGGTCGTCAGATGTGGGGATAAGCTCCTTTGGTTGCTGAATCATCTCACTGGCCCAAATCTTCATTCCTATTATAGAAAATTAAAATGGCCTCCAGCCAGCTTTCTTTCTAACATGGACTAGCTTTATGACCTCAGGAAAGACATTTTCTTTCTTATAACTTCCATTTTATTATCTACAAAAGAAGGGTTAAGTGTCAAACAGATGAATAGACAGAATGTGCTATGCACAGTGGAGTTTATTCAACCATAAAGAAGAATGAAATTGGATTTAAAGCCCACTCAATGGGAGGGAACTCATATGTGGTACTGTAAACCTAGCCAAATACACATGGATGGAGAGGTCATATATCTCAGCAAAATTACCAAGGTTGTCACATCCCTAGACTAATATAACTGCTTACTAACTGAAGAATATGTATCTTTATATTTACAGACAAATATCCCAGTTACCACTCTTCAAAGAAGCTTCTTTTGCACCAGATGAAAACTTTTACAGAATAACACAACTGGTCACACACAGACATTGTCTGTGAATTGCCCAAGCCTAGCAGCACATCTACGATGCAATGTCTATACTTACATAGAGCCAGGAACACAGAAGGTCATAAACTGCCAAACCAGGGAGATTAGGAGTCTGTGGAGTGTGGGTCCTTGGATAAGAAGAGTCTATTAAATTTCATTTACCCACGGCTCAGGGACCATTGTGGAAGAGGGGGTGGAAAGATTGTAAAAGCCAGGGAAGACGTCCATGACCATATGGAAATAGATCCTACAAGCTCCTAGGACCCTGGTTGTATGTTCATATAGCAGTGGTGTCAGCACGCACAAGACCCATGCAAACTCATGCAGACAGAAACCCAGCATTGAACCTGGGAAATGGGCAACAAAACCCAATTTTAGCGGATTCCTGCTGTGTGAGGAAGAGCTCCTCTTCTTAAAATGACAGAATCCATGGTAAAAAAGCTGGGCATGGTGGTACCTGATGGGAATCCCAATGCTGGGAAAGCAGAGATTGGTGGATGCCTGGGCCTCACTGACCTAACAGCTTAGCCTGCCAGGGGTGCTCCAGACAATGAGGGATCTTGTCTTAAAAAGAAAAGGGACAGCACCTGAGGAATCACACCCCAAGGTGTCCTCTGGCCTTCACATGTGTACAAACCTACACAGTTACACACCCATGGACACATACCTACACACGTACATGATGATGAAATTATGCCATTTGATGAAGAATGAATGCAATTATAGTTGATAATATTAAGAGAAATAGTGAGATGCAGATGAGTATCACACTTCCTCTCATTTGTGAGTTTTAGGATTTCTTATAAGCAAGCAAACTGTACCTATTCATGGCATGCGGACAGAAGAGAGGCAAGAGAAAGGGGGGGGCTGGTGGGTGGAGGGCTGAAGTGAGTGAATGGGGGCCCTGAAGGAAGAAAGAAAAACTTAAAGTGGCAGAGCAGGAGTGGGTGTATTGCGGTCGAAGCACGTGATGTAGTTTAAGAGATTGAATGAGGATGTAAGCTTGTGGCATCAGCCATGGGTGATGCCACAAGCTTACATCCTCTACAGGTTAGGAGATGTTATAAGCCACAGTAAGACCCTGTCATATTTAACAGGGGGGAAAATTGTAATTCATGGATTAACATATCCAAACATGTGTCTATGCTAAAGTAACCTACCATAACTATTAGTGCTGCTTAAATACCTATATATCTAATTGCTTGTTCTTCATTAGTAGGATCGAAAGGTTATTCCTGGACAAACTGTCAGCCCATGAAAGGAAACAGCCAGAATTGACCAGAGTCCAAGTCAACAGCTCCAGAGAGAGTGGACTGTTTTACCTCTCATCCACCTGTGCCCCTTTTCTAAGCCTAGGGAACAACCTGCGGAAGAGGGGGCGTGGTAGAATGTAAGGGCTGCGATTGGGGTGAATGGTGAAACTACAGCAATGTAGTCTGGACACTCATTTGATCAACTTGATTGAACAAACAACCTGTCACCCCCCACTGGATGGTGGGGCTGTAGGTGTTTGGGCACAACAGCCTGCAGATAGGTTTTGCATGAAGGATGCTTGTACTCATGGATTATCACTTATAGCTAAAAATGAAAAAAAAATGAGAGAAAGATGCAGACAGTTTAGGCGAATGCATGACCTGGGATGGGTGGGGGTGGGGGGGGGAGGGAAAGGGAAATAAGCCTGAACTGATTGGAAAAAATGTATGAAATGCACAACGCAATCAAACAAACTATAAAAAAAAAAAATAGAGATTGAATGAAACCCAGCAGTATGTACAGCGAATTTGTGTCAGCCTGAGGCCCATTTCAAGAAAAGGATATGGGACCAAACTTCTCATAGTTCCTTCTAGAAGCTATAGTGAGACTCAAAAAATAGGGCTAACTGGCCACGAAAGCATTTTTAACGTCAAATGAGTTGGCAAGGAATTTAATGACTCAATTTATACATTAAAGTTATGATTTATGGTATTTCTCTAATAGTTGAGGCTGATGTCATCTCACCTTTTTATCATGGAGTAAAAAGAGGCGCATATGGCAACAGTGGCAGGAAAGACATAGACTTAGTGTCTGGTCCATTCACTGTAGTATCTGAGCATCTTCCCATGGCATTTAGGGGTTGTGATGAGCTGCAGAGAGTAATGGGGACTGAGCCTGGTTTCATAGAGACCTGCTTGGGGATGAGGGTTGAATGGAGAGTAGAGCTGCTGGTTAAATAAACCATCAGGTCATGGTAGTTAGCAATTGAGTAAGAGCTGTGCCCAACAGACAACTTTTCCTGAGCATTCTGGGTATATATAACTCTTTTTTATTACTTCCAATTATGTGTATGTGTGGGGAATGCAGTATGTGTATGTGAGTACAGGTGCCCCTGGAAGCCAGAGTGTTGGATTTCCTAAGAGCTGAAGTTAAAGGTAGTTGTGAGCTACCTGACATGTGTTGGGAACTGAATTCAGGTTCTATATCTGCTTTTAGGCACCAAGCCATCTCTCTAGACCCACTATGGTACAACTGTTGATGAAAGGTTCTGGGTATATAGAGGGTAGCGATATAGTTCTTTTAAAATTATTTTTACTTTTTAATTATGTGTATGTGTGTTTGTGGGGGGTATGTGTATGTGAATGCAGGTACGAGAAGAAGCCAGTGTTGGATTCCCTGGGACTACAGTTACAGATGGTTGTGAGTTCCCCTATGTGGGTGCTGGGAACCAAACCTGTGTCCTGTGAAAGAGCAATATATGCTTTTAACTACTGAGACATATCTCCTGACCAGCCATAGTATAACTCTGGTAAGAAGTTATGAGTATATGGAAGGCTATGGTATAACTCTGATAGAAGGTTCTCAGTTATGGTGTTAAATGGAGGTAAAGCTTACATATATGTGGGTTTTCAATAATCAACCTTACAACCTCTACTCCCTTTTTAAAATATTTTTATACTTTATTTATTTATTTATTTATTTATTTATTTATTTATTTATTTATTTGTATGAATGTACTGTCTGCATGTAGGTCTGTGCACCCGTGTCGTGCAATGCCTCGGAGGTCCGAAGAGGGTGTTGGATTTTCCTGGAACTAGAGTTCTCCTGGAATTGGAGTTACGGATGGTTCTCAGCTTGCCATGTGGGTGCTGGGGGGTTGAACCCGTGTCCTCTGTCCCGAGCCGTCGGTGCTTTCTTAAACCACTGAGGGGTCATCTCTCCAGCCCCCCCCCACCTTTTTTTTTTTTTTGTGGTCTTAAGCCTGAGCCTTTAACGGCTGCGCTCATCCCCACAGCATAAAACCTCTACTCCCTTTAAATGGTGCTGTTTTTATTAAAAAAAAAAAAAAAAAAACCTTTCCAGGGTACAAAATACTTATATGTAAAAATACTTAATAAAAAACCCCTTCCAGTTACAAAATAATATATGTAAAATACTCTACTGCTGCATCTAGATAATATCCCACTTACAGAATCTTTGTAAAAAGACCCCCAGATGTAAAACTAACCCCTCAAAAATTCTACTTTGAAAGTTTCCATTTCATGGATGAGGAAACAGGTGTAGGTGACAGCAGGTTCAAGCCACGATTTACCTTTTAGGAAGATGGAGCCATCAACAGTGACTGGAGCCCTCAAACATCAGCTCTCTGAGAGAATCGGAGAACTGGAGTGGACAACACATAGAGACAATGATGTGCTATGGATTGAAGATAAAATAAAACACATGGGCCCATAGAGATGATTGGGGGACCCGGGATATAGGACCACAGGCTGATGATGGATGAAGCGAGACCATCAGCACCCACAGTTTATGTTCCCAACAATGCACTGGGCTTAACTCTGTCACTTTCCAGCTCTTTTGTTTTCCTGTCTTTTCTTCTGTCCTGTCCTGTCTGTTACTTTCCTTATTGTGACAAAATACGCAGGCAAAGCAATGAAAGAGTTCATGCTGGCTGGAAGTTCAAGGGGATAGATCCATGATGGCAGGCAGGGAAGGCATGGAGGCAGGGCTGGGTGGTCAGCTGGTCACCTGCATCCAAAGTCAGGAAATAGAAGGTAAGCAGGAAGTGGAGCCAGGCTGTGAACACCCAAGGTCTGCCCTGGCGATGCAAGGTCGACATCCTCAAGGATCCACAACCTTCCCAAACAGCGCCCCCAGCTGTGACCCAGTGTTCCAAGACACAAGCCAACAGGGACGTGTCTCATTCAAACTAGAGCTATCCCTCGTCCGCCCTGACCTCTTTCCTCCTTATTGTGTATTCCTGGGTTCCATTTGCACTGTTTCCTAGGATGCCTGGGTCTGCAGCATTACTGGGGAGGGCGTCTGTCATCACTTTGTGTATTGAAAGAACTTTATGAGCGATCTGTTACATCACAGTGTATCTGATGATTCAGTTCCTTCTAAAATATCCCATGTGCAACTTCCCTCATGTAGTCTAATAGAGGAGAAATCAAGGCATTGAGACCCCACAGTGCTAGTTGTGTGGGAACACTCTGGGCAGGACTCTAAAGCAGTAGCTCCTTCCAGGAAGAGCTGATCAGAGCAGACCTCAATCCCCACCTCCAATGAGACTAGGCGGAATCGCAGCGGAGGCATCTAGGTGCTGTATTCATGCCCGCCCCCAGGATTCCTTGGACACTTTTCTTCTCTGACATGTCCCAAGTCATCTCAGCCCCTCCCAGAGTTGGTTCAGGGAAGAGTCATAGATCTTCTGTCTCCTGAGAGAGTGTAGACCAGTGTTGTGGCAGGATAGTATCGTTTCCTAATCCTGGGTACCTGAGCACCAGGAACCATGGATAACACCACACACTCTGCGGATGTGATGAAGGTCTTGAAGTGGAGACATTATTCTAGATTATTTGTGGGAGGCGGAGAGTCAGGAGCAGATCTTCCCCTGAGAGACCCCCTCACCTCTTGAAGTCTAGAACGTCAACATAATAAGATTACGTTACTATATGCCATTAGGTGTGAGGTGATTTACTATAGTACCGGTAGAATGTACCCACAGGTGCTCTGCAGACAGGAAACCTAAGTCTGACAGAATGAGGTAAATGGGAGCAGGGTTAGCAAAGCTGGTTCTGGGGAGATGTAAAGTCTGTCTTAACTTAAACGGTGTTTACAGACTGCGATGATGGGGTCCCCAGGTAAGAAAGACCCCTGCAATGTCTGTGAGACTTTGTGGTTGGCATTTCTGCCAACTTCAGCACAGCCAGCCTTGACATGGCAATCAGACACTATCCCCGGGAGGCCTAACTTTGGACTCAGAACAGCAGATTTCCAGATACGAGGCAGGGTTTTATAAGGACTGGGTTTCTCATCAAACTTCTTGTTTCCAGCAGTTACAACTTTCTGCATAGACAGAAATCTGACTAAATCAAACTTAGGAAGATGGTTGGAAACTTCATCAAACCTATTTATCTAGGTTTTTTTAAATTTAATTAATTTAATTTTTAATCATTATTATTATTTTTTGTTATTTTATGTGTATAAATGTACTGTCTGCATGTAGGTTGGTGCACCCATGTCTTGCAGTGCTGCGGAGGTCAGAAGAGGGTGTCAGATTCCCCTGGAAATGGAGTTAAAGATGGTTCTTAGTTGCCATATGGGTGCTGGGAATCAAACCTGGGTCCTCTGCAAGAGCAGTTGGTGCTCTTAACTGCTGAGCCATCTCTCTAGGCCCCTACTTTTAAAGTTTTAACAAAAAAATTTAAAAAAGACGTTTCTATTCTTGTAAAATTGCCAAGGAACACAGATATAAATATAAGTATAAAATAAAACAAAATGAAGTTGGAGAGATAGCTCAGCCATTGAGAGCTCTTGCAGAGGACCTGAGTTCAACTACCAGCACTTATGTTGGGCAGCACACAACCACACATATAAAGAGTTTATTGAGGGGCTGGAGAGATGGCCTAGCGGTTAAGAGCACCTACTGCTCTTGCAGAGGACCTGGGTTCGATCCCCAGCACCCAGATGGTGGCTGAGAACCGTCTGTAACTCCAATTCCAGGAGATCTCCAGTTCCAGGGGAATCTGAGACCCTCTTCTGACCTCCACGGCATTGCATGACACGGGTGCACAAACCTACATGCAGACAGTACATTCATACACATACAAAAAAATAAAAAAAATAAAAAATAAAGAGTGTATTGAATCAGCTTTCTTTGAAATTGTAACAACAGCCAAATCACATCTGAGAAGCTGAGAACTGGGCAGTTGCTGGGTGCTTGAGGGTTGATGCCTCAGCAGTCTGAGTGGCTTCTCTCATTGGAGAGGCGGTGAACAGAGTAGTGGCTCCATCAGCAGGGCTGGGTGCCTAGCAAGTCCAATCTCAGACCAAAATCTGGGAGGGATCCTGGAGAGTCACTGGTCCTCAGTCAGTGCCAGAAGGTGAGAAACACTGGCTCCTATGTCAGCAAAGGAATCACAGCAGCGGCTGCAAGATAAATCCACTCAGCATTGCACACAGAAGGCAGGTAATCCTCCTGCTATGCGGCCCCGCCGCCCTTCTTTCTCTTTCTCTTCTCTCTCTCTCTCTCTCTCTCTCTCTCTCTCTCTCTCTCTCTCTCTCTCTCTCTCTTTCTCTCCCCCCCCCCCCTCCCCTCTCTTCCCTCTCTTTCCCTGTCCCTCCTCCCTCGCCTCCCTCCTCCCTCCCTTGCGCTTACCTTCCTTCCTTCCTTCCTTTTCTTTCTCACTTGTATACCAGGCTAGCTTTGATCTCACAGAGAGATCAAGACACCAGCCGTGGACCACGTGTTCAAACACTTGAGCCAATGAGTGGTATTCCTCATTGGTGCAGTACTTCCTTTGGGCGGGAGTGGAAACATCTGTCCCCTCTTCCCTTGGTCTCAACAACAGAGGTGTGATTTCCCCAAAACTTGGTCTGGGCGAGCAGTGAGTTATGGTGCTTGCAGAGCAGTGGGTGAAGGAGGCGGGAGCAGTGGAGCGTGGGAAAGTGAGGTCTGCCTGTCAGAGGAGGACGGTGCTATAAAACACTCATTCAAAGTGCGAGTTCCAGGCCAGCTGGGGCTATAGGGAGACCCTCTCTCAAAAAAAAAAAAAAAAAAAAAAAAAACCCATAATGCAAACAACTGCCAGGCGCTTTACTCAGGTGATTCTGATTTTGGCAACTTGATACTAAAACCAAGCACTGCAGGATCTGACGCCCTCTTCTGGCCTCCATAGGCACTGCATGCATGTGAACAAATCCACACACAGACACAGACAGATAATTAAAAGTAAAAGTAAATCTTTTACCATGTCAATTGAGATGATGGTGTGGATTTTGTCTTTCAGTCCATTTATATGCTTGATGATATATATTGCTTTTCATATGTTGAACCATCCCTGCATCTCTGGTATGAATCCAACTTGGTCATGATGATGATCTTCTTGATGTGGGTCCGTATGCGATTTGCAAGTATTTTGTCTAGAATTTTTGCATCTGTGTTCATTAGTGAGATGGGTCTATAGTTCTTCTTTTTGGTTGTATCTTTGCCTGGTTTTGGTATTAGAGTGATTATTGCTTCATAGAAGGAATTTGGGAGAATTCCCTCTGTATCTTTCCAAACAATCTGAGTAATAATGGTTGTGTCTTTTTGAAATGTTTTATGGAATTCTGCTTTCTTTTTGGTTGTATCTTTGCCTGGTTTTGGTATTAGAGTGATTATTGCTTCATAGAAGGAATTTGGGAGAATTCCCTCTGTATCTTTCCAATCAATCTGAGTAATAATGGTTATGTCTTTTTGAAATGTTTTATAGAATTCTGCTGTGAAACCATCTGGGCTTGGGCTGTTTTTAGTTGGGAGGTTTCTTATTACATCTTCAATTTTTTCATATATTATGGGTCTGTTTAAGCTCTCGATCTCTTCTTGGTTGAGCTTTGGTGATTCCCATGATTTCGGATATTCATCCATTTCTTCTAGGTTTTCAAACTTGGTAGAGTATAGGTTTTTGAAGTATTCCCATATGATTGTCTGGATCTTTTCCTTGTCTGTTATTTCCCCTTTTCCTTGTCTGTGATATTTCCCCTTTCATCATGGATTCTATTGATTTGGAGTTGTTCCTTCTTTCTTTTGGATATATATATATATATATATATATATACTATTTATACTATATATTTACAAGATTATGTTACAAATCGAATCTAGACCCGTGTCCCACTCCAACCCTCCCCCTACCCCACCAGATTCACAGTTTCAGTCAGTTCTTTGATGCAGTCCCTTCTATCGTTGGTGTTGTTGTTGTTCTTTCCAATATGCATCACTCCCAACAAGAAATATTTACAACTAGGTTATTTGGGCTAGCATCCAAAGATGAGGGATACCATTTATTGTTTGTTTATCTGGGACTGTGTTACTTCACTTAACATAATATCTTCTAGTTCTATCCATTTACCTGCAAAGTTCATGATGTTGTCTTTTTTTTTTATTGCTGCATAGAACTCCATTGTGTAGATGTACCACATTTTCTCTATCCACTCATCAGCTGAGGGGCATTTGGGTTGGTTCCAGCTTTTTGCTATTGTGAACAGAGCTGCAATAAACATAGCTTGTGAGGTGAATGTAGCCTCGTTTAATTAGGCCCTATGTGAACAACAGTGCCTCTGAACTGTTGCTACTGCACGTGATCTGCAGTAAACAGCCCGACAGAGAGCTCTGCAAACTGCGGAAGTACTTTAGCATCAGTGCCAAACCCTGCATGGGGGTGTGGGCTGTGGAGTCAAAGGAACACACGGATTAGCTGATAGGTTCTACCCCAAGGTCTTCCTGAGTTATAGTCCTGTGACATCACAGGGTAGCATGGTTTCTCTACATTCTGAGGCGAGCGCCCTGGGCATGACCAGCTTTTTAATATTTTCCGGCTTGTGCGAGATGCAGCCTGGCTATTGTTTTAATTTGCATCCTCCTGACTTGTAAAGCAACTCCCATGTTACAGTCTCTACCTGTTCACTTCCTTCCGGGCAAATGGGAGACAGTGACTGAGCCGCAGATCAGGGCCCTGAACCGGAAGTTCACCTGCAACCCTCGCCTGCGTTCACCTCACACCGAGGTCGCAGGCACTGCTGAAGAAATTCTGCGCTTGTCTTAAACCTTTCTGGGAAAAGGAGTCAATTCCACTGATGTCCTCGCTCTTCCACTTGGTCCTTGGTGACGATCTAATCTCTTAACTCCCTTTCTTCTCTTTCTACAGTGGAGAGTTTTGCAAGAGGAGAGACACAGTTTATTTTGCTCTCGTGTTTTAAGGTTCTACTGACCTTAATCACGAGTTTGTAATCCCAGCAGTGGGGAGAGAGAGGCAGGGAGATTACATGTTATAGGATAGCCTGGGCTATACTGGGAGGCCTTAGTGTATGACACTTTTCCTGGAGAGATTGGAAAAATGGCTACTTACTCCGGATTGGAAACCTATGACAGAGCAAAGTAGCAATACCACCAAACTCTAGTGAGATGGGCCAATGAGTTTTCTGGGTTGTGCAGAGGAGCGTGGGTGAGGGCTTAATCCCATCCCAGCAGGGCCAACTCTGGAGCTCTCTGCACAGTGTTCAGCTCTCTTGACAACCTCAAGTCTCCTCAGCAGCCCTCACTGCTTGTACAACCTTGTAGACAGTCTCATCGGCTTCAGGGACTTCCTGAGATTTTGGAGTTGTTCGCTTCCCAAGGCTTCATGAGTCATCATTTAAAACTCCCTGAGTCTTCCCAGCCTCCCTTTAGAGCCTCTCCAGGATGGAATATTTCAGCTCTGAAGAGGTTATATCTCCTAGTATGAACACACATATGTTTCAAACCCACCCTTTAGAGGAAGGCCAGGTCTGCCCCATGGAGTGAGGGGGAGTCTAGGCAGAGCTGCCCCACGGACTGTGGGAGACATAAGTGGAACAGAACTAGGGAAACTCTGTGACCCATCAGGGGTCATGTGCAACAACAAGCGCCATGCTGACAAAGGTTTTAGTTTGTTCCCACTGGATAAAAAATCTCAGTGTGGCTAGAGTGCTCTGGAGGAATTGGGGAGATACCAGAAGATGGGGTGAGGCTGGTTAGGAGGCCACCAGAAGAGAGAGGGTACACAGAACAGAGGGGTGGTGGTGCTGGGGGTGGAGTGGGATAGACTGGACTGATGACAAATGCCCTCAAAGGTTTATTTATTGACTGGGGAGGGACGCATGAAGTCCCCAGTGCCTTCTCTTCTGAGACACATATCTCTGAAGGCCCTCCTCTCTCACTCTACCTCCCCATAGGACAAAGTCTGGTCTAACTTGTTTAAAAAATCTTTCTTTTAAAGTAAATGAGTGAAATGCCTGCGTGTTTGTAGGTGCCCCTGTGTTATGCAATGCCCACGGAGGTCAAAAGAGGGTGTCAGATCCTGAGAAGTGGAGTTACAGATGGTGGTAGCCACCATGTAGGTACTGGGAACTGAACCCTGGTCCTCTGCAAGAGCATCCAGTGCTCTTAACTGCTGAGCCGTCTCTCCAGCTCCAGTTTATCTTTTTTTTTAAAACTGGCCCTGAATGGCACAGAGCAAACTCACCTTTAGGAAAGGAGGCACATGGCAAAGGTGGAGGCCAGAAAATCCAGATCTGCTGCACCTCGTGCAGCTTCGTGAGGACATGACTTAGAGCAGTAGTAGGAGTCCTCCCATGGTCCCAGCTCCTCCTCCACCTCATCAACTCAAGCACCCATGTCATAGACCCAGAGATGGAAGCTCAGCAGAGAACCTCTCAAACATTCCTCATGTGTTTGCTTTTACTAACATGTGTTGATTGTGCATACTAGCGGGGTTCGATGTAATATTTCCATGCATGAATATAGTGTACCCTAGCGATAAAATCAACCTCTAAATCACTGTTCACTTCCAGGCCCATTACTTTATTTTATTGGACTCACTGTTTATAAAAGCTGCAATATGTAATCAACCCAGATGGGCACCAGAGGATGAAGAATTAAAGAAAATGCCATGCTGTTTGATAATAAAGAAACATGAAATCTAGTCATTTGCAACATAATGTGTAGACCAGAGGACATAGTGTTAAGTGAAAGTCGTCAGACATGGAAGACAAATACATATTTTCACACAGAGATTGAGTCCAACAAAAGAAAGCCATTGGCCTGGAAGGATAAAAAAACCTCCGCCTCTTCTGCACTACTAGTGTGAAGGTAAATTAGTGTCGCTAATGTGGAAACCAGGATGGAGCTTCCTTCCTCATAAAATAAAAAAAAATAGAGAGCTACAGATGATACAGGTAGCCCAAGTTTTGGTATTCACTCAAAGGACATTTCTTTTTATGTGTTCTTTTGCTGTCTTTCTCCTGCCTTATTTACCTGGTGAAAGCTTCTGTATTGAACATGTGCAAAGAGAGTGAACCTCCTTGTCTTGTTCCTGATCTTAGAGGAAATGTGCCTTTCCCCACCCAGTCTGATGTCAGGTGTATCTCAGGCATTGCTTCTATTTAGGTCTTTATCGTAAAGGGAGGTTAGACTTTATCAAAGCTTTTTTTTCTGCATCTATTGAGATGATCATAGACTTTGTACCTCTCCTTCTGCTGGTGAGATCTACCAGCTTTATTGGCCTTCCCATGGTGAAGCACTCTTGCGTGCATGGGATGATACCAGCTTGACCACAGTGAGTGAGCTTTCTGATTAAAATGCCAACCTTGACTTTCTAACATATCGATGAAACTTTCTTAATTGTGTTCATCAGGGTTTTGGTCTATAGTTTTCTTTTTGTATTGTTGTCTAGTTCTGCTTATAAGGTGATGCTGGCCTCAGAGAACAAACTAGGAGGGCTCCTTCTGTGAGGGTTTGGGGGAGAGAAAAGGAAGGAATTTAAAGTTGAGAAATAAGAGCTAGATCCAGACCTGCAACAGCTTCTGCTTGAAACAGTAAACTTGCATTGAGAATTTTGAGACTGAGAAAAAGATGAAAAACGTGTTTGGCAGAATGCATGAGCTCTGGTGGGGTGGGGAAGCAGGGAGGGAGTCACAGGTCTAGATTTGATTTGTAATATAATTTGATTTGTATGAAATGCACAGAGCTTCAATAAAATATTGGCAAAAAAAGAACAACAAAAAGAAGGCTTTCACTTTCAATGAACCAAATATACCAAACCTTGACATCAAACCCATTCCAGCTGGGCTCAGTGAATAAATCCTTCCACCTCTCTTCATTAGGTTTCAGAAGCTCCTTTCTCATGATGGACATCTATCTTGCACTGCATTCTTCTTCTGACAAAAATATACATTCCTGACCTGTTGCAGGTCTGGATCTAGCTCTTATTTCTCAACTTTAAATTCCTTCCTTTTCTCTCCCCCAAACCCTCACAGAAGGAACCCTCCTAGTTTGTTCTCTGAGGCCAGCATCACCTTATAGCAGAACTAGACAACAATACAAAAAGAAAACTATAGACCAAGACCCTGATGAACACAATTAAGAAAGTTTCATAGATATGTTAGTAAGTCAAGGTTGGCATTTATCATCTCACTGGCAGGAGAGATACAAAGTCTATGATCATCTCAATAGATGCAGAAAAAAAGCTTTGATAAAGTCCAACCTCCCTTCACGATAAAGAACTAAATAGAAGCTACGTCTGAGATACACCTGACATCAGACTGGGTGGGGAAAGGCAGTATCTCAAGGCCCTAGGAGACAGGTCAGCTCTATAAGCAGTCTGCCTCTGTAACTGGAGTGACCAGTTGATAAGGCTTCACAGGGCCGACTTCCATTTGGGGCTAGTTAGCCATTTCAAGGATTTACGACTCTATGGCCTCCTTAACGAAGCTCATAGTTGCTCTGCTATTCACGCATCCTATCACCTTCCTTTCAAGACTTTGTAATAGTTTAAGGGAAATGAGTTATTTTTAAATTTTTTTTGTCTTTTAGACATGGTCTCCTGTATCCCCAGCAGGCTTGGGACTCACCATATAGACCAGGATGGCCTCAATGTCACAGAGATCTGCCTGCATCTGCCTCCTGAGTGCTTGAATTCAAAGTGTGCACTACCACCTCTGGCCTGGGACATTTCTTTACAATGGTCAATTTCAACAGTAAAATATCTGGTCTTGGGGCTCTTGTGAAATGTTAAGAGACTTTCTTTTTTTCTATTTTATTTTTTTAAGGGATTCACAATATAAGAGCACAGTTGTTTTCAGATCACATTGACATTGCTCAGTTTGCCATACAATTAGGTAATTGGTGTTAGCATCCACAGATGAGGGATACCATTTGTTGTTTGTTTTTCTGGGACTGTGTTACTTTACTCAGCACGATATCTTCTAGCTCCAGCCATTTACCTGCAAAGCTCATGATGTCATCTTTCTTTACTGCTGCATAGAACTCCATTGTGTAGATGTACCACATTTTCTCTATCCACTCTTCAGTTGAGGGGCACTTGGGCTGGTTCCAGCTCCTTGCTATTGAGAAGAGAGCTGTGATTCAGGTGGTCTTGGGAAATCCCCAATCCCAGAGACTTTCCTTCTGTGAGTCTGTCCTTGACACTGACTTCTTCTGGATTCGTTATGGCCTCATGTGTCATTTTGTGTAGGTCATACGTGTCCAGCAAGTTCCCATTTCTCTAGGCTTTCTAGTTTATTAGAAATGATCCTTTGTGTTTCTGCATTGTCTTCCTTGGTTTACCTGCCTACGTTATTTGCCAATACTTGCTTGGGTTCCATGGAGCTCCTTAGTACTATTCTTTGGAATCTCTTATTAGGGATTTTGTCCATACCCACTTTGTGTTCTTTTGGAACAAACTCCAGCAAGTGTAATGGTGGCCTTTTTTGGGTGAAGATGTTAGCTTTGCTAATACACATTCGCCTGCCAGTGTTGGCCCCAGGGATAGCAGAGGGCCAGAAGCATCTATCCTCAGAGCCATCTGTGTGGACCCAGTAGCCATGGTTAGACTAGGTGCAGGGGTCAGGTGACTGGGAAACCCCATATGTGTGTTTTTGACAAGAACGGCGGGTTCTGCTGCTACTTTGTTGGAAGGTTTCCCTTTATAATGCTTGCCTGGGACACAGAGTCTTGATGTGGTTGGTTTAGATTATTCTTGCCACCTCTGAGTGATTGGAGCTAGGGTGACTACTGAAGAGGGTCAAGGCTGCTTCCACGCACTCCTGGATATTGGACAGCAGGGAGACCTGAGGTTTTCTTTCCTCTCTTTGCATCTGCCTTCTGTCCCGTTACTGCTGCACGTTGGTGTGACTAGCCATGCTCTTAGTGTCTGAAACCTTTTGTTTTTCTCCTTTTGTAGGTACCTTTCTACATGTATTACAAAGCCTGCTCCCTGCAGTGCAGGGCACCCAGCAGGATTGGGTCACAGACACTGGGTTCAGGTGGGTTTTCAAGGCGGCTTCCCCTTGAGTCCTTACAATGGAATGCCTACAGGGTTCCATCCCTGGGGACTGCACAGGTTTCTGACCCCTAAAGAAGTCTGAACTCAGATAGTTCAGTTCTTAAAATAGCAGCTGGCTATACTAATGTGGGTGGGGGGTGGAGGTGGGGTTGGAGTATGAGATCTTAGGTTATTGGGCTAACTGGGGGGAAATCAGTGAGGACTGGGAAACTTTTAGTAGCTAGGATGGCTGCATCTACACTGACAGACCTTGCTGGGACTCTTCTTCACTCTCACCCTGAAGACAGGGAACTCTCTTCCCTTAACTGCTGAGCCAGAGTGGCAGATGCCAGGGAGCATTGTTTGTCTTTGGATGCTGCCACCCCAGACCTCTGAATCAAATAAGATTCCTGACTCACTGATTTCCTGTGTTCCCTCTGCTTGGTCATATCAAAATACATTGCTATAATGCTACTTCTCAGCTTCGTGGAAGAGGAATTAAGGGCTGGGTGGTTCTATCCAGTCGCATCCAGTCCCCTTGAATCCCTTAAATGACTCATTTAGTGACTGGAGGGGGGGCATGTTACAGCCCTCCCCTGTGGCTCTACAGGTTGCGCTTCTCCTGACTTAGTTTTGTGTCTATGCAATAGCATATCAGAGGGAGATCGGTTCATCCTGAGGAATTTCAGAACAATCTTTGGAGGGAGGAGACATGAAATGCTGGGTTCTCATCTGGTTCATTTGTGGATTTCTTGTTTTTAATAGCCACTTATTAGGTGGTTACTCCACACTCCTGAGATTAGACTTCCTTTACATATATCTAATTTAACCATGACCTAATTAGATAAGTAATGTCATTATCTCCACTTTAATTTCTCAAACCGAGACTTAGGGAAGTTAAGTGACATTCCGAATTGAACAAGAAATATGTGACAGCATTGTTACTTGAACTCAGGTCTAATTGCAGAGTCCACACCTCCCTAGGCTCCTGCATAACCTGACTTAAGAGCTGGGCTCTGTCTCTCTGTGGCATTGCTACAATTCAGGTTATGTAGGATGGACACATGTCTTTGAGGGGCACATTTGTCCTCTGTTGGGAGGAATGTGTGGTAACTTGCTGGGCAGGTGTCCAGGCCAACATGGCATCTATGGACTTGGCTGAGAATAAAATGGAAATGCTCCTTGTTGAACTGATCTGCCAACTTAAGCTTTTGCAGCATGGGTATCCACCCAAGGTGATAGTCCTATTTCACTTGATATTACAAAAATTAAGTTGTTTTATTTTGGTGTGTGTGTGTGTGTGTGTGTGTGTGTGTGCAGTCACATACATTCCTTGGCATGTGTGTGGAGGTCAGAGGAAAACCTTCAGGAGTCAGTCCTTACCTTTCCACCTTTTTTTGTGGCATGGTCCCTTGGCCACTAAAATAGTTTTTACTGTCAACTCATCACGACCCGGAGTCATCTATGAAGGGGGAACCTCAACTGAGAAATTTCCTCTGTCAGATTGGCCTATGGACTTGTCTATAGTGAATGAATTGACGTAGGAATGCCCAGCCCACTGTGGGTGGAACTATCCCCAGGCACAGGAGTCCCCAAAGGAAGCGAATGACTCAGCAGCGTTCCTCCATGGTCTCTGCTTCAGTTCATGCATCCAGAGTCCTGCCTTGAGTTCCCGCCTTAGTTTCCCTTGATGATGGACTATGACCTATAATCACTGTGTACCCAGGCTAGTTGGCTTGCAAAGGTCTGGAGATTCTCCTGTCTCTGAGCCCATTTCCCTGTAGGGGTGGATTGGGATTACAGACCCTTGTGCTACTCTGTTTAGCTTTTATATGGGCATATGAACTCAGGTCATAAAGCTTGCACAGAGAGCACTTTATCCTCTGAGCCATTTCTCCAGCCCATAATAAGCTTTGCATATTTAGTGATAACAAGATAGCATACTGCACCAGTCGGCTTTCCATTACTGTAACTAAATGCCTTAGTCAAACAGCTTATAGGGAGGAAGTGCTAACTTGAACTTTTAGTCAGAGGTTTTAGTCCATGTTAGATTGGATTAATTAATTTTTACCTGTGGCAAAGAAAGATGCCATGGCAGGAGCACTTGGTGGATCGAAGTTGTTCCCATCATAATGCCTGGGAAACAAAGAGAAATAGGAATGGGTTTAAGTCCTCCAGTGACACCGCATCCACCGCCCAGGCTCAATATCCTCAAGGTTTCCCTGCCTCCCAATGGAGACACAGACTGGGAACTGTGGGGGATACTTATCCAAAGTGCATTCCATGTATTAAAAATTAATCTGGGCTGCAGAGATGGCTCAGTGGTTAAGAGCACTGGCTGCTCTTGCAGAAGACCCAGGTTTGATTCCTAACACCCACATGGTGGCTAACAACCATGTTTTAACTCCAGTTCCAGGGGATCTGACACCCTCTTCTGGCCTCCTTAGGAATTACATGACACGGATGTACTTACATACATGCGGACAGTACACTCAGACACATAAAATGTAAATAAATAAATAAAATATTAAAAATTAATCCAAGTAGTCTAACTATTAAGAATAGAGAATGGATGGTAGAACACATTCATATCAATTACTATCAATAAGGAACATTTCTGTCTACCCACTTCAGTGCCCTTAGTACCTGGCATAGAGCCCACCATAGGTAAGTCCTCAAATGTGTGTGAGAGTGAAATGTGTGGCAGGTGAATAATGGAAATACCGTTGAGTGTCACCTACTGCCCAAGTCACAGGTCTCTTTAAATTCATGATCAGTAGTAGCAACAATTACAAAAGGGCCCACTTCAAATTAACTTATTGCTTAGTTGCTCAGACTTAATTGATTCTTAATTAAAGGTGTTATCATATCAGAAGGAATTGGAATCCAGTCAGATCAAAGCAATCTGCTGAGAAGGGTCTGTGGAGGCTTCATTGCCCATGTGAGGCAGTCCACAGCCAATGCTTGACGTCCTTGGATGACCTTCATTTATAGACTCCTCAGTTGCTGAGTTCATAGAATAATTGAAAATCTTTGCAGTTGAGGAAATTCTTGATCTGCTTCTGTGCAGCTTCAGAGAAGAAGGGTGTAGCGAGCTTCCTCCAGTGGCAGTGCAGTCCGACATAGAGCAAGAGTAGGCATTCATGCTGGGGCTGTGGGAGTCATTGTTCTCATTCATGTGACAAACGATGACCAAAAGCATTTATGGAAGGATGGAATTTTGTAGTTCATGATTTGAGGGGATACAGTCCATCACGGTGGGAGTGTGAGATAGCCAGTCCATCATGGTGGAGTGTGAGATAGCCAGTCCATCATGGTGGGAGTGTGAGGTAGCCCCATCATGGTGGGAGTGTGAGGTAGCCAGTCCATCATGGTGGAGTGTGAGGTAGCAAGTCCATCATGGTGGAGTGTGAGGTAGCCAGTCCATCATGGTGGAGTGTGAGGTAGCCAGTCCATCATGGTGGAGTGTGAAATAGCCAGTCCATCACAGCGGAGTGTGAGGTAGCCAGTCCATCACAGTGGAGTGTGAGATAGCCAGTCCATCACAGCAGAGTGTGAGGTAGCCAGTCCATCATGGTGGAGTGTGAGACAGCCAGTCCATCATGGTGGAGTGTGAGATAGCCAGTCCATCATGGTGGAGTGTGAAGTAGCCAGTCCATCATGGTGGAGTGTGAAGTAGCCAGTCCATCACAGCAGAGTGTGAGGTAGCCAGTCCATCATGGTGGTGGGAGGAGCCAGTCATGTGTTGTTCACAGGCAGGAAGCAGAGAGAGATGAAGGCAGGTGCTCTTCTTGTCTTCTCATTCTGTCTGGAGATCCAGTGCATGGAAGGGTGCAGACCATATTCAGAGTGGATCTTTCCTCCTGGGTTAACCCTCTGGGACAGCCCTCAGAAACATCCAGATATGTGTCTCTAAATGCAGCTGAGTTCAGAATGCTGATTAACCATTAGTGGTATTACACTCGGGTTTAGACACTCTGCTTCCATGTGTTCACTGGATCTCCTGTGGTCCTGTTCACTCTCTGGGCTTTAGTTTTCTCATTTCTCATCCAGGCTAAGTATTTCTGGAGAGACAGAACTGAATAGTGGAAGTGCCAGTGTCTTCTGCCTGTTTGGTGTGGCTCCTTAGGAATAATTGTGTGCTTTTCTCAGATTCCTCATGGAGTAGATAAAAGAAATGGAGCCTAGGAGCTCATGGAGATGGGTCAGAAATCCTGGCTTTCTGTGGGAATGAGAGTCTACAAAGGGACAGCACAGGTTCTGTGCTGGAGCTGGAAGGATGGCTCACTGGTTAAGTGCACTTGCTACGCTTCCAAAGGACCCAGGTTCAGTTCCCAGGACTCACATCAGGCAGCTCATAATCAACTACCTGTAACGCTAGGTCCAGGGGATCTGATTCCTCTTTTGGCCTCTGTGGTCACTGCACACACATGGTGCACATATAACATGCGCATACATATGATCTTTAGCTTATAGTCTTGTTTCACAAATGAGGAACCAGCTTTGGAAATCCTCAGAGATTTCCAAAGAATGTTTGCACATTCACATAGCTAATACTTGAGAGAGCAAGGAATTAAACACAGGGAGCTAGCTGCCTCAACCCCCACGCTGTCCTGATCTCAATTACCAGGCTTGTTGCTAAGGTTAAGTATAATTTGATACAAATCACAAACTGTTTACTTCATATGAACCTCAGTTACAGTGTTGAGAAACAGTTCCCAGGACTGGAGGAGCTCGGGGGACTTGAGCTTGGGTGCAGGGGAAAAGCCTGGGGTACTGCAGCCATATACGTGTTGTGCACATTGTGTTTTTTAAAATGAGGGTTGGGGTGGTGCACACATTTTAATCCTAGCACTCGGGAGGCAGAGGCAGGCAGATCTTTGTGAGTTCAAGGCCAGCCTGGTCTACATGGTGAGTTCCAGGACAGCTGGGGCTACAGGGAGTCCCTGTCTCAAAAAGACCAAAAAAAAAAAAAAAAGAGGGTTGGGAGAGGTGTACACACCCGTCATTCCTGCATTCTGGAAGCTGAGGCAGGTGAACAAATGGTGAGATTGAAGCCAGCTTGGGCTTGAGAGCAAGACCCTGTCACAAAAGCAAAATAAACAAACAAGCAAATGACATCCACAGATGGGGCAAGTATGTGAACAGGAGGAATGTTTTGTCGAAAGAAGAGCCGGTGTGAATGTGTACACAGGAGCCACAGCTCGGCAGAGCAACCGTAGGAAGCACAGTCAAGAGCAGCAAGAGTCTGGACATCCGTGGTGGACGAATTCCTCCAGAGGCTGTTTAATTAGCCATGGAGTTCAGACATCACCCTGGGACAGGAAGAAAGTGTAGGAGGGGTTTTGTCAGGTAGAGACACAGCCTCACAGGTGCATTTCAAAATTTGAGATAGTTTTATTAATTTATTTTTGGAAAATTTCACAGGAGTATTGTCTTTCCATTTCTTCCAGGCCCCAATCAACTCCCACTCTGTCTCCCCATTCCGACTCGATTTGTCTTTTCCTTATTATTGTTACATAAACATAGGTAACTCTTGTGATCTTGAGAGCAGAGAATGTGGTGTGGTGAGGAGACAGGCTTGGGGGTGTGGTGATGATGGTGTACCCATGTTCAAACCTCCTAGGCCAAAGCGGGCTGTACGAATGGCGTTGCTGTGCGTGCGGTGACATAGGCCTGAAAAGCTCTTGTCTGACCCTCTGTGATGCTAAGTCCTCCCCCAGGTAACTAGCTTTCCACAAGGAACCACAGTCCACAGCTTTTCCTCCTCTTGGGAAGGGTTAGAGTCTTCAAGATGATTTGTGGTAGAGCGGCAGCGATTATGTCCTTACCCTGCACCCTGCTCCTTCTCATAGACAAAGGACTGGAGGATGAGTCACTTTGGGCTGACAGACTAAAAAACAGAGCCAGTTTGAGGCATTTTAACTTGTTTCACAGCTAATATAGCATCTGGGGCACATTTTCCTACTTTTATGCCAATTTTTATGTGTTTCTGCCACACAGTCGGAAGCCAAGATCATAAAAAAGAAGGAAAACAGTACAAAAAATAAAAGTAAATAAGCGCATTCTGCTTTAACACTCCCAGGAGCATTGAAGCCAGTTCAGTTGTAGAGAAAAAGAGGAAAGGAGAAGAATCTGTGCTGCTGAAGAGGAAGGAAAGAAAGTGCAGTCTCTCTGTCTCAGAGAAGAGCAGGAAGACAGGAGAAGGGGTTCTGAGCTGGTAGAAGGCAGAGTCTGTTTTGGCTCAGAACTTACTAGTTATTACTCATGGCCTGCTATCAATCATAGTTCTTCCCTGGGTCTATGACTCTCTTGTAATAGATAAATTTGTACTCAAAACTCTTCAGGAGCCTCTGGCTCTACAATTTCATTTATCGTCCATCACACAGGAGAACCCCACAGATACGGAAGTCCTGATTTTGATCCCTGTATATTGAAGGCTAACCTGTTCGAACCACCTTTAGAACATGCATTTGTCCATATTGCTGGGTGTCTCATGGACATCTTCCTTAAATGCTGAGTAGTGTGATTTTAGTTCTCATCTGTAGAAAGTAATTAATAGACAGCATTTTCAGTGTTGAGATTCTAGGAATAGAAGCTTCTATTTATGTACATTTGTTTATCCTAAATAACTAAAACATTATTTGCTTTAGCAGAAAGTGAAATACCACAATTTGGGTTAAATATAACTTTTAAACATTTTCCTTAAATAGCTTACACTTTTCTGTAGGCAAAAGCTTGAAGAATTTAAAATGTAACACTCTCAAACTTTAGTTCAGACATTTTTGTTTGGTATTTTTGAGACAGGGTCTCCCTGTAACCCCAGTAGGCCTAGAACTCACTATGTTGACTATGCTGGCCTTGAACTCACATCTGCCTGCCTCTGCTTCCTGAGTGCTGCATTAAAGGCATGTGCCACCACACTGGGTGAGTTCAGGCCCTTATACTCTATATCTGCGAGTATTAAAGAAAGTTACACTCAGGTCTGGAGAGATGGCTCAGAGTTTAAGAGCACTGGCTGCTCTTGCAGAGAACCAAGGTTTGGTTCCCAGCACCTCCATGCAGGCTCCTAACTACCAGTGACTCAAGGTCCAGGGTGATCTGAATCCTGTGGCTCCTGAGGGCACCCACACCCACATGTGTATGGACACACACACACATACACACACACATACACACACATGCGCGTGTACACACACACACACACACACACACTCCATACACACAGAAAATAAACTAAACAAGATCTCCCGAGACCAGCTCAGGCAAGCACAGGTAGGTGGACAGCAGCTGAGTGCTTTAGCAAGGCTGATTGTTGATTGATTTTATCTAGTTAATCCGTTAAACCAGTTGTCTTTGGCTTGGTTGGCTTTTGTGGCTGTGGGGGCAGAGGTATCCTCCCAGCTGGTATTAAATGTAGGGTTGTGAGTTTCTATCTGAGATCTCCCGAGACAAGCTCAGGCAAGTGCAGGTGCCGGGGCACAGGCTAAAGAGCCCACCCATAGTCCGTGTCCATCCTCCCCACGCCCCCCCCCACCAACTGAGATTACAAAGGCACCTGAAGGAGGCAAGCAAAGCAAGCCTTCAACACAGTGAAGAGGCATTTAGGACCTACATTGGAATACAGGCAAGGAGAAGCTCATATGCCAGGAACACAAAGAAGAGATAACACAGGAAAGGGGCAGGATAATCCCGCATCAAGCTCTACCAACGCTATAGAAGATTCCTACAGTGGGATCCCCATGGGGATGGCCCAGGATACAGATATCAGAAACACAATTGGGAACACATTTAAAGAACTAAAACAATATAAAGAGCAAATCAAAGAACTAAGAAAAGAGAATGAAGAACTCAAGAAGGACCTAGAGAGAGAGATTGACAAACTCCAGAAGAAACTGGAAACACTGAAAAGATCCCATGCTGAAAAAGATAAGGAAACCAACCATCGAAGCAAAGAGCTACAGGAAGAGACTCAGAAGCTACAAAAAGAAGTAGAAATACTAAAGAAATCAGAAGAGGAAATGAAAATGGAAATCAAACACTCATCCAATCAAGAGGAAAGGAGTGGAAAAAGCCTCAGAAGCAGAATGGAGGAAGCAGAACAAAGAATATCAGACCTGGAAGATAACACAGAACAACTAAAAACCTCAAGGAAAGATTATGAAAAATTTAAAAATACACAAAAGTGGAACAACCAGGAATGTGGGACACTATGAAAGAGATCAAACCTCTCCGCATCATGGAGAGAGGAAGGGAAGAGGACCCAAGAGAATGGTATTGATCAGATTTCAACATAATAATATGAAAACTTCCCCAAACTAAATAAGACAAACAAATACAATACAAAAGCACATAGAACTCCAAACAGACAAGATCGAAGAGAAATTCTCATGCCACATCCTCATAGTTTAAATGCTAGCAACCAAACCAAAACAAAAGACAAAATTCCTATAGCCCAAGAGAAAAATAACAAGTGACCCTATAAGGGGAAACCTATCAGAATACACAACTGACTTCTCAATGCAAACTATGAAGCAAGAAGAACCTGGAGCAAGCATTCCCAGTGTTGAAGGACAATAGAGGCCAACCCAGGTTTTACTATACCCAGCAAAAAAGGTCGATTATATTGAGGAGAGAGAGAAAAAACTTCCATGACATAAAAAAGTTGCAAGAAACATGTCCGGAAGACAACCCTTCAGAGAATACACGAAGCAATTAAAGAACAGAGAAAGGACAACCACCCCCCAGGCACCTAGAAATAGAAATAATAAAAGCATAACTGCAGAAGTAGAAACCTAAAACCCAACCACAATTGGATAACAGGCAAAGGAAGCAACACAGACCTCATCAATCATAACTTAAATATTAATGGACTAAATTCCCCATCAAAAGATGACGGGGAGATTGTATTAGGAACAGAATCCATCCATATGCTGTCTACAAGAAAACACACCTACACCTTCAGGACATACACCACACCTAAGTGAAGGATGGAAAAAATATTCCAAGCAAATGGTACCAAAAAAAAGAAGTGTTGCATTTTAATATCAGACAAAAAGAAACTCAAAGTAAAAGAATCAGAAGAGACAAAGAAGGCCATTACATTTTTTCAAAGGAACAATTCACCAAAGAGATTCACAAATCAGGAATATATATGCACCAAACCTTGGTGCAGCACACTTTATAAAGACAATTCCCTCCAGGACCACAAGTCACACACACACCCCAGTACAACCATATAGGGGGATTTCAATACCTCACCCCACTGAGTCTTTGGATAGGTCAACAGGACAAGAAAAATCAGAGAGACATCTGAACTGAAACATATGATACACTAAATGGACCTCATAAGACACCTACCAAATATTCCACCATTCCCATAAACAGAGAATACACTTTTTCTACTCAGCACCCCACGAACATTCTCCAAACGACCACATACTGGGACAGAAGAAACAGTCCAACAAATACAAAAAGATTGAAAAATTTCATGCATTCTAGCAGCCACAGTGCAATAAAGATAAACACAACACTAGGAAAGCCCTGCTATCAAGAACATTGGAGACTAAACAACACACTCTTGAATAATGAATGGTCAAGGAAGAGATAAGAAAGAAATGAAGCCATTCCTGGACTGGATGACAATGACAATACAAAACAACAAAACCATGGGATACCTTAAAGCAGCCAAGAGGGAATTAAAGCCCTGGAGTGCCTACATTAGAAAAACAGAAAGAGCACAGTGAATGATAAACACTACAGCTAAAAGCACTGAGAGGCAACAACAGATGAACCCTAATAGCAACAGAAAGGAAGAAATAACAAAAATCAGAGCAGAAATAATGAAATAGAAACAGAAAATAATACAAAAAAGCGATGAATCCAAAAGTTGGTCCTTGAAAGATAAAAAGATAGATAGACCTCTAGCCCAGTTTAACCAAAAGAAGGAAGAACACTCCAAATCAATACATCCGTGATGAAAAGGGAAATTCAAAACAGACAAGGAAAAAAGATCCAGAAAACATACGGAAAATCAAGAACCTATACCGCCATTTGAAACACTAGAAGAAATGGAGTGAATATCTGAAACCTGGGAATCACAAAGCGCAACCAAGAAGAGATTGACAGTTTAACAGACCCATAATATATGAAGAAATTGAGGATGTTGTAAGAAACCTCCCAACAAAAAAAAAAAGCCCAGCCAAGATGGTTTCACGGCAGAGTTCTATAAAACTTTCAAAAAGACCTACAACCATTATTATGAACTGTTTAGAAGTATACAGAGGGAATCTCCCAATCCTTCTATGAAGCCAGCATCGCTCTATTACCAAAACCAGGCAAAGATACAACTAAAAGGGAATTATAAATGACCCACTCCCTAATGAACACAGATGCCAAAATTCTAAACAGGATATACGGCAAATCGCATACAGACCCCATCGAGAAGATCATCCATCATGACCAAGTTGGATTCATACCAGAGTTGCAGGGATGGTTCAACATACAAAAAAAATCAATAAACAATCAGCAAACACATAAACGGAATCAAAGACAAACCCACCACACATCATCTCAATTGGTTGCTGAAAAAGCCTTTGACAAAATCCACATCCCTTCTGCTTAAAGTCCTAGAGGGAATGGACTTGGAGGGATCATTCCCCAATGTAACAAAGCCTATACAGGAAACCCACAACCAATATCATCCTAAATGGGGAAATGACAGAAAACATTCCCCTTTAAAGGTAGAAACTCGGCAAGGCTGCCCCTTCACATACTCTCTTAATTAATAGTGCTGAAACACTTGCTAGAGCAATAAGGCAAAGAAAAGGAAATTAAGAGTACTAATTGGAAAAGAAGAAGTCAACTATCCCTATTTGCTGATGATATGATGTTTACTTAAGGGTGCAAAAACTCCACAGCAAACTCCCAAAAGGATTATCAGCTTCAACAAGTGCAGGATACAAAATTAACCTAAAAAATCAATGGCCTTTCTTTACACCAACAGAACAAGCAACTGGAGAAAGAATTCAAAGAGACCTCCCCCTCCACAATAGCCAAACAATAAAATAAACACTGGAACCAACCTAACCAAAGACACCAAGGATCTCTACAACAAAAATTTAAAACCATTTAAAAAGAAATGGAAGAAGACATCAGAATATGGAAAAACCTCCCAGCTCATGGATTGGGAAAAGTTAGCATTGTAAAAAGTCCATTTTAACCGAAACTCCCCTTGTAAGATTAACAAACACAATTCCAATCAAAATCCCCCTGAGTTTCTTCACAGCTTGGAAACAAAAGTCCTTAAATATCATTTGGAAAAACAAAAGACCCTGAAGAGCCAAAACAACCCGGAGTGAAAAACAATACACGGGGGGGATCTCTATAAATACCAAATTCAATACTATACCACAGGGCTAGTCATAAAAACAGAGCCTGGTACTGGGCACAAAAACAGACCTGTTTTGACCAATGGAACAAACCAAAGATACAAACTGAGCACAACCAATTTCAGCCATCTTATATTTGACAAGGGGCTAAAAACACAATGAGAAAAGAAGCATCTTCAGCAAGTTGTGTAGGCAAAACTTGGATCATCACTTATAGAAGAATGAAATTAAGACCCTACCTCTGCCCTGTACAAAAGTCAACTCCAGATGGATCAAAGACCTCAATGTGAAACCCAAACTCTGAAGGCAATAAAGAAAAAGTTGGCAGACAAGACTACAACCATAGGCGTAGGAGGACTTTCTAAATAGACAGCAGCTGCACAAGAATTAAGGTAACAATGACAAATGGGACCTCATGAAACTCAAAAGCTTTCTGTACATCAAAAGAAACAATCAAGGAAGTGACAGAGAAATCCCACAGAGTGGGCAGAAACCTTCACCACAATCACACTGACAAGCATGATTTCCAGGATATATAAACTATTCAAAAAAACAAAGAAAAAAGAAAACAAATGACCCACTCAATAGATGGAGCAAAGAATTGAACAGAGACTCAAAGTGAGGAATTAGAGATGCTGAGAAACACCTTAAGAAGTGTTCAACATCACGAATCATTAAGGAAATGCAATCAAGTACCACTCTAGATATCATCTTACTACCACATAAGCCTGGCTAGGATCAAGAAAACCAAATGAACAACGTGCTGGAGGGTTAGTGGGGAAAGGTGGAACACTCATCCACTGATGTGTGGGAATGTAAACTCGTTACAGCCACTATGGGAAACGCAAGTGTGGAGAACATTGGAAGAACTTGGAATGAACTGCCCCACTAACTCCTAGGCTGTACCACTCAGCTCAGCCACCACCCAGAATCATGTCCAAGCGGACATAAGAATTAAATAGCTCCTATAGATCTATTTCTAGTACTTTTTCTCAGCAATAGCTAAAAGATGGAAACCAACCTCAAATTGCCCTCAAACGATGAGTGGATAGAAGAAAATGTGGTACATCTACACATGGAGTTCTATACACAGTAAAGAAAGATGACATACATGAGTCTTTGCTAGGAAAAATGCGACTGAAGCTAGAGGAACCTCATGCTGAGGTGCAAGTAACCACCACTCTACGAAACCAAAATGACGATTGTATTCCCTCATCTGTGGATGTAGTGCATTGACCTAGTGTAAGTATTTCTGCTGTCAGGGCCCCCTGGCTTTGTTCAAAGCAGTTGGGAGTGATGAAGAAAAAAGAACAACAAAAAAAAGAAAGATACGAACTGACTGAAACAGTGCATTTCTGCTCAAAACAGTCCACTTCCTCATGGAGATATATCTGAGTATGAAAAAACTGAGAAAGAGATGGACAAAAGCTGTTTGGCAGAATGCATGGCCTCTGGTGGGGGGGGATGGGGGGGTGACATGGGTCCATATTGTTAAAAAATAAAAAACGCCGTGCTGTGGTGCACGCCCTTTAATCCTAGCACTTGGGAGGCAGAGGCAGGCGGATCTTTGTGAGTTCAAGGCCAGCCTGGTCTACAGAGTGAGTTCCAGGACAGCTGGGGCTACAAGGAGACCCCGTCTCAAAAAGACCAAAAAATTAAAAAATAAAAAAAAAATAAAATAAAATAAAATAAATTTATGTGAAAAAAAATAAACTAAACTAGTTGCCACATATCTGTGACCTGGAGAACACTAGACTTTAGACCAGAAGTAAAAACTAGTTATAGAGTCTATTAATGTTCACACAAAGAGCAAGTCATTATAATCTATGTGAAGGCAAGATAATTTCTGAAGACATCCTGTTTTCAAGTATATAGAAAATGACAAATGATGTCCACAGAAGGTGATGTTAAAGATGACTATCCTTAATGGAGAGTTCTCAGGTATCTGTCAAGAAAAATGAACTCTAAAAAGCCTGAATAGCCATGGGCCTCTGCTCTCAGGTTAGGCGCTCTGTTCACCAAACTTCTCCCTTCGCCTGCTTTTTATTCTTTTTTTTTCTTTTTTTAATCTCAGTCTTCCTCAGGGAAATCTTTCTCAAACATCCATATTAGTGAAGGCCCCCCTTGTTATATGCTGCAGAAATAACCACACTTCTAATTCCCGTCATCGTTATTTATGTTCTGACTCTCCATTGGACTGTAAATTCCACAGAGCACAAATTGAAACTGTTTTGTTCACCAATATAATCCCAGCATCTGGCAGAATACCTGACAGGGGAGAGACGTTCAATACGGATTTGGAAATAAACGACTCCCTAAGTGATGGCTAGGACATAAAATGGCTCACCCAAAACCAAATCAAACTACAATAGAAGCTCGAGCACTGAAAGCTGATATTCATGAAGAACAAGTCCAGGCTAGCTCCACATGTGGCCAGAACATGTAGATGAGCACAGGTTTTTCCTGATGCTGAAAGTGAATGCTAAAAATAATACAGGGTGCTGGGGAAGCAGCGGAGGAAACCCCTTAGCAAATGCTGAACTCTTCAGTAGACACCACTCCTACAGAAAGAAGGAAGCGAAACCCCAACCCAAATATTCCTACCCTCCAATATAGAAATTTGACTTGCAAAAATGTCAGATGGAGCTCAATTTTTGAGAAATACAATGACCACTGTGATGGTTACTAGTGTCAGCTGGAGGGAACAACAGTCCCCCAGGAGGCCGGCAGCTGGGCGTGTCTGTGGGGGAGTTTCCAGATTAAGTTAGTTGAGGTGGGAACACTAAACTCACTACGGCTAACACTATCCCTTCCTGTGCGTCCTGGATTGAGTAAAAGGAGGAAGCCCACTGGGCATCAGCAGTCCCTCTGCTTCCAGATGGCAGGCACAATGTGGGTGGCTGCAATGGCTCCCGCCATGGGATGGTCTGTGAGACAAATAGAACTGCTTCCTTCCTCATCTTGCTGTGGTCAGGTGTTTCTCTCTGCATGTGTAAAGTCACTGATACAACCGTTGACTCCCAGTTTTAGTGGAAAGAAGATCTATAATTAGTCAGGCCATTATTTTAGGGTCAGTATAATTTAGATGTTGAGAATATGGATCTGACATAACAGAAATGAGTTCTAAGTAATCTGGATCTTCCCTTGGCTGCATAGCCATACCCCCAAACCTGACCTCCTTGTCCAGGTGGCTTGTTCTGTAGTGCTAACTGTGTTAATCGATACGTGTCTGCAGTGTGGAGATTTCTCAGCTGTCATTTCCGCATCATCCACTGACTGCTCTCTGAAGGAGTGGCAGCTCCTCTGACATTTCAAATGCTCACATTTTCCTCTATTCTTTGTGGCTCTCAGTATCAAGGGAGACTGCCGTGCTCTGAGAGTTAGTGAGCCTAAAGGCAGTAAGGAGGGAAAGGGGAGTGTTTGTGTTATGCACATGTATGTGTTTGCATGTATGTGTATATATAGGTATGTGTATATATAGGTATATGTATGTGCATAGGTATGTATATATATGTATGTAGGTGCATTTGTGTAGTGTGTCTATATGTGTACCTATGTATATGTATGGGTATAGGTATGTTTATGAATACATGTCAATATGCACGTATGTACATGTGTAGATGTGCATGTACATGTATGTGTGGATGTGTACATGTGTAGATTGTACATATGTTTATATGGGCATGGAGATGCATATATATGTGTATATGTGGGGTGTGTGTTTATACATGTGTTTGTATATTTGTATATATGTATATATATGCATATGTGTGATGTATGTATGTGTACTTATATGTATGTATATCTGTATATGTATACATAAACATATGTGTGTGTTTTTTATGTGTGTGTGCACATGCCTCTGTGTGTGTGTGTGTGCCTGTGTATGTGCGACTGTGCATATTTTGGTTGTATAGGTATCTCTGTTTTAGTTTACTTTTATTCTCACAGATAAGTCTACATTTGAGCATAAAATTTTCTTCTCTGCTTAAAGAATGGAAAAAAGCAAAGTAAAAAAGATCACAAACACACTCGTAGGGGGATGGTGTAACATAGCTAATAGATTTAATGGGCCGTGTGGCTTGTCTGACTAACTTCTTGACAAAAGGGAAGACTACGCCACTAAAAATAGATAAAAACATAGATATTTCTGAATACTAAGATTATAAAGCTGACATTCTAGCTCCATCTTTTAAAAACTGTTTCTAGATCTAGTTTTGTATGAAAACAAACCTGAACTTAGAAATTGCTATATTTTATCTTAAAAATTTTCCCAAACAGTTTATTTTGACTTGTCAACTGCAGGAAGCAAGTGCTGTTTGATGCATAGCTCATGGTCAGGAGGCTAACTGATTTATTTCCTGGCTCCTGTTTAAGCTTGTGTTACTATTTACTCTTTGTTAATTGATAAGCTTAAAACACATGTATCCCAACATTTGACAGGGTAAACATTAAATACCATTTCACACGAGTGGGGATTACCTGAAGTTTTATTTATTCTTTTCAAAATAAACTTTGGACATGGAATAATTTTTTTTCTGGGAAAATTGAAATGATTAGTCAGAGAACTTCCTATATCCCAACTCAGTGCCCTTCAGTACTGACCTGTTCCATCCCCCAGCATTGGATAGCCATTTCCTCTAAGTTGAGACAGTTCATTTTGGAGGGAAGGTCCTAAAGCCTGGGGAGTGCAAAAGGAGACCCTTTAAGAGTCAGGAAATAACTTAGAAACTGTGTGTTCCTAAGCTGACCCCATCCCCCACTGCACTAGGGCCTCCCCCTCCTCAACCTCACTCTTGCAGTGAGGACTGCTGAGGAGACAAAAGCCAGCTGCTCAGACAGGAAGAGGCTTAGACCAACCAAACTGCTTGGAAGAGACACTGTCAGGCTGTCTGCAGGTTGTGCACTGAACTCCAGGATTGCAGCTTTTTGTGAGCCATCACTCTTGGTGGGATTGACCCATGGTGACATAACTGTGAATCATGTCTACTCCCCTAAGGGACCCTCACAGTTCTCTATAAGGAACCCCTCACAGTTCCCTGTGAAGAACCTCTCACAGTTCTCTGTAAGGAACCCCTCACAGTTCTGTAAGGAACCCCTCACAGTTCCCTGTAAGGAACCCCTCACAGTTCCCTGTAAGGAACCCCTCACAGTTCTCTGTAAGGAACCCCTCACAGTTCTCTGTAAGGAACCCCTCACAGTTCTCTGTAAGGAACCCCTCACAGTTCTCTGTAAGGAACCCCTCACAGTTCTCTGTAAGGAACCCCTCACAGTTCTCTGTAAGGAACCCCTCACAGTTCTCTGTAAGGAACCCCTCACAGTTCTCTGTAAGGAACCCCTCACAGTTCTCTGTAAGGAACCCCTCACAGTTCTCTGTAAGGAACCCCTCACAGTTCTCTGTAAGGAACCCCTCACAGTTCTCTGTAAGGAACCCCTCACAGTTCTCTGTAAGGAACCCCTCACAGTTCTCTGTAAGGAACCCCTCACAGTTCTCTGTAAGGAACCCCTCACAGTTCTCTGTAAGGAACCCCTCACAGTTCTCTGTAAGGAACCCCTCACAGTTCTCTGTAAGGAACCCCTCACAGTTCTCTGTAAGGAACCCCTCACAGTTCTCTGTAAGGAACCCCTCACAGTTCTCTGTAAGGAACCCCTCACAGTTCTCTGTAAGGAACCCCTCACAGTTCTCTGTAAGGAACCCCTCACAGTTCTCTGTAAGGAACCCCTCACAGTTCTCTGTAAGGAACCCCTCACAGTTCTCTGTAAGGAACCCCTCACAGTTCTCTGTAAGGAACCCCTCACAGTTCTCTGTAAGGAACCCCTCACAGTTCTCTGTAAGGAACCCCTCACAGTTCTCTGTAAGGAACCCCTCACAGTTCTCTGTAAGGAACCCCTCACAGTTCTCTGTAAGGAACCCCTCACAGTTCTCTGTAAGGAACCCCTCACAGTTCTCTGTAAGGAACCCCTCACAGTTCTCTGTAAGGAACCCCTCACAGTTCTCTGTAAGGAACCCCTCACAGTTCTCTGTAAGGAACCCCTCACAGTTCTCTGTAAGGAACCCCTCACAGTTCTCTGTAAGGAACCCCTCACAGTTCTCTGTAAGGAACCCCTCACAGTTCTCTGTAAGGAACCCCTCACAGTTCTCTGTAAGGAACCCCTCACAGTTCTCTGTAAGGAACCCCTCACAGTTCTCTGTAAGGAACCCCTCACAGTTCTCTGTAAGGAACCCCTCACAGTTCTCTGTAAGGAACCCCTCACAGTTCTCTGTAAGGAACCCCTCACAGTTCTCTGTAAGGAACCCCTCACAGTTCTCTGTAAGGAACCCCTCACAGTTCTCTGTAAGGAACCCCTCACAGTTCTCTGTAAGGAACCCCTCACAGTTCTCTGTAAGGAACCCCTCACAGTTCTCTGTAAGGAACCCCTCACAGTTCTCTGTAAGGAACCCCTCACAGTTCTCTGTAAGGAACCCCTCACAGTTCTCTGTAAGGAACCCCTCACAGTTCTCTGTAAGGAACCCCTCACAGTTCTCTGTAAGGAACCCCTCACAGTTCTCTGTAAGGAACCCCTCACAGTTCTCTGTAAGGAACCCCTCACAGTTCTCTGTAAGGAACCCCTCACAGTTCTCTGTAAGGAACCCCTCACAGTTCTCTGTAAGGAACCCCTCACAGTTCTCTGTAAGGAACCCCTCACAGTTCTCTGTAAGGAACCCCTCACAGTTCTCTGTAAGGAACCCCTCACAGTTCTCTGTAAGGAACCCCTCACAGTTCTCTGTAAGGAACCCCTCACAGTTCTCTGTAAGGAACCCCTCACAGTTCTCTGTAAGGAACCCCTCACAGTTCTCTGTAAGGAACCCCTCACAGTTCTCTGTAAGGAACCCCTCACAGTTCTCTGTAAGGAACCCCTCACAGTTCTCTGTAAGGAACCCCTCACAGTTCTCTGTAAGGAACCCCTCACAGTTCTCTGTAAGGAACCCCTCACAGTTCTCTGTAAGGAACCCCTCACAGTTCTCTGTAAGGAACCCCTCACAGTTCTCTGTAAGGAACCCCTCACAGTTCTCTGTAAGGAACCCCTCACAGTTCTCTGTAAGGAACCCCTCACAGTTCTCTGTAAGGAACCCCTCACAGTTCTCTGTAAGGAACCCCTCACAGTTCTCTGTAAGGAACCCCTCACAGTTCTCTGTAAGGAACCCCTCACAGTTCTCTGTAAGGAACCCCTCACAGTTCTCTGTAAGGAACCCCTCACAGTTCTCTGTAAGGAACCCCTCACAGTTCTCTGTAAGGAACCCCTCACAGTTCTCTGTAAGGAACCCCTCACAGTTCTCTGTAAGGAACCCCTCACAGTTCTCTGTAAGGAACCCCTCACAGTTCTCTGTAAGGAACCCCTCACAGTTCTCTGTAAGGAACCCCTCACAGTTCTCTGTAAGGAACCCCTCACAGTTCTCTGTAAGGAACCCCTCACAGTTCTCTGTAAGGAACCCCTCACAGTTCTCTGTAAGGAACCCCTCACAGTTCTCTGTAAGGAACCCCTCACAGTTCTCTGTAAGGAACCCCTCACAGTTCTCTGTAAGGAACCCCTCACAGTTCTCTGTAAGGAACCCCTCACAGTTCTCTGTAAGGAACCCCTCACAGTTCTCTGTAAGGAACCCCTCACAGTTCTCTGTAAGGAACCCCTCACAGTTCTCTGTAAGGAACCCCTCACAGTTCTCTGTAAGGAACCCCTCACAGTTCTCTGTAAGGAACCCCTCACAGTTCTCTGTAAGGAACCCCTCACAGTTCTCTGTAAGGAACCCCTCACAGTTCTCTGTAAGGAACCCCTCACAGTTCTCTGTAAGGAACCCCTCACAGTTCTCTGTAAGGAACCCCTCACAGTTCTCTGTAAGGAACCCCTCACAGTTCTCTGTAAGGAACCCCTCACAGTTCTCTGTAAGGAACCCCTCACAGTTCTCTGTAAGGAACCCCTCACAGTTCTCTGTAAGGAACCCCTCACAGTTCTCTGTAAGGAACCCCTCACAGTTCTCTGTAAGGAACCCCTCACAGTTCTCTGTAAGGAACCCCTCACAGTTCTCTGTAAGGAACCCCTCACAGTTCTCTGTAAGGAACCCCTCACAGTTCTCTGTAAGGAACCCCTCACAGTTCTCTGTAAGGAACCCCTCACAGTTCTCTGTAAGGAACCCCTCACAGTTCTCTGTAAGGAACCCCTCACAGTTCTCTGTAAGGAACCCCTCACAGTTCTCTGTAAGGAACCCCTCACAGTTCTCTGTAAGGAACCCCTCACAGTTCTCTGTAAGGAACCCCTCACAGTTCTCTGTAAGGAACCCCTCACAGTTCTCTGTAAGGAACCCCTCACAGTTCTCTGTAAGGAACCCCTCACAGTTCTCTGTAAGGAACCCCTCACAGTTCTCTGTAAGGAACCCCTCACAGTTCTCTGTAAGGAACCCCTCACAGTTCTCTGTAAGGAACCCCTCACAGTTCTCTGTAAGGAACCCCTCACAGTTCTCTGTAAGGAACCCCTCACAGTTCTCTGTAAGGAACCCCTCACAGTTCTCTGTAAGGAACCCCTCACAGTTCTCTGTAAGGAACCCCTCACAGTTCTCTGTAAGGAACCCCTCACAGTTCTCTGTAAGGAACCCCTCACAGTTCTCTGTAAGGAACCCCTCACAGTTCTCTGTAAGGAACCCCTCACAGTTCTCTGTAAGGAACCCCTCACAGTTCTCTGTAAGGAACCCCTCACAGTTCTCTGTAAGGAACCCCTCACAGTTCTCTGTAAGGAACCCCTCACAGTTCTCTGTAAGGAACCCCTCACAGTTCTCTGTAAGGAACCCCTCACAGTTCTCTGTAAGGAACCCCTCACAGTTCTCTGTAAGGAACCCCTCACAGTTCTCTGTAAGGAACCCCTCACAGTTCTCTGTAAGGAACCCCTCACAGTTCTCTGTAAGGAACCCCTCACAGTTCTCTGTAAGGAACCCCTCACAGTTCTCTGTAAGGAACCCCTCACAGTTCTCTGTAAGGAACCCCTCACAGTTCTCTGTAAGGAACCCCTCACAGTTCTCTGTAAGGAACCCCTCACAGTTCTCTGTAAGGAACCCCTCACAGTTCTCTGTAAGGAACCCCTCACAGTTCTCTGTAAGGAACCCCTCACAGTTCTCTGTAAGGAACCCCTCACAGTTCTCTGTAAGGAACCCCTCACAGTTCTCTGTAAGGAACCCCTCACAGTTCTCTGTAAGGAACCCCTCACAGTTCTCTGTAAGGAACCCCTCACAGTTCTCTGTAAGGAACCCCTCACAGTTCTCTGTAAGGAACCCCTCACAGTTCTCTGTAAGGAACCCCTCACAGTTCTCTGTAAGGAACCCCTCACAGTTCTCTGTAAGGAACCCCTCACAGTTCTCTGTAAGGAACCCCTCACAGTTCTCTGTAAGGAACCCCTCACAGTTCTCTGTAAGGAACCCCTCACAGTTCTCTGTAAGGAACCCCTCACAGTTCTCTGTAAGGAACCCCTCACAGTTCTCTGTAAGGAACCCCTCACAGTTCCCTGTAAGGAACCCCTCACAGTTCTCTGTAAGGAACCCCTCACAGTTCTGTATAAGGAACCCCTCACAGTTCTCTGTAAGGAATCCCTCACAGTTCTCTGTAAGGAACCCCTCACAGTTCCCTGTAAGGAACCCCTCACAGTTCTCTGTAAGGAACCCCTCACAGTTTTCTGTAAGGAGCCCCTCACAGTTCTGTATAAGGAAACCCTCACAGTTCTCTGTAAGTAACCCCTCACAGTTCCCTGTAAGGAACCCCTCACAGTTCCCTGTAAGGAACCCCTCACAGTTCCCTGTAAGGAACCTCTCACAGTTCTCTATAAGGAACCCCTCACAGTTCTCTATAAGGAACCCCTCACATTTCCCTGTAAGCAACCCCAGTTATACTCATTGGTACTCAAGGTATACTTTGGTCACGTCCTTGCTTTGGTGTGTCATTGGTATCCTGTGTGGTGTAAGTAGAAGTGTGTTCATATCTCCCACAGTTGTCAATGTCAGCAGCCATTATTGACTGTCTCCTCCAGATCCTGTCACCCCTCTCCGCTCTGTACTTGTCTTTGCCTGTCCCAAGAGGAGCCCGGGTTCCCCCTGCAGTCGTCCCATTTCATGCCTTCCTTTGCTCTGTGAGTATCTCAGTTTCTCCTTGTGTTTCATAAATTTGATTGCAACCATCTTGAGGGGCAGTGTCAGCCATTCTGTATAGCGTCTTCAATTAAGGTTTGCACCATTTTCTTTCTCATTGTTAGACTGAAGGTAAGGGTTTTATGGAAATTGTGAAATAAGTAAATGCCCATGTTATTCTGTTTCCTCTGGTATGTGGAATCCACAGAACATGGATCATGATGGTAATCTCCAATACTTTACTGAGGGAGAATGTCAGATTTCTACACTCTAAAGAGACTGGGTTTCCCTGTTCATATTCTATTCTGTAAGAGTGAGTCTAAACAGGCCACACTTTAGTGAGAGCTAGTATCTGTATATACTGCTTGTAGGGACGTTTACCTCTGTTCCTGTTGTTTCTTTAATGGTTTGTTTAGTAGCAACTCATATATAATTACAATTAAAATCCATTATTTTATTATATGCTTTGCTGCTGTTTCAAGATTTGGTTATTGAAAACCCCACACCATCTTTCTCTAGATCTTTGACAGGCTCAATCCTTTTATTTTTATTAATGACTTTTAGGCATCTTAAAAGTGCTTGGAAGAGCTGGGCATGTAGGTCAGTAGAGATGCTTGTGCAGTGTACACAAGAGCCCAGCTTTGAAGCCTAGAATCAGAAATCAAATCAAGTAATGCTTCTTGGATTACCGTGTGTGTGTGTGTGTGTGTGTGTGTGTGTGTGTGTGAAGGTCAAAGGACAGCCTCAGGTGTTGTTTTCAGTTGCTATCCAGTTTGTGTTTTGGCTAGCCAGTGAGCCTCAGGGCTTCCCACCTCCATCTCCCAAGCCCTGGGATTCCACGTGTGCACCATCATGCCCAGTATCTGGGGCTCAAACTCAGTTTCTCAGGGTCACACAGCCAGCACTTTCCTGACCAAGCCGCCTCCCCAACCCTCCAGGAGCATATTTTTAACTAAGGATGGTCAAAGTTGCTTGAGGCTACTCTTGTGTTTTCCCTGTCCCAGTAGTAGAATAAAAAGTATTAGCCTGTTAAATAAGCTATTCTTGAGGTGCCCTGAGTTCCACCAATGAACATCATACCAGCCATTCCTCTGTAAAACGCACAGAGCCCTTCAGCTTCAAGACTCTCACCTTCCATCTCTTTCTCAACAAAATGCTTGTGATGAGGAAAAATTATCCTAATGTGAAACTAAAGAACTACGACCCCCGTGTAACCTGCTGTCTATGGCAGACGAATAGGCACTAACGATCATGTTCGATAAGATCCTTATGTACTGGTAAAAGATTGCATCTCATCTGTCTAGCTTTAGCTTGGGGAGAGGTTGGGAAGGTGGGAGCAGATCGTGAAGAGTTAATGGGGTCTCAGTAGATAAGTTTTTATAAACTTCTTTCTCTTCAATAAAGACTTGTCTTGCACTGGGCGTGGCAGTGCATGCCTTTAATCCCAGCACTCAGGAGGTAGAGGCAGGTGGATCTCTGTGAGTTCAAAGCCAGCCTGGTCTACATAGCAAGCTCCAGGCCATCTGGGACTAAAGGGAGACCCTGTCTCAAAAAGACCAAAAACCAAAAACCAAAAAAGAAAAAGAACTTGTTTTGCATTTTGCTGTCATTAAATACAGCTATTCCTAAATTTTCAGTCACTTAATTAAGTTCACCCACAAAACCACATGTATCCTTCCTTTGCCCAGTCATAGCTTGATGTCTAGCAGCCCTGCCTTGCCCTTGCTGAGCCCTGCATACCTCCAGGGCACGTGAGCATTATCTCTTATAAATCTGAATCCCCAGCAAGGAGGTCACAGGTCCCATGCTGGACTGGCTGGTCCTTGCCTTCCCTGGATGAGGTTGCAAGGTCTTCCGGGAGGAGAACCTGAAAGCACACATGCTCTCTGTCTGTATGTCTGCCTTCCTTCCTTCCCAGCTCCTGTCTCCACTGCATGGGCCTCTGATAGCCTGAAGACACAGGCTGCACCAAGCCACAGAGACACTGAAGGTGCTGAGCCACGCCTGCTCTCCCTGAGGACTCAACAGGGGCCTTTCGAGGAAGCTTCCAGAGGAAGATTTCTGCACCTGCCTTGTATGGCTCATGTGATGATCAATGACTCGGAGGGGTCCTTCATCCCTTTCCAGGCCTTTGTAGGCATAATCTGGAGAAGACTGGTTTCAAGTCACTCCTCCCACTTCTGAGGGATGTGATCTGAATGTTCTCATCACAACAAGAGGTTTCAGAGGAGCTGAGTGTGCTCTGGGAGGCTGGGTGCCAGCTCTCTCTGTGCATTACATGCATGTGTCTGGGCCAGTGTGCACACCCATGTCCCCATATATGGAGGCCGAGCAGGAAGCACAGTGTCTTCCTCTGCCATTTTCTGTCTTTTTACCATGAGACAGGGTCTCTCACTGGACCAGATGCTGCCATATCTGTGAGGGTGGCTGTTGGTCAGCTCTTGGGATCTGCTTCTCTCTGACCCTTGATGATGGAGCTGTAGACACATGTGGCCATGCAGCTCTTGATGTGGGTGCTGGGATCTAAACTCAGCTCCCATGCTTACAGGTCAGGTACTCTTATCCACAGTTCTTTGTTTTGAATAAAAAGGATAAATAACTTCAATTTTGTTGTCACTTTAAACAAAGCCTTGGTCTGGTGTCAAGAGACTTCAACAAGCAGAGTCAGCCCTCTGACCATGCAGGGCACAATAAATGAGAACAAGTTTCCTCATCTGCAAGCTGGATAGTTACATCTCTTCAAGCATCCTGCAGCTTATTTCAAGAAACATGGGAAAATGAAAAAGTGCTTATTTTGGAGAGAAACATGAATACACTGAAAAGGATCAGCTCCCATTGGATGCCAGGACTCGGCAGCTTAGACTGAGCAGACAGAGTTAGTGAAGAGACTGGTGGCTCTTCTCACATGGACTGGGGAAGAGAAGGAGGTAGAGGAGGAGGAGAGGGAGCAGGAAGGGGGAGAGGAGGAGGAAGAGAAGGAGGGGAAGTAAGGGAAGAGGAGGAGAGGTGGAAGAGAAGGAGTGGAAGGATGAGGAGGAAGAAGAGGAGGAGGGGAAGGAAGGGAAGAGGAGGGGAGGAGGAAGAAGGGGACAGGGAGGAGGAGAGGGAGGAGGAGGGGAGCAGGGAGGAGAAAGATAGAGAAGAAGAGGAGGAAGAGGAGGAGGAAGATGGACAATCAGCAGAGACTGTGCCCCAGGGCCCCACTCTCGAGACCTAGGGCAGCATCTCAGACATGTCCAGGATGACTGCCAGAGCCCCAGTTGTGCCTCTACATCCTCCGTTCCCTGTCCTCATGACAATGGAACATCTTCCTCTGCACAGTCCCAAGGTCTCCACATCTGACGTCTAGTCCATATCCTCTCCTAACTCCCACAGCACTGCCGCTCAGCTTTGGTTATGTCCAACAGGGGCTTGGTAGAATGTGGATTTCGGAACTCAGGAGCCTAGGAACCATCTGCCCAACCAGAGCTGCACTTGGCCAGGTTTGAGGCACTCTGAGACCACCCAGAGTGAGGCCAGGGCACCAGGAGAGCCAAGCTCCTTTGCTGGGCATTCAAGGCTTCAAAAATCTCAGCTACTTCCTGGTCTATGTAACAGCTTCTTAGCCCAAGTGTTTTGGCTCAGTCCAACAGGAATGAGGGATGCCATAAAACTTTAGGAAGCAGGTGGCATGTGACAGGTCCTCCAGCCCATCTTCCTTCCCTTCACCCGGGATGCTTTCCAGACCTGGGCAGCTCTTGAAAGGTTACCCTTCACTCAACAATCACTGCCTGGGAACTTCTGGGTATAAATGTCAGGGAAAGCCAACCAAGTAGAGGGTCCTAGAAGTGCAGCCAGGATTTGGAAGAAGGTCAGTTTCTACCAGGATTGTACACACACGTGAGGAAAGGCATTCCATTCTAGGTGGGAACCTAGAATTAAAGAACGTGCTGTCTACATCCTGTGTAAACTACATGAAGGTAAAGGCTAGATCAAAAGTAGGTCATCAAGAGGACTTCAAAGGTCTGCCAAAACATAGAAGCCTTGCTCCTGATAAAGAAGAAGAAGGTGGAAAATTAGGGGACCATGGCAATGCTCATTTCATGGGAAGAAAAAGCAACAGCCTGCTGAGGTTCCAATGTCAACTCAGTCCTCTCTCCCTCATTCCTTCCTTCCTTCCTTCCTTCCTTCCTTCCTTCCTCTTCTCTCTCCCCTCCCTCCCTCCCTCCCTCTCTCTTTTGAACTCACATTGTAATTCAGTCTAGCCTTGAATTCCTGATCCTCCCACCTCACCTCCAAAGAGCTAGCATCAGTGGTGAATGCCACCATGTCCGGTTATGTTTCTCAACTGTGTGGTCTCAGACAATTATTTCATTTCTGTAGACCTCACTTTACACAGCTATGATGTCTTCATGACAAAGATTGTCGACAATTACACAATGTGGTGTTGATGATTAAATTCTAAATATTCAAAGTCCTTATGACTTTGGGAAATTAGGATTGTCCTGTGTGCTAGGCAGCTCTCATCTCTACAACTACTGACACCCAGTACCCCTGATGGGCTCACTGGAAGGCTGTGTGGAAGCCTGTGGTGGTGGTTGGAGGGTGGCAAACTGCTTACATTATGGCTAGAAAGCACAAAGCTAGGGGAAGGGTCTCAGACCCCTAGTTCCCTAAGGACCTCCCACTGGACCACCCTTCCTGAGAGTTTTACCACCTTGCAGGAGTCCCCCCACCTGGCAAGCATCCCTCCATAGGGGTGAGAGGAAGAACCAAACCTATACCCAGGCCCTGTGGACATTCACACCCAAACTGTAGCAGATTTCCTCTCCAAAAGAAAAAAAAACCAGCCTCTTACAGGATGATGTGTTATGCCCAGATCACTGGAACCCCCAAAAGACCACCAGGACATGAGGCTCCAATGTAAATACAAAGAGTCTTTAATTCAAGCTCAAGCTTGGACCACCACCCTCCTGATGCAGCAGGCTGGTAGAAGTGGTCTCGCAGCTCGGGGGGGTGGGTATCTTTTAAAGGAACCTGGTCTAGGGGAATTTTTCTTTATTGGTTCAGACCAGGCCTGTTTCCCAAGCCTCAGATGTATCTGGTGAACTTCAGCCTGGGGGAAAGTGAATACCACCAGGCCTGTTTCTCAATGCCCCTGATGCATCTGGTGGACTTTTGCCTGGGAAAGGTGAATGCTTAACCTTTGGTTGTCCAGAGTGGATCTGGAATTAACTCTGTCTCCTCATTCCCCCATTCATTTTCTTGTTACTTGAGAGGTCAATCTTGCTCTCTCTTTGCCGAGCTTAAACAGAAGTATTCTGGTCTACATTAACATACTGGCTGCTTAGGTGGTGTGGATCAAGTTGGGTATAATGTATCCTTAAGGTCATTAGCTGAATTTCCCCGAATCTTTGTCTCATAAAGGCAACTAACCTATTCAGTATACATGGTCCCAGGGTTAGTAATAACATTCACCCCTTGAGTAGTATACTGGGAGGCTAATCTTAGACTCCATCTTTTTCCTCAGGGGAGTCATATACAGGGCATAACTGGTAATGGAATTTACCCACTAGTTAATAAGTCCGACAAGTCAGTTAAGGATGCATGGGCCAACAAATGACCCACTCAATAGATGGACCAAAGAGCTGAACAGAGACTTCACAAGTGAGGAATTAGAGATGGCTGAGAAACACCTTAAGAATTGTTCAACATCACTAAGCATTAAGGAAATGCAAACCAAACCCCTTTAAGATATCATCTTACTCCAATAAGACTGGCTAGGATCAAGAAAACAAATGATACCAACTGCTGGAGAGGTTGGGGGAAGAGGGAACACTCATCCACTGCTGGTGGGAATGTAAACTCATACAGCCACTATGGAAAGCATTGTGGAGAACACTTGGAAGACTTGGAATGAACTTGCCACCCGACCCAGCCATACCATTCCTGGGTATGTACCCTCAAGATTCACCTCACTGCAAAGATACATGCATTGCCATGTTTATTTCAGCTCTCTTCACAATAGCAAGGAGCTGGAACCAACCCAAATGCCCCTCAACTGATGAGTGGATAGAGAAAATGTGGTACATCTACACAATGGAGTTCTATGCAGCAGTAAAGAAAGATGACATCATGAGCTTTGCAGGAAAATGGCTGGAGCTAGAGGACATCATGCTGAGTGAAGTAACACAGTCCCAGAAAAACAAACGCAAAAACTGTGGTTTCTCTTATAAAGGGTGTACACCAGTTCTTATTTTGTTGTTGCTTATGACATTCTCCTGACACACTATAGGACATAAGCTTGTGCATTCTCTGTGAGTTATTCATCCAAAAAAAACGGGAGGATCTAATAGCCACAATAGGATTGTGGTGATATATATCAGACACTTGGCTGCCACTGTTTGGCAAAGTATCTTTCCAGCTGTTAGTGTAGCTGAGTTTTGATGGAGGAGTCTTCTTGGTCCAAGCGAGACCAATATTTTGCTTTGATTTTGCTTAGTAGTGGGCCCTTTGGTAAACCACTCTCTACATTTCAAGGCCGTTGTACACGCTAGCAAGTGACGGTTCTTCATGAACGATGTTTTTCAACACATGCCAAACCAGGGTCCCTTCGACAACAGGACTACTCCTGTGATACGGTTACTAGTTTACTCCTGTGTATCCAGGCTATAGTTTCCACATTATGAGGCAAAAGAGGCCTTTTATAATGTTGTGGGGGGGGGGCGGGTTTGAATCACACCTAGCCAACATCTCCTCAGGCCAAATTAATATGCTTGCTGATGTCATTAAGAAGCTTTTCCTTTAGTAATATACGTTTTTGCTTAATTACGACCCAACTTATAACCACTATCTAGCTTTGGAATTTGGCTCTAGATAGATGTATTAGGGTTCTCTAAAGAACAGAAACGGAACGATAATAAGCTATATACAATTTATTGATTGCTCCGCTCACGTGGAAAGAGTTAAGGAGTCCACAGTAGCTGCGCCCAACTACTGAAGGCCCGAGAGAATCCAGGAACTGCTCAGTCTGCAAGGCCGGATGTCCAGTAGTCCCAATCCAGTGCTGAGGAGGCCGATGGATTCCAGAGATCTGCCAGTCTCAGTACAGCCTGGGATCCCGAAAGAGTTGATCACAGAGCAAGCAAACTCACCAGATGAGAAGGCAAGCCGCAGGAGAAAAGAGGGACCAGCTCCTTCTGCCTGTGGCCTTCTTATACTGCCTGCTGCAGAAGGTAACACCCACAATTTGGGGTGGGCATCCGGGTTGAGCGGTCCAATCAGAAGACCCTTCAGTCCAGTCAGGTGGACACTCAGGATTAACCATCACAGAGCCACCCCTTGTAAACTTGACACCCAATAAAAATAGCCTCTCCTTAATTATGCTTAAATGTCAATTGCAAATGTGGCAGGGTCAGTAATCCACCTAACAGGTTTAAGTTATCTCATGGGCAATAGCAAGCATATATCTTAAAGTAGGGCGATAAGGTCCTGAGAAGAACTAGTCCTTCAGTATCTAATAACCAAATATGACAAAACTTAACACAATCTCAGTGCACATTCAAAAGGGAACAACAAAAGTATCACTTAAATAATATATATATAATATATATATATATAGATATATATATGAGCACATTCTTAACCAAATAGGACAAAAAGGTTAATATCTATTAGAATCCAATTCATTTCTGCAACTTTCTGCAACTGGTCCCATGGTCACATCAACTGATATTTATGACTACCTTCTGTTCTTACAACCCTACTTCTACCCATTCTGTATTTTTCATCTCCACCATCAGCAAGCACATCGGCAGGTCTTGGCTCTTTCCCTGGAGGAGTGACCCATACCTTCACCCTGAAGGGTCTGGGCCATTTATTGTCTGTTCTGGTTTGGGTTGTTGGATTTTTCCATTGACCTTAATCATGGACATGGTAGCACCAGAAGGCGCCCTAAAGCATCTCCTGCCTTCCAAACATAATTTCCTTGCCCCCTTGTGGAGAAAAAAGTCCAATTTCCCCATTCCCCCTGATAGTCGCGGATAAATCATCCTCCTAATACTGTTTTCCTTCTTAGCCTGTTGCTTAAAGGCAGTAGAAGCCCAAAGTGGCCAGGGAAGTTTTAGCTTTTCCAGTTCAATTGAAAGTTTGCTGTATCTCCTGGCAAAAGCATTCCCCCCATTGGAGCCAAAAACATCTAGACCAGCAGAACGAAAGGTCGTGGGTACAGGAAGCAAAAATTTTCCTACTGGGTCACTAGGGTGATAGTGAGTGGAATCTCCCCTTCCACCCCATTGGTTCCGGACCCATGAATTCTGGCTATAGGAGAACAGTACCATATAGTGGACTCTGATTCAAAGCAAGACTGCTTGCTGGAGAACTTGCCCAGCCCTCCAGGGTATTGCTACCTAATTGGCACTGTAACTGTGTCTTCAAGAGGCCATTCCATTGTTCTATCAAGCCAGCTGCTTCTGGGTGGTGGGAAATGGTAAGACCAGTGGATACCATGACATGGGCCACAGTCGCACTTCTTGGCTGTGAAGTGATTCCTTGGTCAGAAGCATGCTTGAGGAATACTGTGAGGTGGATAAGGCATTCTGTAAGTCCCTGGAGGTAGTTTTGGCAGAAGCATTATGGTGCAGAAAAGGCAATCCATAACCAGAATAAGTATCTATTCCTGTAAGGCAAAACGCTGTCCACTCCATGATGGAAGTGGTCCAATGTATGTCAACAGGTGCTGCCGACAGGTTCGACGCAGGCACCTAGGGGAATACACCATATCGGGGGCTCAATGTTGGTCTCTGCTCTTGGCAAATTCTGGCAACTCGGATCCGCAGCTGTAGCCAGATCACGCCTTGGTGAGTGGAAGTCCATGCTGTCGAGCCCGATGCATAACCTCCATCTCTGCCACCATGACCACTTGTTCATGGGCCCATTGAGCAACAACAAGGGATAGTGGGGGGCTGATCTTCCAAGACGAGTACACGATCGATGTGTCTCCTTTACTTTTTAAATTTCATCCTCTGCTGAGATCACCTTTTGATGAGCATTTACACTGAACACAAGTATCTTCATCCTTGCACCATTCAAGGCTCTACCTCCAATCTTCTACCCTCAAAGTCTTTCTCCCACATTTTCCAGTCATGCTCCTTCCAAGTCCCTGACCATCCACACAAACCATTGGCTACAGCCCCATGAATCAGTATATTCATCTACCTCTGGCCATTTCTCAGAGCTGGTCGCACTGCCCGGCTACTGCACAACCTGTGCACTGCCGTGTTCGCTCCACTGCCCCCTTTAGACTCTTCCTTCACCAGTTCCTTGGTTTGTTTCAGATGGCTGTAATGCTGCACTGTCCACCTCTGGGTGGTGCCTGCATACGCGTGGCGAACCTCATCAGAACCAGCGCCCTAGTCTTCCTTTCTCTTCTCAGTCACCTGATCTACTGCAAACGCCCATGAGCAATAGGTGCATGCTTAGCCAGGGAGCATTGTAACGGGTGGGAACCATAGGCATTGGGCAACTTCTTCATGTACGTTTGCTTGACCTCAGGGCCTGCCGGCCCTTCCATATGTACCACTTCATTTGACTAATGGACTTGTTCTGTGCACGTCCTACTTTTGCTGGTGGGTCAGATAAACCCAGCTCATGATGGGCAGCTCAGGTCACATGGTGACTTGGTGGCCCATTGTCAAACGTTTCAGTTTCCACTAAGGCCCAATAGCAGGCTAAGAGTGTCTTTCGAAAGGAGAGATATTTGTTTGCAGATAAGTAGAGCGTGCTCTACAAAATCCCAAGGGTCCTTGTGATTCCCTTATGGAGGCTGCCAAGACTCAGAAGCATCTCTATCTGCACTGATACTCAAGCACCATTGGGTCTTGGATCATATGGCCCATAGGGCGAGAGCAGCCTGCACTAGCCTGGACCTTTTGAAGAGCCTTTCCTGTTCCAAGCCCCACTCAAAGTTTGGTCCTTCCGATACCTGATATTGGGTCTAGTAACACACCCAGTGAGGATTGTGCTGCCTCCAATCCAAAGGCCCACCAAATGTTGTGCGTTTCTTTCTTGGTGGAGGGCGGGCCAGGTGCACACGTTTATTCTTTACTTGCTTAAGGTTGTCTCTGCATGCTCCACACACACACTGACCTCC
>VZQC01015484.1:1033349-1043491 GCA_009823505.1 Rhizomys pruinosus
GATTAGCATACCATCCAAGCATCTGTGTCTATGCTCACAGCTTAGCTTGACATAATAATTGGTACTGCTTAAATGCCTGTACATCCAATAGCTTGTGCTTTGTTAGTATGACTAAAAAGGGTATCACTGGGAAAGCTGTCAATCCATGAAGGGAAACAACCTGAACAGACTGGAGTCCAAAATGCCAACTCCAAAGAAATTAGTGTTTTCTTCTCACCCACTTCTGCCCCTTTCCCAAAGCCCAGGGAACAAACTGCGGAAGAGGAGGCATAGTAGATTGTAAGGGCTGAGGAGAGATAGGGATGAATCATGAGACTACAGGAATATAGTCTGGACTCCTGATTGATCAACATGCCTGTGCATACAAGCTTCTCCAACTGGACTATGGGAACCTTGGGTTGTTCAAAATTTGGACATAGATACTTGCAAAATGCTCCAATTACCTAATTGTATGACATACTAAGTAACATCAATGTTATCTGCAAACAACTGTGTCATTATATTGTAGAATCCCTTAAAAAATAAACTAAAAAAAGGAAACAAAACAACAACCACTCCAACAACAACAACAACAGAAAGGATTGCATGAAAGAACTGACTGAAACAGTGAACTTCTGCTCAAAACAGTCAACTTCCACGTGGAGAATATTGAGAAAGACTGAGAAAGAGACGAAACGCATGTTTGGCAGAATGCATGAGCTCTGGTGGGCTGGGGGGATAGGGTGGGGGACACAGGTCTAGATTTGATTATATATATATTTAAAGGATGCATGGGCCACAAGTCAGAGGAACCAGAAAGACAAGTTTACTGGCAGATCCAGGAAGCCTTCAGCTCTCAGCCGAGAAAGAAACTGGCTCCTTTGGTGTGTCTTGACCCTAAACTGCCTAGCCAATTTTTAGCTCCTACTTATATCACATTATCCTCTGAGGAGGATACCCCACTTCCCAGGAGGTAATTGGAGTGCCAACTGCTCTGACTTCTTCCATGCTGAAAAGGGGCATAGGAGGTGGTGACTGGGGTACCCTTGCTCAGTGCATCTATTTAAAAGACCCCAAAAAGAATGGCTATAGAGAGAACAAAATCCTTGTCCAGTGCCTGTGAAGGCAAGAGTAGCTAGGTACATTTTCTAAGGAGGGAGCCAAGAAAGGAGCAGGGTGAATTGAATGTCCAACTTAAAAGTCCATTAGAATCTCTCAATGAGGGTTTCCAAGGCATTCATTATTTGGCTTCTCCTTTTGTTCATTTATCCATGGTATCTGGACTCAGCATCTGCTTTCCAGGAATTTTCAATAGTTATGGAGTGAGTTTTCCCTTAGGTAACTGCTTAAGCAGAAAGAGGAAACTTTATTATTTGATAACAACAGATCTCATATGACTTTAAATGACTTAAAATCTAGTGTTTTGAGGCACAATCTTTCAGACTTTAAAGGAAATATAATGATTACTTATGTTTTTTGTTATACTCTTCCTCTTGGGTGTCTAAGTCCATATAGTTATCCCAGATTAATCAACTTTTGTTTGCTCAAGGTCAGTTGAGAATCTGGTCCTCAGGGGCCACTCAGACTTTTGGGGGAGAGGCCTCTGGTTCCTCTCAGCTTTTCATTTACCAGTTCCATCCACACAAGGACAAAGTCAGGTCTTTCTAGACCAGGCTTCGCTTTTTGAAGACTTTCTTCTTTACAGACTGGACACTGGCTAGAGTCTCATTAGTGGGTCTCCAAGACCTCCCTGCCTAGGAGGACTGGTGACTCTCAATTGCAGGGCATTTCAAGAGATGCCCCCAGACATAGTCCCCCAGGACTGGTCGACCTCAGAGGGCAAGGAACAAAGTCGTTCCTTAGGTCCCTCAGCTGAATTGGTATGGGAATTTAAGTATGGTCGTTATCCACTCAGAAAGGCTAAGTTACACCAGCCTAACACCTTCAATTACTGTATAATATTCTAGATAAGGCTTGAACAAAAGTTCAAGCAGCCTTGTATAATATTGACTGGAGGAGGGACTTAACACCATACGTTAAGCAGGCATAACCCACAAGATCGAATTAAACAATTTCAGGCTTATTTTAAATGTAAAACTGTTCACTACAGTTACTACAAACAGGAACAATCTTTTTCTTTTTCAGACCTTTATCCTGATTTATAGTTTCCCCAGAAAGACAGGAGTTGTAACACATACCAGAAGACAGGAAATAAACTGATAAGGATTACCAAGTCCATCCAAATTGTCTTCTTTTAGACTTCATGCAGTTGGTTCAGGAAGATAGAATCTAGTTTTTTGAAACAAATTATCTGGTTAGGTTAAAGGAAATATCAAAAGCAACTCTTGTAAGAAACATAAACTACATTTTCAGTAGCCATAGGTAACCCACCATTTGCCTGTGCCCATTTAATTTAAACCTGTAACAGCAAGTCAGTTTCAAGCCAGGAGAGAAGTGAAAATTAACAACTCTGTATATTCACAATCCTATTCAGGCCACTAGTAAACTCACTTGAGTGTTTATACCAATTTAACTTAATACAGGTATCTTATCATTTTACTAAACCTTGAAGTGCCATGCAATATGCATGTAAAGCTTGGAAAAAAACCAAACACTCTTAAACAAACCTTGACTAGATATACATTTTGATTTTTAAACTAGTTGACTGAACATTAGAAAATTAAGCTTATTTATATAGTGTCCTTTTTACCTGTCACAACAAATCTCAGACTTTTATCACTTGCATAGACTTTTTATCATCTTTACATAAATCCTTACTAAAAATACATTTTTAACATCTTTTACCTTTTTTATCCTTTTTAATACCATGAGACATAACATTCATAAACAGATTAGCCCTTAATTGTGCAGATTTACTAATTAATGTAATGAGATGGGATAGTTATCTCAGATACAATAGTTTGAAAAATCACAGAAATGCTCAATAAAAATTGAGCTCTTAGTTTCAAACATCTAAGGACTAAACACTCTCTATATCCACCCAGGTAACCATGCCACTTGCTTTATGGCAGGGATGCAAATGGTCAATGACAAACAGTTTCACACAGCAACTTTTTAAACTTTCCTTTTGGGCCAAAGAATATGTCTATGAGGATTCAAGTAGTCCTGTTAGGCCTCCAACAGCAGATTGTGAAGGGGCCTAAAGTCTGCTCTTCCTTCCCACATACAATGTCAGACACAAAATCTGTCATGTTACATTTTACATTTTGAAATATGGAAGAATATGTTAAATACTTTTAAGGCATTTATTTATTAAAAAATTCTCTGTCAAGATTTCACATTTGCTTAAAATTCGATTCAGTTTTTATATGTCACTGAGGTTGCCACCACAATGCCACAGAAAAAAATACCTTTTCCATCAGTCAGTGTGACCAGCATCCACATGGAGAGCCCCATGGTCAGCCTCTGTAACCAACTAGATGCTAATACTGATCTACTACAAGGTAGTAGCTCCTAACTCAAACTCAATGGAAAAGGAGTGAAACTCTGCAGAGTGCATTATTAAGAAGAGGGATGTTTAACAGTTTTAGCTCACATGACAGTTTACTTGCTATCAAGTAAATCATTAACATTAGATGCAAGCCTATTCATTTAAACAGCTCCATAAAACAAATATGTTTAACTGGTTTCAAACTCAAAACTTCATCAACTTGATGAAAACTCTAAATTAGAGATGAAAACTTAAATCAGAGTAAAATATGACTCTTTTTTTTGAGATGGTAATTTTTATTCTCTGCCATTATATGTTGAAAATATGCAATTTGTATTTTTTTTTTTACTTTATAGGAGATTACAGTTAGATGATGTTAAACTTTCTTTTTTTAAAATTTTTATTGATGCTTTGTGCATTTCGTACATCATTTTTCAATTCAGATCAGGCATATTTCCCTTTCCCTTCCCCCCTACCCCCACCCCATCCCAGATCATGTAGTCTGCCATAACTGTCCTGCATCTTTCTCTCAGTTTTTTTTTTTCTTTTTTAGCTATAAGTGATAATCCATGAGTACAAGCATCCTTCGTGCAAAACCAATCTGCAGGCTGTTGTGCCCAAACCCCCACAGCCCCACCATCCAGTGGGGGGTGACAGGTTGTTTGTTCAATCAAGTTGATCAAATGAGTGTCCAGACTACATTGCTGTAGAGTTTATACAGTCAACATAACAACACTTTAATCTTCACAATTTATGAAGTACTGAGGTCGTCTAGCTGTTAGGGAAATTTTCCTATTTTTAATTTGGGATTAATTTGGGTCAGTTATTTGTTTCTGCCTCAGAAAATTCAACAGTAAATACTTTACATTTTAAAAACCATCTGGGCCATCTGGGATAGATTTTTGTAAACACATGCTTCCTTTTTTTTTTTTTTTTTTTTTTCCTCATTCTTTTGGTCTTTTTGAGACAGGGTCCTAGCTAGCCCTTATGATTGCACTGATAGACCTGAACTTGCTCTGTAGACCAGGCTGGCCTTGAGCTCACAAGAAATGCCTGCTTAATAACTACCTCCTGGCCTCCTGGTGCTTACCACAGGCTGTGTTTCTACACACTGACTGTATAGAAAGAAGAGGCAGAGCAAACCCACCCCAAGTACACCTCAGCCTAGGCACTGTGCCTGGTCCCTGTATTTAATGGGGAGACATGAAAAAAAAAAAAAAAAAGAAAAAAAAAAAAAAAAAAAAAGAACTACCTCCTAAGGACTGGGATTAAAGGTGTGTGCCACCACACCTGGTCCCAAGGGGCAACAAAACTTCCCCACCCAAAACAAAAGCCAGTTCAAGAATTCATTTCCAGCCCTGAATCTGGTCCACAGAGGTCTCAAAAAATAGATAATTCCATTAAACAATCAACTCAGAGGTTAATTCCCATAAAAATTACCACCTGTTGTGAAGCATTTGATAGACTCAGAGACAATAAATTTAGAGATGTCTATAATATCCAAATTTTAGTCCTTTAAATGCATTTTTAAATATCAATTTTTAAAGTTTTCACATGCATATCTAGTCTGGCATGCCAAAATGAGTGATTCTGTGCACATAAAGGATTGAAACTTGAAGTGGCCACTTTGACAGAACCAACATGAGACAATTATAATGACTGAATTACAACAACACACAAAACTGAGAGGCAGGCTTAGACACACGTAAGTTGCTTCCATTAGTCACTAAAGTGGCTACCTTCCCTGTAGTCTAAACAGCATTAGTTTGGGGAGTTGGATTTGGAGAAGGGAAGGGTTAAGAAGTAGTCAGTCCCATAATGTCTGTCAAAGTCTGATAAACACCGAGAACAGTCAACACAAGACACAAAACAGACAAACCAACACTCAGGTCACTGTGCGACCGAAGACACAAAAAAATACAGTTGCTTGGTTTTGGCTGGGCAGGCACGTCATCTGCCTCTGCATTAAAAAAAAAAAAAAGCAAACTCATTCTGTTGGGTGGGCACCTGATCCACCTCTGCACTGATTCTGTTGGGCAGGCACCCTCATCTGTCTCTGACCTGTTCAGTTTCTGACCCACCAGTGCGCCCACTTTAGGCCACCTGTAGCTGAAGTTTCCTGCTGCCTCAAGGTCTGATTGAAACAAGAGCACAGAGAAGACAAAAGACAGAGGACAAGACTGAGACACTTACTGACCAGTATTAGACTCTTCGGATCAGGGTCCTGAGGGTTTGGGGGATTCTGGATGGATGAGCCCCCATATGTTATGCCCAGATCACTGGGACACCCCCAAAACACCACAAGGACATGTGGCTCCAATGTAAGTACAAAGAGTCTTTAATTCAAGCTCGAGCTTGGACCACCACCCTCCTGATGCAGCAGGCTGGGAGAAGCGGTCTCGCAGCTCGGGTGGTGGGAGGATCTTTTAAAGTAACCTAATCTAGAGGAATTTTTCTTTGTAGGTTCAGACCAGGCCTGTTTCCCAAGCCTCAGGGATGTATCTGGTGGACTTCAGCCTGGGGGAAAGTGAATACCACTGGGCCTGCTTCTCAATGCCCCTGATGCATCTGGTGGACTTTTGCCTGGGAAAGGTGAATGCTTAACATTTGTTTGTCCAGCGTAGAGGTCTGGAATTAACTCTGTCTCCTCAGATGTACCTGTATTAACACATGTGCACTACCTGGGTGATATGTTAGATGGGGCTTAAAGTACTATTTATTTCAAGGGCTTCTATTATAGTAGAGAAAATGGAAGCTCAGAGTGTCTAAGTAACCAGGTCAATCCCACACAGCATCCTTTGTGAGCACACCACAGCATTGTGATCCAGGAGAGAGAAGAGGTGAATATCTCTTGCCCATTAAAACCTTAGAAGTCAGCCGGGAAGATAGCAGGCCTAGAAAGCTGGTCCGAACAGCAAGGAGTCACAGGATCTGGAATGGGCATCAGGAGAGGGGCGGCTCTAGACCTTGGAACCTGAGGCCAGTTACTAGTGGCAAGCAGAGGTCCAGGGCAGGTTTGTATTCATCACAGAGCTCCTCAGCTCCATCCAGTCCAGGGGTGGGAGAAAAACACTGGAAGAGCCATAGCCTCTTAAAACAACTGGACTGTTTATGGTCAGGCTTGCCAAGGAGCCAGCACAGTGGGGAACAGACCCTGTAATCAGTTCCGCTCCCCACCCATCCCCAAGGCACCTGCAGTGACATCTGTCACTTCCTAAGCAGCTTAGAATCCTGATGTAGCCAGAAGCAGAGAGCCCGGAGGCCACCTGCACTGTGAGGCCTCACAGCCCTGCCAGTGGCTTTGAAGCCCAGTGTGGAGGCTGCAGGCCTGGGGTTGGGCATCGAGCTCCTGCCTCTGCCAGGCAACCACTGAGCTGCAGCTGGGGCCCTTTTCTGACATGACAATCAGGGAGGGTATTTGAGGGCTGGATTCTCTCCAGAGCTTCCCAGGGCTACCCATGTTGCTAATCACTCCATGGTCTCACAAAAGAACAAGAAGACACAGAGGGGCTGGTCATTAAAAAGACACCTGCTGGGTGCAGGCTTATGGCTTCTGACTGGCTGACGGCCTTTGCTTTGGTCCCTGGGACCTTATACCCAACTGTCTTTCACAAGATTCTTTTTTTTTTTTATTAATTTTATTTATTTCCTTATGTGTATGAATGCACTGTCTGCATGCAAGTTTGTGCACCCGTGTCGTGCAATGCCGCGGAGGTCAGAAGACGGTCCCGGACTCCCCTGGAACTGGAGCTCTCCCGGAATTGGAGCTTCAGACGGTTCTCGGCCGCCATGTGGGTGCTGGGGATCGAACCCGGGTCCTCTGCAAGAGCGGTCGGCGCTCCTAACCGCTAGGCCATCTCTCCAGCCCCTTTCACAAGATTCTTAACTGAAAAAGCTAAGTGCATAATACATGGCTATACGTATCTTAAGGACTAGGAACTAAGTACTCTCCCATGAGAATATGGGTGTTCCCCCCCATGAGATAGCTGTTGATCACCCCCCCCCAAGTAATAGTGAAACTACAGCACCAATGGAGGTAGTTTTTGTGCAACCGATATGGTAGACCTGTGAGATTTCTAGATAGGCTGGCTAGACTCCAGTGGATGAACTTGCACTGAGGGACATTTGGGTAAAATGCTTGACTGGATGGGATTTAACATGTATGTCAGAATACATGAGGCATGGCGGGGAGGCAGTGGGGGCATGGATGGGGGGTCAAATTTGTCTGTTTAAGAATTATTGTACAAAATATACCAAAATCCCAATAAAAATATTAAAAATGAAAATTTTAAAATAGCAAAGCTGGCGCTTATTGGTATAGTGGAATTAGTATATTAGAATACTGAGAATTAAGTGGTTCATTTCTTTGTAAAAAGAAGCTATCAAGTACGTGAACAAGGCTCACCTCTCCTTGCTGTCTCATATACCACACAGAACAAATGTGTTTTCTTGGCCCTGGCGAACTGTCACTTTCCTTTGAAGTTCTGACTAGCTTCAGATGCTTTATCCTCCTATCTCTTTTAGAGTCATGCAGGAGAACTCAAGGGCCCACTACATGTCTTACTGCCCTCGCTCTGTGTGAGACCTCTTATCTTTGAAGTCATGCTTTTCCTATTCATACTAATGTCAGTAGTTTTGCGTTCACTAAGATCCTTTAGTTGTGTCTGTGAGGACGTATGACATGTGTATGCAGTAACCATGGAGGCCAGTAGAACCGTTGGATCCCCTGGAGTTACAGGTGGCCATGAGGTGGCCAACATGGATGTTGGAAACCTAACCTGGGTCCTGCGGAAGAACAGAGTGTTCTCCATTGCTGAGCAATCTCTCCAGCTTATTATTATTATTATTATTATTATTATTATCATTGTATGTTTTACTGTGCTGGGGATTAAATGCAAGGTCATGTCCATGCTAAATCAGGGCTTTCCCACTGAGTGGCCTTCAACACTCAGTTGCTTATTTAAATTCTCCTCAGTTTTGGCAGGACCAACCATCCCATGGTCAGGTCCTCCTTCCTGTAACTCAGTTATGTTTAACTCACATTTATCTTTGACCATTGTTAGTTTCTGTTTTGTCTTTGCTAGCCAGGCCCCTGTTTGGAGTATCCATGTTCATAGAATTCTATGTGGGTTTTCACTGGAAAGTAAAAATGCAAATACAATAGCCCACATGGTTTTCCATGTAAATAACACATGACAGCGGGGTGCAATGCCGCATGCCTGTCATCCCAGCACTCTGGAGTAAAGGTGGGCTGGGAGAGTCCAGAGTTCAGGGGCTTCCCTGGCTGCTGATGGAATTCAAGGCCAGCCTGAGCTACTTGAGACTCTCTCTCAAAGCAAAACAAAACAAAATACAGAAGCAAACTCAGTGCCCTGCACTCAGAGTTGGAGCGATCAATAAGTAGCCAACTCTGGACGCAGCACGGCTGCTCACTGGCTGTAGCTGGCATCTGATTCATGTATTGATTTGTGGACCAGGGAGCTACCAGTACCTAATCAGTCATCCCAATCATAAATATAGCTATATGCGGTCAGTATTATAACTGATCCCAGGTGACTAAAATTAGCACATATTGGCACTACAAGGGAGGACATCTTGAACATCAGATTTATTTTGAATTAAATTAATGCAGTGCATTATCAATCTAAAAGTTCAATAAGTTTAAACACTGCTGCCTTCTACAGCTACACCCCAAACAAATGCCTGGTATTGGAGTTCGTGTGTTGGGGGCTCAGGTTCCAGACCTGCTAGGATCACCTGGAGCAGCCCAGCACTGCTCCAGGCAGGTAAAAACTTAGGAGAGATTGACTCTCAGGGTGCTGGACAATTGATTTGTGGCAGAGGGGCTGGTGGCTGGCGGGCCTAGATCAGAGCCCTAAGCCCTTGAAGGGTGTGGCTGGCCGGCCGGGCCACCCTTCCCCCTTGCAGCCGGAAGTGGCCTTGGGTTTGGGCCTGGCTTGGGTGCCATAGTGAGGTCGTGTGTTGGGGGCTCAGGTTCTGGACCTGCTAAGATCACATGGAGCAGCTCAGTGCTGCTCCAGACAGGTACCGGGGCATGGGCTAAGTCAGGCATTCCCCCCGCCCCCCGCAGGCCAACAACTGGAATTGAGGAGAGAGTATCCAGTGGGTATTGTTAGGAGAATCCTCAGAACAGGAAAGGAAGAGTGACTTAGATTTCCAATATCCAATAGAATACATAAACAAAAGTGAAAGCCTGAAACCTAGACAAGTCAACACTCCATAAACAAGGAGGGGGAAAAAAAGGAAAAAAAAAAAGCATCAGAAGGAGGCAAACAAAACAAGCCTTCAGCCTTCAACACACTGAAAAGGCATTTGTGATTTGAATCACAAAAGGGAAACCCACATGCCAGGGACATGAGGAAGGGACAATATGGGAAAGGTGCAGGATAATTCCACACCAAGCTCTACCAACCCTGTAGGAGATAGCTACAATGGGATCCCCCTGGAGGTGACGCTGGAAAGAGACCTTAGAGGAATAATTGCAGACCTATGCAGAGAAATTAAAGAAAATAAAGAAGAATTCAGAGAACTAAAGAGAGAGAATGAAAAACCCAAAAAGGACCTAGAGGGATACAATGACAAACTTCGAAAAGAACTAAAGGAAGGGATTGACAAACTCCAGAAAGAACTAGAGAGAGAAAAAAACAAACATCTTAAGGAAGTAGAAACACTGAAAAAGGAAGCCAACCAA